>JAVJIF010005144.1:0-193386 GCA_038442645.1 Agave tequilana | reverse complement strand
TATCAACTAGAGATTATCTTCATGCTAAACCCTAAACATGATAATCTACCTGCGATCCAAGTGGAACACATAAAAAAATAATAGGTTCTAATTAAAATAGAACTAGTTAAAATTAACATTAAAATATCAAGACAAAACAGTTAACCTAATTATTATCATCATGTGCCTTCAAGATAAACTTAGGATTTAAACATGCATAGAATTTAATTGGGTTCTCTATTTTATACTATAGGTTCATGGTGGTGAGATTAGTAAGTCATGAAAAGAGATTTACTTACTCATGGTGTAATCTAAACAAGTATATTATATGAAGAAGATGCATGAGAATAAAGAAAAAAATAAAGAACAAAGCAAATAAAATAACAAGGGAGATATGAAAAGAACAAAAGCACCTTGTATTGATTTGTCACCTCGAATTGCCATGGCAGCTTCTCTTTTACAAATTTTTCTCTTGCTTCTAAAACTTTGAAAATACAAACTAAATTAAAATGAAATAGGGAACTAAAGAAAACTTAAACTTTTTATCTTCTGAGATCTTTCTTTCTGTTTCTACCTCTCCATTTATAGGAAATTGAGGGTAGAATCCCAATTGAATACACACACCAAATTATCGCACCAAGCAACCAGAAAACCGCGAAAACGCGGCTTTTTCTGTGTTTTGTGGGTAAAGAAGGGGAGTCAGGTCACGTGTTGGGTTCTGGGCTTCATCTACATCTGTCTATGTGGAGATATATCCTCAGAATATTCTGCAAATTTAAAATAATATATTTTCTTGGATAACTTAGGAAAAAAATTATCTATAAATCTGAATTTGAACTTGAATTCTCCTCTTTTCCTTTGATTTTGAGCTCAAGCAACTTAATTTAAATTGATTGTCTCTTTTATCTCTGAATTAGGATAGAATTAGCTCTGAATTTACTTAGGCTTGATTGGCTCTTAGGCTTCTCTAAAATTTTGGAATTTTTAATCACCTTTCTTTCTTCTTTGAATTTATGGAGGCCTGTTCAATACTAAGCAAAAATACCATTACATATCAATGTTTAATAAAAAGTAAATGTGAAAATATGACTAAAAATATGCACATTTGATGAACAACAGCCATCCTGGAACTACCCTTCGTTCCGAAGATCTTACCACTCCGGAAACATTTCAAGGTTCCAACCCGAGTTAGAAGCTCCAAAACTGCAACCTGTAAAGATTTTTGCCTACCGTTACCCTGTTTCATCCACCCTATGTCATAACGTGTAACGCCCGATCAGCGCGGACAGTTATGAATAGTGACAGATTCCAAAACATGCAATCTTAATCGATCAGAATCGATGATCAGGGCCCTTATAATAGATCCGGCGCGTGCAGATTGTGCAGTAACAACAGTTCACCAATTTTCGCTTCTACTCTAGCATCCCAGTTAGGTATATATGAACCTTCTTCTCCCATGAAAAGGGATCGCTTTCCTAATCCTCAGAACACAATCTGCATCACTGTACTAGGCAGTTCTCCTCTATTAATGTGCCAATAGGCTTGTAGTTGTCCTCTACACGGCATATCTCCAATCTACTACCCAGTAATTATCCTCTGTCGGCCCTTCCTATCACGGCTGCAGTTGTCCTCTATATGGCATCTTCATCACTACCCCAGCAGTTATCCTCTGTCGGTCTTTCTTGCCTATTTCACCTATTGATTCTTACGCCTGAAGGCGTTAAGCCAGTTTCATACTTATGCTTCTAACTTGAAAGGTGTTTCCAATTTGTGCTTTGACAGGTATCATCTGAGAAGCGCCTAAATCCTTGTGGTTGATTTGATCCACGGTAAGTCAATTTTTATCAAAACAACTTTCATCCTTTGCTTGGTTTACAAACTTCTGCCACAGGATGTATATGTCATCTTCATTGTCTATTCAACTCAAACAAGATCTCATTGCTTGGTTTAAGTGTTTGTTATCTTATTACCAATGTTACCTGCTGGTTCCTATTACAAATCTTATTGAGCTAAACTCAATCCTTCTAAAGAAAATGGTTAACCTTTACCGCAACCTATTCATTATTAAGAACTTGATGGTGTACAAATCTTCCTTACAATATTATACCAGAAATTACCCATGCTATATTCCTACGTCAGCAGACTCGAGTTACTCCTTGAGTTTTAAAGCAAAGAAGATTCATAAAACAAGAAACAGAGGTTTAGGGAGTTCTCACTATTGACTTTCCCAAAAAGTATATGTTCATTATGTCAGTACAATAGGCCATAATAAGTTAGTTTTTTTTTTTAGAGTAAGCTGTGAGCCTTAGAGTCCCCCTGTTTCATTAATAAACTTTTAATGAAAACATCTCAGGAAAGATACAAAAGACAGAAGCACAAAGTACCCCTCGAACAGTAAAGCTCTAAGCACACGCAGGTGCAAAAGAAAAGTACACAGAACAAAATATAAATTTTGGATACAGATGCAGCTACTAGAGGGCCTCAGATAGTCCTGGAACAAAATACAAGTGATATTAAAATCGATGATTGATGTTACGGTTAATTTAATAACAAAAACAGGCATCGGTGAGGGTATGATCATGTCTCCGTCTGTGTCGATGTCTTCTCCCCTTCCTCCATCCTCTGGTGACTGGGCTGTCAGGTCCCTTGTCTATTTGTATATGTCCAATGAGCCTCGTCGCCATATCCCTGGATCTGCTTGAAAGAATATTAAGCCAGTCATAAAATAAAGTAAAGCATGCATGACAAGTTTGGTCGAAAAGATCTAGCCTTGTTATTAAAAATTCATATTTCCTTTCCTCCAAATTCCCAAAAAAATGTTATATCGCCGATAAATCCCAATAACCCTTTCACCTCTATTAAAAGATTGAACTCTCCAATCTATAGTATTGTATTCACTTTGGATCCAAATGCCTCTGTGGAGTTTTGAGGGTTATGGGATTACTTAATGGTTTGACAGTATTTATGGGCTACCAGCAGATTAGTCGACTAGTAGGAGTTCTTAGTCGACTAGAGGCAAGTCTAAGTCGACTAACTTTTGGCATAGTCGACTCCTGCAGAAACAGAGAAGGCGGCTACATCCAGATCAACTTTTCAGTCGACTTGACTTTTGGGTTAGTCGACTTGGTGCATGTCTAGTCGACTAGTATTCTGACCTAGTCGACTATCACATAAACAGAAAATGATGCTACTTCCAGACCTAACTTTTCAGTCGACTTGTAATTGGTTAGTCGACTAAATTCTTAGTCGACTGAGCTAATAGATAGTCGACTAACAGGACTTTACAGAGAGGTGGAACTTACCTGGATCGTGATTTTGTTGACTTGCCTTGTAGGACTAGTCGACTGTTATGTACAGCCGTTTTGGCTTGCTCTATGTATACACAGTTTGATTAATAAAATTTACATTCTCAAAAAAAAAAGATTGAACTCTCCAAGAGGACCAAAGAAGGTTGACCGATTGGGGTAAGGGAAACACAAGTTCAATGTAACAGTCCCATATTTTTATACCCTCAATTAGCATAACAATTCTTATGAATCACTTAATTATCTTAATTATAATTAATTTCTTAAAAATTTCGGCAGCACTTCCTCTAAAAATATAAGTCTGTCATAAAAACAACTAACAATTTAAGCTCATACAACCTACTTATATTCCACATAATAATTTCAGCTCACACAATCTACTTATTATCAAATAAAAATCTTGTTGCTAGAATCCAACCATTATATTGTATCATCTCAAGATCACAGTTAATTTCAGCTTACATTACCTACTTATCAAATCCATAATTCAAATAATCTCGCTTCCAATGTCCAAGGTAAATATATGCTGGAGAGTGCCCTCTCGGCATTCATAGTATAAACACAATATTATTTATAATTTAACTCATCATAATTATCTTAACCCAACTCATATCAATATAAAATTATCTCACAACTCCAATATATTACTATAAGTGAATATATCAAGTAATGTTATGAGAATATACAACAAGAGACTTTTAAGTATTAACAATAATTACATACTATATATTTACTTTAAAGGAAATTCTCTACAAAGTGCCTAGAGCCTAAGTTGTCTTCCATCTCGCCACAACTTGAAAACATGGAAATAGAGTGAGCTTGACAACTCAGTGAATAGAATGATAAGAAATCAAAGAAATAGAATACATATCAATAAGAAGCACGATTTCCTTCAATACAGAGGCAAGTATGGATGAATAAGAGAACGGGGAATCAACTACATGTCATAAATAAATAATTAACGCAATTATCTTCATAGTCTATAAGACGGTCTGATTCCTTTGGTTAGTGATTCTATTAAAATTTCTTGAATTACTTTCTCATATATTACATATATTCTTAGTTATAGTTATAGTTTTTTACCAAATTCACCTTATGTATACACAACACATATCTCATATACCACATCTGATGGTACACCACTCACAATAATCAAATCATAACATAGTTTATACATCCAGATAATATCTATATCATAATGTACTTATATATCACAATCATATCACACTATGAGTACTTTATGGCTAAACCCTTACACATTCACGCATCATGTTATACTTCGTGATCTTTTATAATAAAGTAAGGTTTCACAGTCCATCATCATAAACAAGCATACAATACTAATCATATTGGATAAATAACCTTTTTATTCTGTACATACATATATTCTCATACCCTGTCTTTGTACTCACTGGTCCGCCTGACCCCTTCCTTCATGTCATAATACACAAGTCCATATTACCGTCTTGGTACCCACCAGCTTCCGCCTCAACCCCTTCCTTCAATCATGATACAGAAGTTCATACACATCTTCGTACCCACGGTTCCGACCCAGCCCTTCCTTCATATCATGGTACATAAGTCCATCCCCGTCTTCGTACCACCAGCTCTCACCCGCCCCTCCTTTATATCATGATACACTAGTTTATACCCCATTTTCGTCGTCATCGGCTCTGTAACACCCTACCTGGAAATACGTACTCAGATTTGTGTCCCGATTTTTTCGATCAGATTTTTCTATTTTTCTCGCATTATTTATTTTGTGATTATTTATATTATTATTTGGTATCGAACTCAGATTTTGACTCAGAGTCAGTTCGAGTCTGAACCGAGATCTGATCCGAGTGTAACTACTTGATTGACCTTCATGATAGTAAGTTGATCTATTTCAGTTTCAAACATTAATTTTCAATATTGTAGCTTTTAAAGATTTTTGTGATTTTTCTGAATCATTTTGCAAAAATTCGTAAGTTCGGTGTCGACGGGTATCACCTATTGATTTCAGGATTTTTAATTTTTAAAAGGTATAAATTTCTTAGATCTGATTTCACATTTTCCTCAGGATAATTTTTTTTATTTGGAGAATTTTGGAGATTTTTTGATTTAGTCAAAATATTGCCAAAAAAATAATATTTATATTTTCCCGAATCTAGTTGGCCCGGTATTTCTTTCCTTTTCTCTTTCCTTTCCTTTTAATATTCCTTTCCCTTCTTTTTCTCTTTTCTTTTCTTTTCTTTTCCTTTTTCTTCCAACACCTTCCACAAACTTCAACCACCTTTTACTCCCTTCTATCACCTTCTTTTCTTATTTTTTTCTTTCTTTCTTCTTTGTTTCCTTTTCTTCTTATTTTCTCCTCCTTTCTTCTTTCTCTTGGCTGGCGACGCAACCTCCCCCTCTCTCCAAAATCTCTCTCTCACTCTCTCGCTCTCACTCTCTAATCCTCACTCTCCCTCCAATTTACTCTCTCTTACTCTTTCTCTTTCTTTTTCTCTCCAATGGGTCTGCGGCTCCTCCCACCACCGATCACCATGTTAGTGTCGGCGGTGCTCCTCCGCCGCCACACCGCCACTTACCTTCTCCTTGATCTCCTCCAACTCAACGTCACCACCATCTTCTTCTCAAATTTCACCACCACCAAAATCCACCACCCTCTTCCCCAAATCAACCATCACCAAATCAAGTCCTCCTCTTTCAGCACCACCACCATCACCTTCACCTTCACCTTTATCATCATCTCCACCCAAAATCATCTCCTCCACCACCATACAACATCACCACCACCAAAATGCCACAACTACCATCATTTTCCACCCCTCAATTCCACCCAGCTTCTCTATCACACCACCTCCCATACCTCCTTTTCTCCCTTCTCCTCTAATTTCATGTTTCCTCCTCCCAATTTCTCTAGCACCATCAAGATCTCCTTCATCTCCACCCTCAAAACCACCATCCCGCGCACCAATTACGTCCAACCACCACATCTCCAACCACCATACCTCCCTTATCACACCTCCCCTCTCCTCCTTTAGTGCGGCCAGCGCGCCGCCGCCTCTTGGCCTTGTGCGGTCAGCAGCGCCGGCCGGCTCTGGGCCCCACCTGGTAGTGAGCCCCATGCCCAGTCCAGGCCATGCGGGGCCTTCCTCTTCTCTTCTCTCTTTGATTTTCTCTCTCCTCTCTCACTATTGTATACAGTTGCACATGCATGGTTATTTTCAGAGTTCAGGATCGTGCTTCGTGATTGTGGTTTAGGCGAGTGATTCTCGGTTTATGTGTTATCCCGCTTCAACGAGTTTATTGTATTTCTGGGACTGTATTTGTATTTCTATAAACTGTGTATTTATATTTTGTGGACTGATGTATTTATATCGGTGTGACGAATGCTTGTAATAGCGTAGGCAATCTTTTGTATTATTTATATGCTTTGTATTCTGATTTTACTGTGGATTTTGCTGACCCTTCGTGGTCGCCCTGACTTAGGGCGGTCTCAGGGCTATTTTTCAGCCTTCGGGCTCAGCTTTTAGGCTATTCATCAATCTTCAGACTTAAACCCTCTATGTTTTTATAACTCTGCTGAGAGGGGAGCTCAGCGCTTATTACTTTACCATAAACTCGCCCAAGCGTAGCTTTACCGCGTACGTTAGCGGAGCATTCATACGCCGCTTCGCCGTGTATGTTTAGCGTGATCATAGCTCGACATCGTCACATGTGGTTGCAAATCATTCATATACCACTTCACCATATGCGTTAGCTTCGCTGCGAGTGTAGCTTCGTCGTGTGCATTAGCTAGACGTTCATAGGTCGCTTCGTCGCGAGTGTTAGCCTCACCGAGGCGAGTTAACATTTAGTGCTGCACGCTGGCTTTGCTAGGAATCTGGCTCTTTCATGCGCTGCGTCTTTTCTCCGCTAGACACAGTCTAGCTAGACTTTACCTTGTCCAACCACGCTTGGATAATTATTAAATTAACTATTATTCTTTACTGATGGTTGTCAAGAATTTGAAATCTTTACTTGAGCTATTTTCCTAAAACTGTATTATTTTCTGGTATTTGTACCAATTTCTTGTACCTGTAGTATTATATTACATGACAGTCTATACTTGCTAAGCAATCACCTAACACCTGCTATGTTATCACTTGACTCTTGATTATCACATCAAGAAAATTATTATTAATATCATGATATACCACTGTTACTTTTGTACTCCAGTTACTCTTGTACCATGCTCCTGCTCATTCCCATATATTGATAATTATAAAATAAATTAATAAAAGGATAGCTTACATCGAGTTGGGAGAAACTGATGGACTTCAAATTGTGATTGTGTTTACAATGGCATAGGGATGTTGTGCAACTATTCTACTTGTGGATCTCCAGGTGCTCCGCGGGCTGTGCTGGCACCCGATTGCTATACCTACTTTCTAGGGCATACAGTAAGACCCTCCCCCACTACACCTCGCGATAGGTTCCGTATCAGCAACGGAATTCGTGGATCGTGTTCCCAGGTATGCACGAAACCCATTGTAAACATAATTCATTGATTTCCTTATCAGTTTCTAATAACCAATCTCAACTTACTCATATATGAATGTACGTGTTTTGGGAAGTACGTCTGGATATATAACTAGATATATAAGTCAGACGAGTAATAATAATAAAATGCTAATATAATAATTCATTGGTGTTTATCGGATTTCATATCATTTGCAAATCGAGTTGCTTATACTCAGATTACGGTGACATGAGATATAACATTTGTGCGTGTGTGTATATGAAGGTTTCTTGTTTAGATTATCCCCTCGACGTACTAGTCTCATGAAGTCATAAACTGTGTTGTACAATTGGTTTTGCCCGCATTTGATTTTATCGAATTTTGTATTTATTGAATTTTTTGTTTGTCAGATTTTAATTCAGATTTATCAATATTTATTATTATTATTACTATTACTATTATTATTTATACTATTATTATACTTTGCTCATTACTTGTGTAATACATATCTATCTTTTGCTTAATATTACACTTATATACTATTATACTTAACCTCTAGACTTCCTGGTTTTAAACGATCTTGGTTATTATTTATATTTACTGCTTCTTACTTGTCTGTATGACTTGGGGACCTGACATACTCCCATAGTACCTGTTCATGTTCTTCTCTTATTCCGTTGTTTGAGGGAACCTTGGGTTGTATACACTCAGTCCCTGGAGACATAAGGTATAAGGTATATTTATGTGATGGTTTTCTTGTTTAGATTATCCCCTCGAGGTATAGTCTCATTAATCCATCAACTGAGCTCGTACAAACTAATTTGTCACATTTGCATAAAATACATATACGATACTTCATTCGTGCTTGTGTGTATATGTTCACGACATGGTTTTTGATACGTGCTTTTTCGAGTTAATTTTATCGATACATGTATGTTTGCTTTGCACGCCACTTGGTCTCATTTTACCACTCGTTGTGTAGCTTTTGACTCTCTTAGACCTGCATGTTCAGATCTTAGAGTTTGGACTGAGGTGGACCCCTCCGCCGAAAGCCAAACTTACTTTGTGGAGCAGGCTAAGACCAGGCTCATTCCTTTCCAGTCTTCCCTGTCTGGATTGCGGAATTTCATCTAAGCTCATAAGCATCTTGTGTATTGTCCATATTGTGTATATCTTACATTTGTGCCTCAGGTGATGTTGATTGTAGAAAATGTGAGAGATTATTGTATAGCCTAGGGCTAACGGGTCGTGTCTACGAGGAGGAATGCGATGAAAGAGCTTCGATGTATTATTTTAAAAATAAAGATTAATGTTGGTCTTTTTTAGTTGAAAAGAAAAGGGGGGAGTAGATAAGTGATTTAAAGAAAACTTGAAAATATGGAAAAGGTTGGAGAAGGTGATCTTTAAAATGCTTTGAGAGTGATTGTATCTATTTTTTTTTAATAAAAAAGAATCCTGGCTCATTATTTTATGGTTCAATCATGTGTTATTCTCTTGAAAGTTAAAATATCTCAATGAGATCATCGGTAAAGATTTTAGTCTTCAAAAGAGATCAAGTAAAATACATAAGATATTTTTAGAAATCAAACTTCAGTTTTGATATCTTCTTTGAATTGAATATTAAACCATCAAAGCAATAAAGCAAGCATGGAATAAAATAATTTTTTTAAGATCAACTTCAAGAGTTATTTCAAATCCAATCCCATCCTTATGTGCCTTCAAAAACACTCGCCAATATGCAAGGCTTAATCTAGGCATTCATATGATTTATTGTATTTCTTTTTATAGAAATCGATCAAGAAGAAAACTCATAGAAGAAAGAGAATAGTGAGCGCAGAAAACTAATTTAGCTACTCATAACGATGGAAAAATAAACAAATGAAATAAAAACATAGACATACCAGTAAGTTGAGTAGAGTTTAAGCAATGGTGAATCTCCTTTGATTATCACTTCAACGGTCAATTATGCACTCTTTTCCTCTCTCTCACTTATTTCTGCACTGAACTATAAAAATAAAATTGAGATTCAACTTCACAAAACTATCTAACAATGATCCTAAATCTATCTAACAATGATCCTAAATCTTAAAAATAACGTAAGAAAGTTAAACTAGTCTTCGGTCATTTCTTCAGATATTTTTCTACTATTTATAGGCAAAAACTCAGAGGGGAGAGGAGTGAGGAGATAAGGGGAGAAAATGCTGCCCTTATCTCCACCAACTGGCCGCGAAAACGCAGCTTTGCCGCGTTTTCGTGGCCTTGCTGTGGCCACGTGGCCACACCCGGGGCGTGCTGATCCCTGATTAAGTAATTTCTTTATCTCTGGCTGGTCTGTTTGGTCTCCAATTTTGATTTGATCTTCGGTGATCCTCAAACTAACTAATTTAGATTCATATAAATCCAAATTAACTAGTTTTATTTGATGTGATCCTCTCTGATATGTGTTGATCTTCAGCTGGAATTATCTTTATCCTCCTGAATATTTCTCCCCTCTTTAATTAAGATTTAATCAAAATTAAAGTGGGCTTTTGGGCTCATTTCTTTTCCACCTCAATTAGTGATGGGCCTACACATTATTAAATAAAAATAAGACTAAATAACATTATTTATTTGATCATAAATATAAGAATGTGATAATATATATGCAATATCAATGACCGATCAGATGTATATGCTTAAATTATTATGTCATATCCTATGATAAGTTTGTAATTATACGCTTAAGTTTGAATGTATAAGGCACCATCTACTTTGACTCTGATTCCTACTTGTACTGATACTTAGAGTATTTATGTGAGGGTATTTTTACCCTACGTATATACATCACAGTTATGTCTCCATACCTGTGGGGTCGGGGCGTTGCACGCTCCAGCCCGGCCCCTTCCTTTTATCACGATAAAACAACCACATTTTCGTATACATACACATTCGATTCTCATGCATACATTCCTGATTTATCATATTCAATCATCCACACAATCAGTAATATAATATATATATTTACCACATATATATGTATACATACATTTATCTCTATACAAAGTACTAAGCCACCACACTTTACTCTTTGACACAACATGGTTTCATACACATTATAACGATTAATCACCACTATATTGTTCTATATTCAATACCAATTCTATATTCAATATCAAGAATTCAAGCTGGCTACCATGTCATTTTAATTGTTCATAATCACCACCATACAGCTCTCTATTAATAAAGTATTTCTAAATATCGTTCATACTCTTAGTACCTTCTTAATTAAGAGTAGATTGGATTTACAAGTGTATATTCATAGTTATTAGTCACCACACAGTCCATATTCATAGTTGTTAATCACTGTATAATCAAGTATTGTAGTCTTATCTTATTTAAGGTTCACAAATACATACTCTTAATGACATAGCTCATTACTTAACCAAGCTCTTGTGTGTGCGTGTGATCGTGGGAAACCGCGTACGAAAAGTGTATGTTTTGAAATCAAGAGTTAAAAGTGTGTGCTTTGGCTTCCTCGATTTTCCTTTATAGCATAGAGGGTAAAACAAGTCGAATCCATAAGGACGGGAGGTGATAGAAGCTTACACGGTATATGTTAAAATTTCTTCAATATTTTAAAGAATGAAAAGAAAAGAAAATAAACAATGAAAAGAGAAAAGTACGGTGACACACGAAGAAGTGAGAAACATAGAAGAAATGATTTTTGTGATTTTTGATGTTCTTCTACTTCTAAAACAAAGTAAAAATGTAAGAAAACTCATCGCTACTAACTACTAATGACTCCACTAACCATGTTAATCTCTTAGTAATAGTTGCCTCACATGTATCCTTGGCCATCACTAGTCCTTGGTTCAAGAGCGTTTCAAAGCATGACCCATGCGATAACTTTCACATCCAAACTCAACACAACAAATGCAAGCTACACTTAAACTATCAAAACTAAATAAGAGTGAGCATAAAGTAAAGTAATGTTAGCTTGTTAGAGAGTTAGAATGTTAGAGTGTTAGAATCCATCATCATGAGACATCAATGGCTTTTGCAAGGTCAAGTAGAGGCTATTAGATTTATGTAGATTATCAAGAAGAAGTTAGTAAGTTAGTGGTTAGTAGTTAGTTGCCATGAGAGAAAATTAGCTAAACATGTAAAAAGAGTTAGAGAGAAGAAAACAAAGAGAGGTAAAGAGAGAACCTTTCATAACTTGTCGCCTTCTATTACAAGCACTCTTGCTTTTCACTCATGTATCACTCTCTCTCCTGTTACAAGATCTACAAGAAATGAAAATCAAAGGAGGAAGAAGAAGAACAACTAACCTAAACTACCCTAAACTATAACATGGTGAAGAAAACTACCCTACTCTCTGTATATCTCCATCTGAAGAAACCCAGGGGGTATTTATAGGCACCAGGAGAAAAGGGGGCCAGGGGGATAACCCCTGGCCCAAAGTGGGCGCGGCCGCGCCCGTATGGCCTCATTTTCGCTTTGTCCCCCTATGGCTGCATGTTCTGATTTCTGATTTTGGGCCCCTGGTTTTAGCGAAACTGCTCTCCAAAGTCAATAGCTATATTATAGGCCTTTAATTACCCATTAAATAGTGATTTTTGGTCTTTTTCTTCATTGCACACCATGGACTTAGAAACATACAAAAGATGTATTAGCAGAATTAATATGAAATTAATGTGAAGATGTGGTATGAAATATGCAGTTTTAGAGACTAATCATACTCCCACACTTATCTTTTGCTCGTCCCAAGCAAAACAAAAAACTAAGAAAATTATTACACCACTTTCGCAGGAGACGTGATTGCACTGAGCATGTGCAATAAGCTTAAACCTCTAGGTTTCCCCTAGAGGAGGAGTTTTATCTCCAAGGGTTTTCAACGGATTACACCACAAAATCCATAATGAAAGAAATCAAATGTTAGTATTTTGAAAATGCATTTTGAAATAGAGAGAAAAATGTTGAAGTATTTTTGCGAAAATATAAGTGATCCAAGGTCATAGGTTAACCATAATTATTCTTCTTTAAACTAAGTTGAAATATAAAATCTTGTTATAAATTAAATGTAAGAATTTAAAATTGAATTGATTCTTTAATCTTTCATAAAACTCTTAGAAAAATATGCACTTTGTGAATAGTGAAGATTTTTTGTGATATCGACTCTAACTTTCATGCCATTTATTTATATTATTATTATTTTTCTTCCCTTAGTTTTTCTTAGACTTTCTACCTTACCCGAGTAGTGAGTCTTTTGCTGGTGACTCCCAAACCAGATAGTTTTAGGGCACCAGATGAGAAAACATCCCTCGGACTTAAGGGCTCAAGTAAACAAGGCCACAAAACTAAAAGAAATTATTTTGTTTTTGTCTACCGTTTTAGGCATGAATAATCATGCTTCTTGAGGCATTATTACCCAGCCTCAATATGTGGTTTTATCATCATTTTTTTGTTATATATTTTTATAGCATTTTTTCTATAGCATCTTCAATCTTTGTTTCAATCCCAAAAATTGTGTAAGTATGAAGTGCATAAATTTAAGACAAAAAATTCAAGATCAAATTATCTTTTCAATCTTACTTTCTTATCTTAAATTTTAAATAAGATTTATTATTTTGACTTGGTTTAAAATTTCATAATTTTAGGTCTCCCTACTTCCTAAGATAATCTTAATTTTCTTAAAAATAAATCAAAACTATTTTCCTTATGTCAAAATGTTTTGTAAAAAGAAAAGAAAAGAGTTTTTATATAAAAGAAAATTTAAAAAGTTCCTAAAAAGAAGTATAAAAGAGAAAAATTTTAAAACTAACCTACGTTAGTAACCCCTCCCCCCACACTTATCTCATGCATTGTCCTCAATGCATCATGAATGTGTATATACATGAAACAAATGAGAAGGGAAGAAAAATTACCTCATGGTGGTGGCTCCGGTGGTGGTATGATTAGGCCAAGTGTTGCTGCCCAATCAAAATACGTGATCGACGATCACCAACCCACCAGTGACCTCTCTAATATGACCCAGTAAAAGAATGATTGAGTGAATGGTTTTATATAAAAAATTATCCCATCTAATGTCCAATTTCAAAAAAAATTACTGAGTCATTTTCTTCGACATCCTTGTCCAACAATGAAGTGTGATTTTGAAAGATGATTGATTTGGACTCAAATGGAAAAGGAACAAAACTGATACCGACTCAGAAATTTAACTCAGATCAAGTCGAGATTCAAAGTGGGGAGTCGAAATTGGTTCAAAATGGGGTCTAAACCAAATAATTGATGTTCATAAATTTCCATCAATGAAGTGTGATCATAAGATATTGGCGATTCAATTTCACGGTGTACTGGTACAGGATTCAATGTAACTCCAAAATAGAGAAAAATCTGGTAAAGATATCGAGTCATTATTGAATCAAAAAGTGAAATGGAGTCACCAGTTTGAGGTTCAGGATCACTTTCAAGTTCAAGTTCGATTTCAGAAAAAGGATAACTTTCTTAAATATCAAGGTGGTTCTCAAAATTTTGGCAAGTTCAAAAGGATGTAAGGAAATTGAATCTTGATTTTCGTCCACGGAAGGAATGTGAATGGGTGAAATGGTCGATTTAGTTTAAGGAATTATGGGAATCAAAGCTAGCTCAAGAACATTATTTAGTTTAGGTAATAGTACATGAGTCGTTATTGATTCAAGGATTGGACTCGAATTGCTAAATTGAAGCTCAGGTTCACATTCATCTTCAAGTTCAATTTCAGGTATTGGATAACTTGTCAAACTATCAGGAATTTGATATTGATCAAGTTCGGGTTGGTATGATGAAATGAAGCTGAATTTCCAAAATGACATAATTCTTGAGTCCAATCGGTAGAGTTAGGGATATAAGGATTGGTCAATGGCTGACAAGAAAGACGTTCCTCGTTCTCATTGATTAAATCGCTCTGAGTCTAACCTACTGATAGGCTGGGTAACAAAATTTTGAATCTGAATCATGTTTTTCATACTTTTTGCAATGGTTCTTCTTGAAAAGGTGAGTATGGAAGTTGAGTTTGAAAATTATGGTGAAAGTGTGAGTCCATCAGACTTTGCGATTGCTGCTCGGACTCACGCAAGGGTTCCATACTCAAGGATTGATGATTGTTCATTTGAATCAGTGAGACTGGAAAAGATGAGTAGGACCTGAAAATTTTGTTGAGATGATGAGTCCAATATAGTTTGAAATCGTTGCACTTTTTCACAAAGACTTCCAAACGCTTTTCTAGCTCAGATTCTTCTTCAATTGGATGTTCTAGAAAACGAGTATATGGAATTTGATTTGGAAATGATTGTGATTTGAGCAAATTTTGAATTTGTTGTTGAGACTCAAGCATGGCTTCCATACTCTTTTCCAAATTAGATTTTCTTCAGTTAGTGGGACAGGAAAATAAGGGTATGATCCAAATCGGGGAATGAAAATTGTAGATATGGTGGTTGAAAAATTTGACTCGGGGGAGGTGAATCCCCTTGACTTTGTGAAGAGTTAAAATTATTTTGAAGATGATAGTCATAGGATTGCGGATATGGGTCATATGAATCGGATAATCCTAATCCAGCATATATGGTTGGTTATGTTATACATAGTTGGGTCAGAGTTATCCGAGTCAAATGAGGTCGGTGTGAAATATGGATTCATATTATGATTAAAAGAATTATTGTTATTAAAATCTATTTTACAATTTACAAAAAAGAAAACAAACAAACAAAAAAAAAAGAAAATAAGCCTATGCTAGGGTTGACTTAGACCTAGACGACTCCTAAGTAGTTAGATTGCCCACGGGGGATATATAGTCAGAATCTGATCACGAGTTAATCGACTACATAGGGCAAGATCAGTGGGAAGTATCCGTGCCAGAGCAACAGGCCTAATTATGTCAAACCACTGTTCTTCGAGGTTTCGCCTCTCAATCCCAACCTTAGACACCGATTTGACAAGAGTCAACTTCTAACAACTTTCTCTTTGGTCAATCTCCTAAATGAGTCCGAGATGTCCCTAGGGGCTAACATCTAGCAAATTTTATTAAGACTTGGGGTGTGTGAGTGGGGAGGTGATTTTTGGGCTAAGGGAGGGTAATGACTTCCCCACCTTATGTTGTATGGGTTTTGCCCTTAAGTTCAGTTCGTGCAAGTGTGCAATATAGATGAGAATGAACACACAAAGAGAGTAAATCATCCACGTGTTTGTCCTAACTATATGCTATGCAATATGTATAGCTCCGTCAAGGTCACAACAATACAAGAATAAAATACAGTATATTGGAATGAAATTGACACTTACCTAGATGCAAATGTCTAAACTTTTTTAAAGCATCCAATTTTCATATTTTTAGTTCTTAAATTATTATAGTGCACAATAACAAATATTAGCAACAGAATATAATAATGTACAAGAATTTACCCAACCACACAAAAGCAAGTGTGGACTTTCTGCAATGTTAAAAATTTGACCTGCACACCAAAAAAAAAAGAAGAAAAGTTAACAAAAGCGTGAGATCAAATCGTTCCCATCCCCGGCAATGGCGTCAAAATTTGATCATGGGAAAACCGCACACGAAAAGTGTATGTTTTGAAATCAAGAGTTAAAATTGTATGCTTTGCTTCCTCGATACTTCCGTTATAGCATAAAGGCTAAACGAGTCGAATCCACAAGGACAAGAGGTGATAGAATCTTACACGGTATGTTCACGTATATGTTAAAAGTTCTTCAATGTTTTAAAGAATGAAAATAAAAGAAAATAAAGAATGAAGAGAGAAAAGTACGATGACATACGAAGAAGTGGGAAACATAGAAGAAATGGTATTGTGTGTTTTTGATGTATGTCTAAAACAAAGTAAAAATGTAAGAAAACTCATGGTTATTAACTACTAATGGCTCCACTAACCATGCTAACCTCTTAGTGATAGTTACCTCATATGTATCCTTGGTCATCACCAGTCCTTGGTTCAAGAGCGTTTCAAAGTATAACCCATGCGATAACTTTCACATCTAAACTCAACACAAAAAGTGCAGTCTACACTTAAACCATCAAAACTAAACAAGAGTAAGTATGAAGTAAAGTAATGTTAGGTTGTTAGAGAGTTAGGATGTTAGAGTGTTAGAATCCATCATCATGAGCCATCAATAGCTCTTGCAAGAGTAAGGCCAAGTAGAGACTATTAGATTCAGGTGAATTATCAAGTAAGAAATTAACAAGTTAGTGGTTAGTAGTTAGTTAATTGTCATGAGAGAAAATTAGCTAAGCATGTAAAAGGAGTTAGAGAGAAGAAAATAAAGAGAGAGAAAAAAAGAACCTTTATAACTTGTCACCTTTTTTTACAAGCACTCTTACTTTTCACTCATGTACCACTCTCTCTCCTATTACAAGATCTACAAGAAATGGATATTCAAAGGAGGAGGAAGAAGAACAGCTAACCTAAACTACCCTAAATTACAACATGGTAAAGAAAACTACCCTTCTCTATGTATATCTCCATCTGAAGAACTCCAGGAGTTTATTTATAGGCACCAAGGGAAAGAGGGCCAGGGGGATAACCCCTGGCCCAAAGTACGGGCGCGGCTGCGCCCGTATGGCTGCGAAAACGTGGTTTAACGCGACAAAAGTCTCGTTTCCATGGCTGTACCAGAGCGGCGCACGCAGCGCCGCCTACTGCGCGCCGCTCGTTTGTCCCCCTGTCGGCTGCATGTTCCGATTTCTGATTTTGGGCCCCAAGTTTTAACAAAACTGCTCTCTAAAGTCAATGGCTACATTATAAACCTTTAATCACCTATTAAATAATGGTTTAGCGTCTTCTTCTTCATTGCACACCATGGACCTAGAAAAAATATAAGAGAAGTATTATTAGCAGAATTTAATATGAAATAAATGTGAAGATATGGTATGAAATATGCAGTTTTAGAGACTAATCAGCGCGCTATATATTTTTGTCAGATTAATATCACATTACTCACTGATACACTATTCAACTTTCAATCTTACTAAATAGTTTATGATTATTAACTGACACATTAATTTACGATTATTATTCTTATAGAATTATTGTCATACTTTGCTATACTATGATTGCAAGAATGGTTTAGCTACACAATTGCTATATATATTAGCTAGCTTTACCAATCAAAGTCTGGTTCTTTTAAATCCATTAGGGTTTCACATGTTTTCCAAATGTCACATAAGCATTGGTACCGGACATGTTAAAAATAATTCATGGGACTCACTTTACAGTATCCATCATAAATTATTATATACGTATATATAATCAATTTAAGCTCATGCCACCAAGAAGCAACTCTCAAATTTTTTCTTTCAGCGAAAAAGCCCACAAGAAGGAAAAAGTGATAAGATTTGGAATAAAGAATCCTAGAGCAAAGGAAAAAATCACTTTTATTTATAAAACATGATATAATACTAAAAATGCATGTAGATGGATACATGCACTAATCATTGAAATGTAAATAGACGCTGGGTAATTACCGCCACCTGAAGTATAGAGTACAAAACTATTTATAAATTAACATGAGCAACGTTAAAAACTAAAGGGGAAAGTATTATACTGTATCACTTCAATACGACCATAATTATTTTTACTACAACTGCTATTTAGAATAAAGATTGGGAAAAAGTACTCCAAGAGTGAAGTCGCTAAAGACAAATTGTTGAGCATCTATTGAGAAATTTAAGAAAAGTGCTCGAGAAAATAATTTGGTAGACATTTTTCATGAGCTTTAATCTTTAAAGGAGTACTAGGGTAAATATGGGACATACATGGGCTAGGCTTCGTATTTGAGAAATTCAAATTTTAAGCTAACTTTTTCATATGTTTATTTTATGGTACTCATCAAAATCATCCAGGTTGTCACCAAAACAAGTAAAGAATCAATGAAGGATTAGGCCATACAGGGAACAAAAGTCTTATATGCCATGGAATGCTCCAACTCCATATTCTATATACATATAATAGTTTTGCTGGGAGTTCTGCGCAATTTAAAATACAATTAAAGGCTACAAAATGTTTCATTATTCCTAATGCCCTAAATTATATATCTCAGTTACTTGGCTTGGTTGGGTAATATTTCAATATCCAATTTCGCAATTAAACTATAATTTAGTGCCACTTTTTATTTCAAAACTTTGATGCTTTTAACAGTATTGAATCTTGAATTAGAGATTGCATACAAAATCTCCCACTCAAGAGTAACATATGTAACCATCACACATGATTTGTATATAAACCTCAAAGATATACAAAAGGATTCATAAGGTTTCAAGACAATGAAAGAATAATAGATAACAAGGTTGTGATATTTGGAATTTTATTTGCAAGGCTAAATAAGCCACATGCCATTTAATCACATAAATGTTTGGCTCATAAAATATAAATATTTTTTTTATTATCTTTCACATGTGTTAGAACTACACCAATTACATTAATCGAATTCCTATAAAATTCTTAACTGAACTAATCAGTTTTAGACATAACTAGAACCATTTGAAATTAAGCTTCTTTATCTTTCTAATGGTACATTATATCTTACATTTAGTTTAGTATACACGTTAAATAGGTAAGAACTTTTGTTTAAAACAACATCTCCACAACTCCATCTTTCCGAGCAACCAATGATGTTTTCCTTATAACTCTCGTCTAAATACTTAAATGAAACAAGAAAAAAAATTATTGAAAACTAGAATTCATTACCTTCCCGATGATATATTATATGATAGATTAAGTTTGAATAAACAGTTTTAAAATAATCAAAAACACCTCGATCATGTAAAGTTATGCATCACAGCAGTTTCAACTAGTCTACTGTATTTCAACAATAACTCTTAGTACATGCATCCAATAGGGACATGATAAGAGCTACTAGAAAGTAGACTCGATTATTTTTCAAACAGTATATAAAATGATATCTTTTGTTCTTAATACACCAATGAATTGAACTAGAATTTATGACTTAAAGGTTTTGATAGATTTGCACATCCATTACAAGTGTGCTCAAATTTTGAGCTTTTCTAAAATTCTTTAACTTCTTCAAGTAAATTGGAATCATAAATAGTAAATCTTTATTTAGTTATATTTTTTCTATTATTCACATAAAAATCATCCTTCTCCTATATCCATAATTCTTCACCACACATAGCTTCTTATACTCAAAATTTTCAATATAGGATTTTAACCCAAACATTAATAACGCTAGTTTAAATTTCAGATCCACCATCATCATTTTAATTTTAACAACAAAATAAGAGATTTACAATTCTATTGACAGTCAGTTATTTATTTCACAAAATTTTGCAAGAAAATATGAAAGAGAATAGATCCAAGGAACCTCTCTCACCTTTGCTATCCACAGCCGCCCTTACTGCAGCCTGTCGGCGACCTCCCCCCTTCCACCGCCACATGTCGCGTCATGCAGCTCAAAGAGGGGGGAAGAAAAAGAGGAAGAGAGAGTGAGAGATTAAGAGAGAGATTGCTAGGAATTTTGATCTCAATTTCTTGAGAATTTTTAGGCGTTTTTTGATGGGTTCATCTGGTTGAAAAGTGAGGGATGAAGAGTACGAGCTGAGGGAAATAATAGTCTCCTATTATGCACAAATCCACATATATATGTTTTACATATATTCACAATCTCTCTCTCATCTCATCATGCCACATATACACAAATAATCCAAGATAGATCCTAGCCCTACATCAACCCCTTTCATCCACACCTACCCCTCCACTAAGTCTACAATGATATACAATTATGGTATTGCAATTTTATTGGATTTTATTTTCTTATATCTTATATGCAAGTATCTTATATACATATACATGTATTTATACAGGTAATTGTATTCATAAATTTATTTACATGCATGACACACACACACATAAAAACCATAGCGATGTATACATAACTAAATATTCATATACTTATATTTGAAATTATAAAATTTCATTTCACTTCAATTTTCCCAAAAAATTTCTAAAAATCTATTTTACATAAAAACAATTCAATCATCGCCTCGATAATTCTGTTTAATCTTATTAATCAAGTATTACAATATTAAATCCAGATTTTAATAATTAGGGTGTTACAGCTCTACCCCCTTACATTTAGTTTCGTTCTTTAACTTGACATGCCTAAACAGTGACGTGTGAAACCTTCACATCCCTCTTATATATCACAATATCATTCTTGGATACAATATATTTCTCGATCTTTCACCTCGAGAATTATCTCTTAATCAAACTCTGTACTATATTCTTACGATCCAGGTTAATCCTGACTCGCATGATATCATTGCATTACTTAAGTGTACCATATTACTGGCAGCTCATACTGAGGGCCCACACCCTAGCACAACATATTTGAATCATGGCGTGTGGGTACTATAATTCGAACATAAGGCAATGACTAAATACCTTACGTTTCGAGATTAATTCATATACGTAAGATCACAAACTCACACAGAGGAGATGAACAAAATTGAGAGTCAAAGTCAACAAAATTCGACTGTGCAGCCGAAGACTTCGGCTGTGTAGCCATTAACCAGTCAATTATATGTTAGCACAATCTCCCAATAAGTATACAACTTAGAAGCTGCTTTGACCGTAGTCTTCGGCTGCGTAGCTGAAGATCTCGACTACGCATCCAATTTATTTTAGAAACTGAAGTTGTAATTTTTTTTTGTAGAATTCATGTAAAATTAGGAGACTATTCTGTGACCTCTATTCAGACTCTGGATGACTCCGCGTTAATAAAAAGATCTGTAGGTATTGTACAATGAATCTCTCTCTTGAATAAAAACTCTGAATAAAAAAATTAGATTTTTAGTTTTTTGAGGTCTTGGCTGCTAGAGATTGGGTGCTTTGAGGAAGAAACCTGCAATAAGTCAATCTAGAGTTTCTTCTAAATTGGTTCTTTCTTCCCTTTTCTTCTTTAATTTACCTTTTATGATGAAGTTCTCTTTGTACGCTATGCTTACACTTATTCATTTATGATCTAATTCTTCTTAGTTAGGACATTGATGTAGGTAGATATTATAAAGATATAAACTTGTTGTTTTATGATAGAAGTATAAATCTATTCTATGTAAGTTTCTATTTCCAGTTTATATGTTAATAATTGATGGCCACAGTTGTTTAGATCGCTAGATTTGAGACAAAGTGGAGATGACCTTGTGTAGAATCATAGAAATAGAGACCAAAACTTGACATGTTGAGACTGAGAGGAGACACATAAGTTGTCCAATTGTGTGAGAAAAATCTACTAAACTTAATGCATCAGTTAGCTTGTAAATCTACTAGATTGAAAGATTATAGGTTCTTAATTAAGAGATAGAACTAGTGTTGCACGAGAGAGAATATTAGTTAGAATAGTGACTTTTGATTGTTAGTATCAATAGATGAATTTGCTAACTCGATTACTTGTACTATATCTGATTATATTTATCGGAAACAATGACCTAGCTTCCTTCTCCAATCAAGTCAATTCTTTTAGTAAGTCTCTTTTTAACTTTTCAAACAACTTTCAATTTCTCTTTTTCAAATAAAATTAAGATAAATTAGTTGATACTAAGTCAGACATAGTCCTCTCATGAGACTATACTCTACTATCTACTTTATTACTTTTGAATGACTGGTGCACTTGCCATTCACTTCTACATCAGAGGCTATGCTATAATACTAGAGGTTGATGATCTCCAGACAGTCAAACTCCTATGCTTGCAAACTCATTTTCAATTCACTAGGCAAAAGCCCTTCCCTTCTCTATGCACCCCGTGCCAAAAAAGTTTATTCTTTTTGAGTCAATTTCCTTTCCACCCATGTAGGAAGCGGGAAGAAAGAGAGAAATTTTGTTGGGATGGCTGAGAACACAGCATTAATCAAAGTAATCCTTCCCCAGAGAGCATCCTTCCTTTCCAGCCTGCCAATCTCTTCCGCACCTTCTCGATAAACAATAATCATTTGATTTTCTTGGGTCTACCCATGATCAGTGACAATCCTAAGTAAGTTATAGGTAAACTCTGAGTGGGATAGTTGAAGATTAAGGGAAGGAGGGAGCTACCAGTCGAGGTTTCTCCTAATAGGATCGGGGCACTTTTTTGAAAATTGATATGAACTCCAGACCATCTCTCATGGAATAGCAAAAATCCATTTAAGGATCATTTCTTATGCTAGACAAACTTGCTCAAATATGAGTGTATCATCCGCATAATGAAGGTTGATGACCGCGTTAGTTTCATCCCAGCAATGCAGGCCCTTAATCAGGTCTTCTCCTGGCATTTCGTAATCATATGGTGAAGACCGTGTGCCACCAGGACGAATATAAGGGGGGATAGTGTTGTGCGCCGATGACAACAACCAATAGAAAATCCCACATATCTCCAAGCACAAAGAACACTCAATAAACACAAGAAGAACAAACAAATCGCAAACACACGATCTAACGAGGTTCGGCCACAGTGCCTACGTCCTCGGGGCAATCAAAATGGAGAGATTAATCACTAGGAAGATGATTACAATAGTTAGCAGCCTCTTTGAATGCAAGAGAGTTCTATCTAATCCTTTTTTGCAGGTTCTCAAACCCTAGAAAACTCATTAGGCTTAAATACCCAGATTTGCGAAGCAGCAGATTTTTGCCCAAACCCGACTGTCGGTCGACCGGCGGGTCGACCGACCTCCTCTCCGGTCGACCCGACCAGTCGACCGAAATTAACAGAGAGTTTGTCTCTTACAGTCAGGGTATTTCGGTCGACCGGTCCGGTCGACCGCCTAAGACCCTGTGCATGCTGTGCATGTCGGTCGACCGACCGGTCGACCGATCTGCCTGACTTTCTGCTGCTGCTGCTTTTGCCTTCCGTCATCGACTTCCCTGGCGATCTTCGACAACACTTGGCAATCCTGTCAGCTCCTTGGTAATATCTTCTCTTTCCAACAATTCTCCATCTCGGTGAAGATTTCCAAATCTGAGCCGAACACCGACTCAATAGCGGCTGAACCAACATGGTTGCCTATGTACCCCTGCCCAAGGGATCAAGCCGTCCGTAGTTCACCCAAATGAGCTTCAGCAAGCTCATTTCACCTGAAGGACATGGAGTAAAGCTTTGCAATGTGCAAACTTCACTCCTGACACCACCTTCGTAAGCATATCGGTCGGATTCTCCGAAGTGTGAATCTTCAACAAGTCGATGTCACCTTCCTCCAGAATCTTTCCGGACGAAATGGTACCTGACATCAATATGCTTCGTCCTTGCATGATAGACTTGGTTCCTTGCCAAGTAGATGACACTCATGCTGTCACAGTTTATCTTCAACATATCCTATTCCACGCCCAAGTCATCAAGCAACCCTTGAAGCCAGATTGCCTCCTTCATGGCCTCTGTCCTAGCCATGTACTCAGCCTCTGTGGTCGACAACGTGACGGTAGACTGCAGTGTGGAGCGCCAACTCACCGGTGCTTGTGAGAATGTGAAGACATATCCCGTCGTCGACCGGCGCTTGTCAGGTCACCTGCATAGTCTGAATCCACATACCCTATGCATTCTTGCTTTCCAGTGTTGTCCTTCTCAAACACTAGGCCTACATCAACTGTTCCCTTGATGTATCTCAGGATCCATTTCACAGCTTCCCAATGACCCTGTCCCGGATCATGCATATATCGACTCACCATGGAGACTGCCTGTGATAGATCTGGCCTCGTACACACCATAACGTACATCAAGCTACCCACCGCACTGGCATATGGAACGTGAGACATATACTCACGCTCTTGAACACTCCTTGGAGACATCTTTGCTGACAATTTGAAATGTGGCGCCATAGGTGTACTAACAGACTTAGTATCCTTGCTGATATTAAACCTCTGCAGTACCTTCTCCAAATAGCCCTTCTGAGTCAAACTTACCTTGCCAGCTCTCCTGTCTCTAGTGATCTCCATGCCCAATACTTTCCTTGCTTCTCCCAGGTCTTCATCTCAAACTCTGATGATAGAACTTTCTTCAGAGAATCAATAGCAGGTCTCGAGCTCGAAGCAATCAACATATCATCTACATAAAGAAGTAGATAGATTATTCTCCTGATGGTAGCCTGTTGTAGTACACACATGGATCAAAATGGCTACGTGTGTACTTCTTCTTCCTAATGAAGCTATCAAATCGCTTGTACCACTGCGTAGGAGACTGCTTCAATCCGTACAGCGACTTCTTTAGCTTTCATACTAACTCTTCCTTCCCTGCAGTTTGTAACCTGTGGGCTGTGTCATACAGATCTCCTCCTTAAGATTTGATTGAGGCTATTCCTGCACACAAAATACGAGATTATAAAACTTAGAAAGAATATGTGCAAGTGCTCAATTCTTCCGCTATAGCAAGTGGCTATGTGGGTCGTGATCCACAAGGAGGGTTGTGATGGAAGCGTTACAGTTCTTTATTGAAATCGTTAAGAAGAAAAGCGAAGGTTCTTCTCTGTTTTAAAGTTATAAAAATGAAAAAAAAAAGTTATAGTTAAAGTTAAGAAGAAGATGAAAGATGAAGAAGATGGAAAATCAGAAAACGATGAAAAGCGACTATGTACAATGAAGTGGAGAAGAAAGAGTTGGAGGAGGTGGTTGGTGATCTAAACTAAAGAAAAGGAAAAAAGTAAAGAAAAGTAAAGAGATACTTACCTAGGTTGAGCGATGACTTACTTGGAAACCTTTTGCAAGTTCTACCTTTTTGCTTCGGAGGCGTTCAACACATAGATCATAAACTCGAGCTCGGTCCCCGTGCACATTATATCGTCAAGCATATGAAGAACGAAGTGATGCGGATCTTGGAAGAGGAGAACGTCTTCATGAACTATCGCTGGCTCTCACGTAGCTTGGTTATACTTGCTTTGGAATTCACTTGTACACTCAACAACAACAACCAAGGTAAAGTAGAAGAGGAAGACTAAATAAAAGAAAATACAAACATAAAAAGAACTTTTACCTTTATTAATTGCAGAGATAATGGAAGAAAGGAGGAGGGTACATCGTCGGTGTCACTCTCAACTTCAGCCTCTCTCTCTTACTTACATGAATCTTCTTTTACCCTAAGTTACATACAAATTACATAAGAAGAAAGAAAAAACTAAACTACAAAGAATTAAAACTAGGCTAAATCCTAATCTGCATTCACGTCCATTTTAGTGCACATAATGGCCTTTTATAGGCAGAAAACCTAACCACCAAGATCCCGGGGAGGTCGGGGGAGTTCACGCTCCCCCTAACTCCCCAAGATTGCCGCGGAAATGCGGCAAAAGCCGCGTTTTCGCGGCAAGGGTGTGGCCAGGTGGCCACACCCTGTTGGTGGGTCTCCCTGGTTTCTCCCTCTGACTTTATCTGGAGTTGGTTTTGCAGTTTGGCTCCGAGATTTTGAAGAAATGGCCTTGGATTCTTGGCTTTAACCAATCGATCCTGAGAGGATTCTTCTCAACCGGTTTCAACCTCTTGATTTTGCCCTGATTTAGTGAGTGCGAATTAATTCTGATTTAATTCAGAATTTTGGTGGGCTTTGGGCTCATTTCTCTTCAACTCCTTAAAGATTGGGCCTGCAAATAAATTAAACAAATAATTAGGACAATGCAGGCTTTTATTCTAAAATAAGTATGAAAATGTGACATTAAATATGCAACATTAGCAACCAATCACACCCCCATACCTATCTTTTGCTCGTCCTCGAGCAAAACAACTAAATTATACTAAGGATTATTAGACCACTTTCGCAGGTCGCGCGATTGCACTGAGCATGTGCAACAAGCCGTTAAACCTCTAGGTTCCCCCTAGAGGACGAGTTTTGTCTCGTGAGGGTTTTCAGCGGATTACACCCACAAAATCCATAAAGAAAGAGAAATAAAGAGTTAGTATTTTCGAAAAGCATTTTGAAAGAGAAAAATATTTGAAATATGATTGTAAGTATCTAAGCAATCTATAAGTTATAGGAAAGCCGAATTTTTCATTCCTAAACTTAGTCTCTATTCAAAAATTTGTTATCAATCAAAGTAAGGAGTCAATTGTGCTTCTCATCTAGTCTATTACTTTACCCTAAGTCATATGCACCATCGTGACTGTGAAGTTTACTAAGGGTTCTTTAACATTAACTCCTATGCCTCATATTTATTTATTTTTTTGTGCTTTTATTCCTCAGTTTTATTAGGCTTTCTAATCTGCCCATGTAACGAGCTTTCAGTCGGTGACACCAAACCAGACGGTTTTAGGGCACCAGGTGAAAAACACCTCTAAGGACCTAAACACCCGAGCAGATAAGGCCAGGAAACCAAGGTTTTTATTTATACTATGTAACCCTTTTAGGCGTGAATACTTATGCTTCATGAGGCATAAATACCCAGCTTAATCAGAGGATACACAGTATTTATACGAAGTACCCCTTTTAGGCGTGAATACTTATGCTTCATGAGGCATAAATACCCAGCTTAATCAGAGAATACTTTTTTTTTTCAAACTTGTCTAATTATCTTTTGCATAAATAGTAAGGCTTGCTTAGGCCAAAGCGCCTAGCTACTCAATAGTTAGATTTTTTTTTTTATAAGGCATAAGAGTCTCTGTTTTCAAACCCTAAGTGTGTAAGTGTATTTTGTGTGCATATGTCATTAAGGTAAATATCAAGACTAAATTACTTTGAAAAATTATCTTCCTAACTCTATAAATCAAACAAATAATCTTATTTTGACCAAGTATAAGAAATCCTAATTTGGATTTTCCTATTCCTTAAAATTAACTTAATTTCTTACAAAAATAAGTCAAAATATTGTTTCTATTTTTCAAAAAGTTTTTAAAAGTAAAGAAAAATGTTAATTTTTTATTTTTTTATTTTTTTTTAAAGAAAAAGAAAAGTTATGTTAGACCCTCCCCCACACCTATCTCATGCATTGTCCTCAATGTATGAATTAATGCATAGATGCATGAAAAAAAGAAGAAAGGGAAGAAAAATGGTTACCTTAAGGTGGTGGTTCCGATGGTGGTCTGATTGGTCCACGAAACATGGCCCAATCAACTTTTCTTGGGTCTCGGAGGAATCCCACCAGCACTATCTTTAATATAACCCATTAAAAGATATATCCATGAAGGATCTTTATTAAATATGTGATCCCATCTAGTTTTCATATTTCATAATTGATTTTGGAGTCAAATTTGTCAACTACCTCGTCCCAGAATGGAGTATGAAATGATAGAACGGTTGACTTGGACTCAGGAAGGATAGGAACTAATACCGACTCAGGAAGTTGACTTAAGTCAAGTAAAGGTTCAGGAGTCAGAATAGGTTCAGGAAGTGGGTCCAAGTCAAGAAATTGAAACTATAGTCCATATGTATTTTCGAACAATGGAATGTGACTTAATGTTGGTGAGTCAAGTTCAAAAATGATAGGTGGGGGAATCAAAACTGACTCTAATATATTACTCAAGTCCGGTAACAAAACAGGAGTCAGTATTGATTCAGAAAGTTGAACTGGATCACATATTTGAGAATCTGGGTCACATATCTCATTGAGTTCAATATCAAAAAATTGAGAACTTGCCAATTTGTCAATAGGATCTTCAAAAGTGTATAATTGGTCAAGTTCAATATGATCCTCAAAGATGGGTGATTCAATTTCATTATGAATTGGTACAGGATCCAGCGTTGACTCCGGGAAAAGATCGAAATCAGGTGAAGATACCGGAGTCATAATCGAATCAGGAAGTAGAATTGAATCACTAAGTAGGGTTCAGGATCATATTCATTTTCAAGTTATATTTCAGGAAAAGGAAAACTTTCTAAACTGTCAATATCTTTTCAAAATTTGGAGTTTGGGCAAGTTCAAATGGTTGTTCTGATATAGAATCTTGATTTCCAAAACTACATGACTCATCGGCTCTAACAGAATGGTTAGTGACATCAGAACTGGTCCAACGGTGAGAACGTAGAGATTCGACCATCATATCTATGTCACGATTACGAGTGTTTTGAGCATGAGTCATGGATTCAAGCATCTTTCATAGTTGATAGGTTCATTATTTTGATGAAAAGATGAAGAATTGTCTTGGAAGTGGTAGTGAAATTGTGAGTCCATCAGATTTTTGGATTTGTGTTTGGACTCACGCATACTCATTTTTAAAATTGATGGTTTCCTATTTTGGATGGGTGGAACTGAGTATGACTCTTGAAAATATTGTGGACTAGGTGGAGAAGGAGGACAAGTTGGTTGGAAATTATGCTCGGGGGAGGTGAATCCCCACTGACTCGGTGAAGAGTTGAAATCATTATGGGAATTATAGTCATTAGATGGGGGGTATGGGTCATATTGATTCGGATAAGACCAATCTGGCACACTAGGTTGGTTAAAGTCATGATATGCAGGGTTGGTAATATCCGAAAATGAACTTGGTGTGTAATATGGATTATTATTATAGTTAAAAAATTATTATTATAGTCCATATCACACAATAGAATACACACAAAAAGAAAGAAAAAGCAAACAAACAAGAAAGAAAAATTTTTAACCTAAGTTAGGGTAGACCTAGACCTAGACGACTCCTAACTAGTTAGACTTCCACGGGAGGTTTAATATAGACTTTGATCACAAGCTAATCAGCCAGGTCAGGGCAAGGTTGGTGGGAGGTTTTCCGTCAAAAGACGTTCCTTAATTAAATAACCACCAACCTTCGGGCTTTCGGCCCTTAATCCCTTTCCTAGACACTGATTGGCAAGAGTCAAGTTCCAACACCTTTCCCACTTAGGATAATCTCCTAATTGAGTCCGAGATGTCCCTAGGGCCAACGTCTACTCATTTTAAGTTAGGCTTGAGTTAGTGAGTGCTTGGATTCTGATTTTTGGGCTAAGGAAGGGTGATTAAATCCCACCTTATCTTGTTATTGGGTGGTGCCCTTAAGATCAGTTTTTGTGCAAGTGTACAAATGAATAAGATGCACTCAAAGCGATATAAATCAACCAAAGAGATAGTCCTATTCTAGATGCAATGCAAACATACCTTACTCCAGCACTCTTCAACAGTAAAAAATAAAGGAATAAAAAGACACGTGCCTAAAATGCAAATGTCTAATCAATTTTTTATCTTTTCAACAAATATTTTACTGTTGATTATTGGAAGGCTTATGTCATGGCATATAAGAAAAATTAAAGTTGCAGCAAACTAGAATTTGTAAACTAAGCAGCCCTGCAAAAAGCTGTTAGCAGTCAACTCGTCCTTGCGTGGATCCGCGGCAATTCAGAGGGCCCTTGGTCTCTGCTTTTAGAGCAGAGGCCAAGGCCACTTGTATGTCACTGCAATAATAATTCTGCTTTGCTTGCCCTGTAACCTGCAACAGAGAAGAAAATTCGTTTAGTTCTAAAAAATTTGCAATAAAATTCAGATTTCAATAAAAACCGTTTTACCCTCCCCGGCAACGGCGCCAAAAATTGATTGAGGCTATTCCTGCACACAAAATACGAGATTTAGAGAACTTAAGAAAGAATATGTGCAAGTGCTCAATTCTTCTGCTATAGCAAGTGGCTATGCGGGTCGTGATCCACAAGGAGGGTTTGCGATGGAAGCGTTACAGTTCTTTATTGAAATCGTTAGAAGAAAAGCGAAGGTTCTTCTCTGTTTTAAAGTTATAAAAATGAAAAAAAAAAGTTATAGTTAAAGTTAAGAAGAAGATGAAAGATGAAGAAGATGAAAAATCAGAAAACGATGAAAAGCGACTATGTACAATGAAAGTGGAGAAGAAAGAGTTGGAGGAGGTGGTTGGTGATCTAAACTAAGAAAGAAAAGAAAAAAAGTAAAAAAAAGTAAAGAGATACTTACCTAGGTTGAGCGATGACTTACTTGGAAACCTTTTTGCAAGTTCTACCTTTTTACTTCGGAGGCGTTCAACACATAGATCATAAACTCGAGCTCGGTCCCCGTGCACATTATATCGTCAAGCATATGAAGAACGAAGTGATGCGGATCTTGGAAGAGAGAACGTCTTCATGAACTATCGCTGGCTCTCACGTAGCTTGGTTATACTTGCTTTGGAATTCACTTGTACACTCAACAACAACAACCAAGGTAAAGTAGAAGAGGAAGACTAAATAAAAGAAAATACAAACATAAAAAGAACTTTTACCTTTATTAATTGCAGAGACAATGGAAGAAAGGAGGAGGGTACATCGTTGGTGTCACTCTCAACTTCAGCCTCCTCTCTTACTTACATGAATCTTCTTTTACCCTAAGTTACATACAAATTACATAAGAAGAAAGAAAAAACTAAACTACAAAGAATTAAAACTAGGCTAAATCCTAATCTGCATTCACGTCCATTTTCAGTGCACATAATGGCCTTTTATAGGCAGAAAACCTAACCACCAAGATCCCGGGGAGGTCGGGGGAGTTCACGCTCCCCTTAACTCCCCAAGATTGTCGCGGAAATGCGGCAAAAGCCGCGTTTCCGCGGCAAGGGTGTGGCCACCTGGCCACACCCTGTTGGTGGGTCTCCCTGGTTTCTCCCTCTGACTTTATCTGGAGTTGGTTTTGCAGTTTGGCTCCGAGATTTTGAAGAAATGGCCTTGGATTCTTGGCTTTAACCGATCGATCCTGAGAGGATTCTTCTCAACCGGTTTCAACCTCTTGATTTTGCCCTGATTTAGTGAGTGCGAATTAATTCTGATTTAATTCAGAATTTTGGTGGGCTTTGGGCTCATTTCTCTTCAACTCCTTAAAGATTGGGCCTGCAAATAAATTAAACAAATAATTAGGACAATGCGGGCTTTTATTCTAAAATAAGTATGGAAATGTGACATTAAATATGCAACATTAGCAACCAATCAAGATTGTCGTGGAGAAAGGCGGTCTTCACATCAAGTTGGTCAAGGTCCAACTCATTTTGCGCAACCAAGGCCAATAGAATCCGAATTGATGAGTGTTTAACTATCGGGGAGAACACCTCGTTATAGTCAATTCCTTCCCTCTGAGCGTAGCCTTTAGCCACCAACCTTGCTTGTAGCGCACTGCATCTTCTTGGAGAGATCCTTGCTTCTTAGCAAACACCCACTTGCAACCTATGGTCTTCTTCCCCTTGGGCAACTTGGTGAGTTCCCATGTGTTGTTCTTATAGAGAGATTGCATCTCTTCATTCATGGCCTCTTTCCACATCCTTGCTTCCGAACTGATCTCAGCTTCTCTGAAAGTAGATGGAATAGCCTCCTCGACAACTGGGAGTGCATACGCAACGACCATATCAGTGGTGAGCCAACTCGGTCTCCTAGTATTCCTCTGTGGTCTTTCAACTGCAGTAGGATCTGGAACAGTACCCATGACCTGCTCCTGACCCTCTTCAACATCTTCAGCATCTTCTTCAACTGCTCGATCACCACCCTGTGTCACCTCAGGAATGATCCGAACTGATACTGAATCCTCTAGAGATGGTGGATCTGCATCAATCTCCATCTGCTGCAATAGCTCCTTGGTCTTGCTGGTCTCCACCTGCTGAGAGACCTTAGGCCTCATCAAAGAAGTCTCATCGAACGTGACATCCCTGCTGAGTATGAACTTGTTATCCTTTTGGTCCCAAATCTTGAACCCCTTGGTTCCTCGCTTGAAGCCAACGAACACACCTTTCTTTGCCCTTGGGTCCAACTTGTCTTCTCTGACATGGTAGTAGGCTGGACATCCGAAGACCCGTAGAAAATCATAGTCCCCAGCAACTTTTCCTGACCAAGCTTCAAGAGGAGTCTTCCCCCCTATTGCAGACGACGATAACCTGTTAACAAGATGGCATGCATATGCCAAAGTTTCAGCCCAAAACTTCTTTGACAGTCCTGCATTGGATAACATACACCGAACCTTCTCTAGCAAAGTTCGGTTCATCCTCCCAGCCACCTGATTGGTAGTGAAAAGTGCATTTTTATCATCATATTTACCATCACATTTTCATATTTATTCATTTAATTCTGCACATTTATTAATAATTTGTAATTTATTGTGTGCAGGCCTCGAATTGTTATTTTAGCAATAAAAAAAAAGCCTAAAGAGCCCAAAAGCCCAGATCCAAGCCCATGTTTGAAGCCCAGGTGAAAAAGCGCAAATACAAAGAGTCAAAGTGAAATTATGCAAGGGCTAAAGTTGCAATTATCAAAGATGAGGGAAGGATAGACTTCTACCCAACCCTAAACATTTGCAGGATGAGGATAAAAGCCTAAAATTCGTGGATAGAAAATTTGGGATAATTGAGATCAAGGTAACTTGATTTCTAAGTTATCTCGAAATCCTAATATGGAGAGCCAGGATCACACTTCCAGAAGCAAAATCCCATGTGGACGGACCAGGAGAGGCCACGCGCCAAAGCGCGTGGCCAGAAGCCACCAGAGTGCCGCAGATCCGCGGCAAAAGCCGCGGAAACGCGGCACTTTGATCTCATCTAGATCCCAATTTTTGTGGGCAGTTTCTTCCGGGACTCTGTAGCCTTCTGCACCTATAAATATCACCTGCAGTGCAACGTAAACAGCGTCCAGCGTCCAGCAAAGGGCCAAAGTTTAGATTTTTAGGGTTTCTTCTAGGTTTTCTTTTCTTTTTGTAATTTTTATGTAAGTGAGGGAGATGGCTTTATTGAGGGTGACACCGACAGATGATTCTCTTCTCTTCCATTGTAATCAATAAAAGGTAATTTTTATGTCGTTGCTTTTCTTTGTTTTCTCTTTCTTTTCTACTGTGTTTCTTTTTGTTGATCTTTGACGAGCACGCGAGCGTTTACCGAACCACAAGTATACCGAAGATTAGTAGGTTCCAACGATATTCCATGGCGATGTTCTCCTCCTCGAGGCGTATCAACTCATGCTTGCCCAAGGCTTGATGACCTAATGCGACAACGGACTGAGTTCGATCCAAGGTTTATACGTTCAACGCCTCCGAAATAAGGTAGAAAGTGTTAGGTTTCGCATATTTTCTCCAACCAAGGTTAGTTTTCTATTCTTTTCTTTTCTTTATTTTTTTTGTAGATCAAATCCACACCTCTCCAATATTCTTTCCCACAACTCATTGTAAATACCACTTTTCTTTGTAAATACCATCGTGACTAACAAATTAACTAAAAAAGATAAATTTTTAGAGAAACTTGCTTAACGCTTCTATCGCAGTCCCTCCCTGAGGATCACGACCCGCATAGCCCTCCTACCGCGGATTAGAACTGAGACTTGCACATCTATTCTTAAGCTAACATATTATATTTTGTGTGCAGGAAAAATCAGTCAACAAATTGGCGCCGTTGCTGGGGAGGACGGTAAGTTATCTCTAAAACAAAAAATTTAATTTTTAACTAATTCTTTATTCTTTTCTGTTTGCAGGTTTGGAGAACAGGAAACAGAAAACAGCAGCTGCAGTGGACATATAGCTGCCCTGTGCCTCTGCCCTCGAAGGCAGAGCACAGGAGCCCACTGTTTTGCCGCGGATCCGCGGCCAAAGCCGCGGAAACGCGGCAACAGTAAGGACTACTGATTCAAATTTTTTGCAGATTGCTGCAATTTGAGATTACTGCTTAATGCTCTATTCTGTTTTGTTCTGTGATATACCTGTAAATTGCTAATAATTCAACAGTAAATCATTGGTTGTTAAAAATAAAATTTGATTAGACGTTTGCATATTAGGCACGTGTCTTTTCAATTATTTTTATTTACTGTTGAAGAGTGTTGGAGACGCAAGGTACGTACGCATTGCATGTAGAATAGGATTCATTTCTTGGTTGATTTTCTGCTTTGAGTGATTCTTATCTATTTATCTTGTACACTTGCACTAATTCATCTTAAGGGCATAACCCATTAACAAGATAAGGTGGGAATTTCATCACCCTTCCTTAGCCCAAAAATCATATCCCAAGCACTCACTAACCCAAGCCTAACTAAAACTGAGTAGACGTTGGCCCTAGGGACATCTCGGACTCAATAGGAGATTATCCTAAGGGGGAACAGTGTTGGAAGTTGACTCTTGCCAAATCAGTATCTAGGAAAGGGATTGAGGGCCGAAAGCCCGAAGATTGGTGGTTATTTAATTAAGGAACGTCTTTGACGGAAAACCTCCCACCACTCTTGCCCTGACCTGGCTGATTAACTTGAGGTCAAAGTCTGCACCCAACCTCCTGTGGACGGTCTAACCAGTTAGGAGTCGTCTAGGTCATAGGTCTACCCTAACATAGGTTAGAATTTTTCTTTTTTTGTTTGTTTATTTGTTTGTTGTGTTGGTGTGATATGGCATATAAGAATAATTCCAATTTTAATTCATATTACACCCTAACTATTATTCGGATATTACCAACCCGGCATACTCTAACTTTGACCAATCTAGTGTGCCGGAATGGTCTTATCCGAATGAATATAACCCACACCCCCCATCTTATGACTATAATTTCCATAATAATTTCAACTCGTCACAGAGTTCATGGGGTTTCGAGTCCCCGAGTCTAATTCTCAACCAAATTGTCCTCCATATCCATCTAGTCCACATTCTTTCAATGATTTATACTTAGATCCACCAATTCATAATAGACTACCATCTATTGGGGAAATGATAAGTATGCATAAGTCCAAGCAACAATCACCATCAATCTTAGATAGGATGATGCGTGAGTCCACCGACTCACAATTTCATCATGATGACACTTCATCTTTTCAAGACAAATCAGAACAAGATGATCCTATCGACTATAAAGAGATGCTAGCTGCCATGACTGAGGCTCAATTAGCCCGTGATCATGACATAGATTTGATGGTTCAAGCTTTACATGCTCACAGTTCGGCCGTTTCTGCTTTCATTGACCACTCACTTAGAGCCGACGAACCAAGTTGCTGTGGACAACAAGATTCTAATTCAGTACCATCATGTGAACTTGCCGAAACTCCAATTCTTGATAACTTGGCAAGTTTTCCCTTTCCCGAATTAGAACTTGAACATGACCTTAATTCTCACAATCTCTTTACTTCTGAAACTGATTGTACAATTCTGACGGAAGATGTTGACCTTAGTTTTGAAGAATTGTATGGCGATGAGCTAGAATTCCTTAATATTGGAAGTAAAGAGATATCATCCATATTAGGTCACATTCCATTGTGGGAAGAAGATTGTGGACTTGAGTTTCAATTTCTTGACTTGGACCCAATTCTTGAACCTAGCCCGACTCCTGAGCCCTTACTTGATTTGAGCATTTTCCCTGAGTCGGTATTCGTTCCCGCACCTATAATGTCCAAGTCAATAATTCCATCCTTTCATACTCCATTTTGGGACAAGGAGGTTGAGACAATTAACTCTGAAATATATTATGAAATTTGTAATTCGATGGGGTGGAAATTTTTAAAAATAATTATACATATATTTTTGTGGGTTATGTAAGGAAAGTTTCTGGTGGGTTCCACCAAATTATCTGTTATCTTGATTGGGCCGCATTTCGTGGACCAATTAGACCACCTCCGGAACCACCACCCTAAGGTAACTTCCGCCTTCCCTTGTTCTGTTTCATGCATATATGCATTCATTCATACATTGAGGACAATGCATGAGATAAGTGTGGGGGTGGGCTTTACTAACTTACTAACATAAGTAGACACTAACAAATTTGCTAAAAAAAAAAAAATGTTATAAAAAGGAAATATTTTGACTTATTTTTTGAAAGAAATCTAAGTTAGTTTTAAGGATTAGGAAAATCATGATTAGGATTTCTAAAAACTTGGTCAAAATAAATAAATTGTTTAATTTTTAGGTATAGGAGAGAAATTGAATAAAGAATTAGTCTTGATTTTTACCTTAATGAAATGTGCATACCAAATGCATATCTAGGATTCTAAGACAAAGACCTTGTGCCTCAAAAAAAAAAAAAAAGAAGAAAAAAAAAGAAAAAAAAAATCACCAATTAAGCTGATACATGTGCCTCAAGAAGCATAAGTATTCATGCCTAAAGGTGAGTAAATAAAATAAAGTCCTTAGTTTTGGGGCCTAGTTCACTCGAATTTGAGTCCGCGGGGTGTTTTCTCACTTGGTGCCCTAAAGCCAACCGGTTTGGGAGCTACCGACTTTAAGTTCGCTACATGGGTGGATTAGAAAGCCTAAGAAAACTAAGAAATATAATATATGTATTAACACATCTAATAATCAATTAGTTAGGTATGAGGGCCTCAAGAAGCCTTGATACTTATACGAAAGAAAATTAGATGAGTTATACATGCCAAAAAAAAAAATAATAATAAAAAAAAAAAATAAATATATTAACACATCTAATAGTCAATTAGTTAGGTATGAGGGCCTCAAGAAGCCTTGATACTTACATGAAAGAAAATTAGATGATGTTATAAAAATAATAAAGAGGCATGAGAGTCCAAGTTAAGGAATTCCTAGATTCACAAGGGTGCATATGATTTTTGGTAACGAAAAAGACTATATTAGAAATTCAATTTTAATCCTTACCTAAAATGAATAACAATTGACTTTATAAAGACTAGGTTTGAAGAATGAATAAAAATGAGGATCCTAAAACTTATAGACTACTTAGTCTCTTCAATAATAATTCAAATATTTTCCTTTTTATGGATTTTGTGGGTGCAATCCGCTGAAAACCCTCACGAGACAACACTCGTCCTCTAGGGTAACCTAGAGGTTTAACGGCTTGTTGCACATGCTAAGTGCAACCGTGATTCCTACGAAAGTGAGTCAGGTTAGATTAACTTTTCATTTCTTTTTCTTTTTCTTTGTTTTTACTCGAGGACGAGCAAAAAGATAAGTGTGGGGGTGTGATTGGTAGTGAAAAGTGCATTTTTATCATCATATTTACCATCACATTTTCATATTTATTCATTTAATTCTGCACATTTATTAATAATTTGTAATTTATTGTGTGCAGGCCTCGAATTGTTATTTTAGCAATAAAAAAAAGCCTAAAGAGCCCAAAAGCCCAGATCCAAGCCCATGTTTGAAGCCCAGGTGAAAAAGCGCAAATACAAAGAGTCAAAGTGAAATTATGCAAGGGCTAAAGTTGCAATTATCAAAGATGAGGGAAGGATAGACTTCTACCCAACCCTAAACATTTGCAGGATGAGGATAAAAGCCTAAAATTCGTGGATAGAAAATTTGGGATAATTGAGATCAAGGTAACTTGATTTCTAAGTTATCTCGAAATCCTAATATGGAGAGCCAGGATCACACTTCCAGAAGTAAAATCCCACGTGGACGGACCAGGAGAGGCCACGCGCCAAAGCGCGTGGCCAGAAGCCACCAGAGTGCCGCGGATCCGCGGCAAAAGCCGCGGAAACGCGGCACTTTGATCTCATCTAGATCCCAATTTTTGTGGGCAGTTTCTTCCGGGACTCTGTAGCCTTCTGCACCTATAAATATCACCTGCAGTGCAACGTAAAGCGTCCAGCGTCCAGCAAAGGGCCAAAGTTCAGATTTTTAGGGTTTCTTCTAGGTTTTCTTTTCTTTTTGTAATTTTTATGTAAGTGAGGGAGATGGCTTTGTTGAGGGTGACACCGACAGATGATTCTCTTCTCTTCCATTGTAATCAATAAAAAGGTAATTTTTATGTCGTTGCTTTTCTTTGTTTTCTCTTTCTTTTCTACTGTGTTTCTTTTTGTTGATCTTTGACGAGCACGCGAGCGTTTACCGAACCACAAGTATACCGAAGATTAGTAGGTTCCAACGATATTCCATGGCGATGTTCTCCTCCTCGAGGCGTATCAACTCATGCTTGCCCAAGGCTTGATGACCTAATGCGACAACGGACTGAGTTCGATCCCAAGGTTTATACGTTCAACGCCTCCGAAATAAGGTAGAAAGTGTTAGGTTTCGCATATTTTCTCCAACCAAGGTTAGTTTTCTATTCTTTTCTTTTCTTTTATTTTTTTTGTAGATCAAATCCACACCTCTCCAATATTCTTTCCCACAACTCATTGTAAATACCACTTTTCTTTGTAAATACCATCGTGACTAACAAATTAACTAAAAAAGATAAATTTTTAGAGAAACTTGCTTAACGCTTCTATCGCAGTCCCTCCCTGAGGATCACGACCCGCATAGCCCTCCTACCGCGGATTAGAACTGAGACTTGCACATCTATTCTTAAGCTAACATATTATATTTTGTGTGCAGGAAAAATCAGTCAACACCACCCCATTTTGTTGCGGAGTCTCTCTTACCGTGAAGTGTCTCTCTATGCCCTCATCAAGGCATAGCTGTAGGAAAGGATCTGATTTGTACTCTCCTCCATTGTCAGAACGGAGGACCTTGACCTCCCTTCCCGTGCTTCTCTCCAGATTTGCCTTCCGCTTCACGAACAGTTCTAGGACTTCATCTTTGTGTCGTATAGTGTACACCCAACAGCGCCTAGAATAGTCATCGATGAACGACACAAATAGTGGTTACCTCCAATTGATGCCGTCTTGGTAGGTCCCCATACATCCGTGTGAACATAGTCAAGAATACCCTCTGTGCAGTATGAAGCTGTGCCAAACTTCACCTTGGTCTTCTTGCTGATGATGCAATGTTCACAGAGATCTAACTTGCAGGTCTCAGCACCCTTCAACAACCCTTTCCTCACAAGAGCTTGCAATGATTTTTCCCTGCATGTCCCAGCCTCATGTGCCATAGCCGGGTTGAATCTTCCTTCTGACTGGTAGAAGCTGCCACCTGCCCTGTTACTGTACTACCCTTCAAGTAGTACAAGTTATTCCGGCGATCGGCCTTCAACACCACCATCGAACCCTTTGTCATTTTAAGAACTCCCTCCTTAATAGACACTCTAAGGCCCAATGATTCCAAAGCTCCTACAGAGATTAAGTTCCTCTTCAGCTGAGGTACATATCTCACTTCTTTCAGCTCCCTCACCATCCCATCAAACATCCTGATTGGAATAGTGCCAACACCCTCCATGATGCACGGATGATCATCGCCCATGGCGACCGAACACCCCCTCCAACTTTTCAAAACTGGTAAATCAGTCTCGATTAGGAGATACATGATATGTTGCACCAGTGTCCAAGATCCACTCGTTTTCACCCGAGTAGCCTATGACGGGAGTAGTAACTGAAAAAGAGAACACTGAAGAATCTGAATCTGATCCATCTGCCTGTGATTTTCTACTTGCAGTTTTTACCACTTTTGCGAGATTTGCTTCAGACTTTGATTCTTTCTTCTTTCCCTTGAACTTTGGACAGTCCACCTTCCAGTGCCCAATCTCTTTTTAGAAAGCGCACTGATTTCTCTTAAGATCCCTGAAGCCCAGCCTAGACTTCGATCTTCCTCTAACCTCCTTGCCCTTCCTTGATGAATTCCTGCCCCTTACTTCCAGTGCCTCCACCGATGAACTTGACTGAGAAGGATGTCTCTCCTTCTTCCTTGTCTCATAATTCATCAGTGCAGATGACACCTCATGGTAGTCCAAAGTCTGCCTACCATTGATAAACGTCATAGTGAATGTCTCATACTCCTCCGGTGGGAGTGAGTTCAGGAGAATGACCGCCTTGTCTTCCTCTTCTACTACGACATCCACGTTTATCAGATCTGTAAGAAGCTTTGTGTATCGGTTGATGTGCTCATTCACTGTGCTCCCCTTCTTCATCCGAAACTTATACAGCTTACTCTTAAGCTGCAACCTGGACTCAACACTCTTCGTCAGGTATTTCTTCTCAAGGGTTTCCCATAGATGCTTCGCTGACGTCTCATGTTGCACAAGATATTTTATGTCTTATGTCAAGCATGAACGTATCAAGCCACATGCCGACCTGTTCATCTTCGCCCACTCTTCATCAGTGGTTGTGCTCTTCTTTCTTTCCAATAGGAGAGTATCCTCGAGGTTTGATGCATTCAGCGCATCCATAACCTCGCATCTCCACATACCTGTACGCGCCGGAAAATTTGGTGGTCGGAGAAAGTGGTTTTAGCTGTAAAAGATTTCCTTGATTCAAGCGAAACGATTACAACCAAAAGAACTACTCTTCCCTCTTTCCAGTTACAAGGGAGGGAGGATGTCTGAATCTTCCCTTTGTTTAAGGCTGGGTTCTTCGTGTGGCGATGGAGAGTGAATCTTGTTCTCCGTTGACCAGATGACCGTCCTGGACCGTCGGGGGTCTTCTCTTCGGTCGGTAGAAAGAGTAACTCAGCTCAGTCTACCAAAACTCTCAAAGAGGAGGTAGGCGAAGAGCGGCTAGTACTCAGTAAGCTCGCTGAAGAGTCTCCTCCCTCTGTCTGTTGTTGAAGTCGTGCTTCCCTCTTGATGATCCTCTTGCCTGGATTCGATCGATCTTGATGATGCCTTGACCTTCTTAATTCTCGACCTTTCCAAAGCTTCGATCTTCTCAAAAACCTCTTTTCCCCTCATAGCAAACAAGGCTATTTATAGGGGTCTCAGGGGGTGAAGGTGCCTCCTGAAAACGCTCCCGAATGAGGGGCCACTACCCGCTACATGCGCGGTGACTGGCCCCGCAATCAGGGCAGTTGCAACTGAGACGCGGGCGTTGGGCCGAACGCGCCTTGAAGTTGAGACGCGGGCGTCGAGCCAACGCGCCTTAATGCTGAGACGCGAGCTTCGGGCCTTCACGTCTGGATGCTGAGGCGCGGGCGTCGGGCCGACGCACCTTGATGTCGAGACGCGGGCTTTGGGCCGACGCGTCTGGACGTTGAGACGCGGGTGTAGAGCCAACGCGTCTTAATGCTGAAACGCGGGCCTCGCTTCCTCGCGTCTAGAGCTTGAGACTGCTTCCTTAATGGCTGGTCTGTTGGTCATTTTTAGACAGCCTACAGAACCCCCTCCAAAGTTTCTGATATTCCGCAGTTGAATGGGACGGATTTCGGAATACTTTGGATCTCAGCCGTGTTCGCGTTTATGACTGGACTGTTGATGCTTCGGGTTTGATCTTATCTGGAATTGGTCTTCGTGAGTGTACTGTTGAACTCTTTGAAGCCGTCAGAGTTGATCGTGTTGAGTGTCTAGATACACAGTCTAGACCTCCCCGATTGCTTTTAGTCTGTCACGGGTGCGCTTTTGGCCGAGAGTGGTTGGTTGTCTGTTTGCGTCAGTGTACTGTTGAACTGATTTTGCAGAAGCAGGAGACTGGACGCAGGTTCCTTTTTGAAAAAGCAGAGACTGCTTTAAAGACGCGACTTCTTAGCGAGACGCGATGTTTGGCCTGTTTGAGGGGACGCGGACTTTGGAGAGACACATCTCTTGAAATGCAGACGCGATTTTCTGGATGCATTTATGATGATGCTGACGGGGCATGTCCACCGAAGAGCTGCGTACTTTGGGGCGCGCGCCTGTGCCATGTCATGATTACGCCGCCAGCTGGCCTGGGGAAACGGCGAGATTTCGCCTTTTGGCGCGCGGATCCCCCGGTTCATTAAATGAACTGCTCCACGTGTCAACTTCTGACTTGTGGCGGGGTCGCGACGCATGATCTTCCCTGTTCAAACAATGATTTGGCTCCACGTGTCAGGCAGCGATTCGCTGCAGCGTTTATTGGGCCAAACGCTGCGTATCTTCGCGAATCTCCGTGCCTATAAAAGGCAACAGTTGGAGAGATGTATCTTCTTCTCCGAACGAACGCATTCTCTGAGAAAAAGAACTTCCTTCTCTGTTCAACTATTCATCTCCTCGCTCGGATTTCTTGATCTTCAATGGCTCCCAAGACGAAACCGACTGCATCGACCTCAAGGGCGACCGTCGCCGAGGCTGAGAGAGATGCTTCCTCTGCGCAGGAGGGTGTTTTCCGAGGTAAACATGTTCATAGAACCCTAAGGACCTTTAACACAAGATCGTGTTTGATTCTCGGACGCTGTCCTTGAGATGATAACCGGGGCGCGGGCCTGATGATCCGACGCTGGTGAACTCTGCACTCTGGGTCCTTCACTTAGAATATTTCTAATTGTGAAGGTCTCTGGACGCGATTTGCAGAACGCGGATTTGATCCATGCGTTCTGTGCCGCGTTTTGTGCCATCAGGCGCTGGCGTCTGAGTCCAAGCACTTTGAAATTTCACAAGTCTTGGTTTGCAGAACGCGGATTTGATCCTTGCGTTCTGTGTCTTCAACCGCCGATTTTGTAGAATCTGGCGTTTGAGTCCAAGTACTTAGAGTTTTCATAAGTCTTGGTTTGCAGAACGCAGCTTTGCAAGTCTGGATGCGGATTCGAAAAATTCCTGCGTCCAGTATCTCTTCTGCGTTTTGGTGCAAGTTCGCAGGTCTGGACGCGGATGATAACTCCTGCATCCAATGTCTCGGCTGCGTTTTGAATTATGAACACTTAGCGTCTTCCCTTATTTTTGGCAAAGTGTCTGACCAAGTGTCTTTTTCTTTTGCAGTGCCGCATGTTCAGGTTCACTCGCCAAGATGCACCACTTTGGACGCGTGGGTGGTGCCGACCGGGGCTTGACCTTTGTGCAAAGAATGAGTGTCCCCGTGACTGCTGACCAGTTGCTGGATCGCAGGCTTTCTAATGTTAACAGGAGAACCTTTCGGGCACTTATGACCGATGCCGCGCTCAAAACGGATGACGGCGTCAGGTTGGAGAAGCCTGCCTTCTTCTTTGGGGATCATATCTATGATGATGGCCGTCGTGTGTCTGAGGGGACCTATAAATGGCTCCGTGAGATAAAGGGCGGAAGATTCTTTCTTCCAGACATGGAGAGGATGTTCCCGATGTCCTACTTTCAACACATGTCTGTCCCCCGGAAGATGGAATGGGACATTTCCCAGTATATCCCTGAGATCGCCCTTGGTGACTTTGGCCTCCAAAAGGTAGACCGCCATGATAGTCATGACGGGTCAGTTGTCGGACTGTTCCCTGCGTCGTCCAAGCCTGAAATCCCAATTGGAGAGATCCCGGAGCTTGCTACCACCTTCCTCAATTCCGTCATAGAAGCAGGGGGTGACTATCCTGTCGACTTCCGTGCGTATGGATGGGTCCATTCTCCAGGGAACTACTGGTGGGGCAGGATGGTGGGTTTTGTCCTTACCAATCTTGAGGGGCCGCTGAAGCGTGTGGGGCTGTACCCAGCAGTCAGGGCCGTGCAGTGGGGCGTCCCGATGAGTTCTCATAACTTCTTTGGGATTCTGGAGCGCTACAATCCTCGGACGGGGACATTCTTTACTCCGGTCGGAGAGATGGGCCTTGCCCTACACGAGTTGTATGAGGTCTCCGGGTTGTCGTCAGGGGATATTCCTTACGAGGAATTTGTCCCAACCACCAGGGAGCTGCGCCTTTTGGAAAAAGAATCTCCTCAAGTGTATGAGACCTACTGGGAGGTGATGTGCCATTTCTACATCTGCGGTCAGACAACTGCCTGGAGGTCAGGAGGCGTCAAGCAACTATCCTGGGCTGATTATCTGTTTAATAATGTCAGCAATAAAGATCTCCCAGTAATCCGACTAGCTCCTAGTTCTGGTGGGGAAGTTGAAGACAGGATCGACGCAGCTTCTGACAAGTTCTACACCACGGAGTCGAACGAGGACGGCTTCGACCCTGACTTGGTCTTTGAGAGCTTTCACCATCAAGCCCGGACCCCTATTTCTGATCAGGCGCTGTTGGCGGGCTTCCTGATGTTGTGGCTGAAGAGGTGTGTGGTGCCCACGCTACCACATGAAGTTATTGTGGCAGATGTGGTGTACCCGGCGGTACTCTTGGCTCATGGCCACCCCATAGCCCTTCTTCCCGCCGTGGTGGCTGGTATTCAAAGCGGGCTGCGGGTGTTGACCAAGAGCTTCTGCGGACCCCCAAAGACTGCTAATTCTCGTGGGGAGCCGTATACCGACTCAGAGGGGAACCCGACGGTGAGGCACCCCAACCCGCGGATTGAGCTGCCTTACACGTACCTCATGGCTTGGTACGTGATGCATTGCCCATCTCTAATGACGGCGGCGCGTGGGAGCGTGGATCATATCCCATTTGTGCAGCGGCTGGAACGTTCGGAGTGGCATGACACCTACCTGTATTACATTAGGAAGCGTCTTTCCTGTGCCACGAACTATCAGCTTAACCGTTGTTTTCCAGAGGTTCAAGGTGCAGCCCCCGGGGAGCTGTTCACGGATGTCGCTGGGCGGGATGACTTCTCGCAATTGCCTGCTGGAGCCTTCTGGTGGTTGATCAATATACGACCAGGATATGTGCTGTTTCGCCAAGGAACTTCCTGCACTATCGAACCGTATATGCCAAGTCGTTTTGCCCGACAATTTGGCTATGATCAGCTTTACGTCGGGAATCCCAATGCTCAACTTGCCTTTGACGGGAACCTGTTCGAAGGCGCTCGGGCTTGGTATTACAGTGTGGCTGGAGGGACGGGAGCAACGTTCCATCTACCCGACGAGGCGCCTAAGTGCCGTATGAGCTTCAGCTTCTGTATTTGGTACTCCCAAGCCGGCCAGACGCCAGATCTTATTCCGGAGTCTTCATGTCTTGAGAGTATCAATGCCAGTCTCGAGGAGAGGTCTGAATCCAGTAAACGTACTAAACTCCTCGACCAGTACCTGAAAGCTCAGAGGGAGGTCGAGAAACGATCGAGGAGGGAGCCCCCAGTAGTGAGGGCGGCACCGCGACCGGCAAGGGCAAAGCCGCAAGTGACGAGGGCGGAGCCACCAGCAATGAGAGTGGAGCCGCGACCGGCAAGGAGGTCGAAGCAATTGGCGAGGAAGCGTCGTCGACGCTCTGCTTCTGTAGTTGAGCCTGCCCCAAAGAAGGCTCGGAGGGACTTAACGGCTGAAGTCTCTCAATCCAGAGCTATCTCTGCTGGAGTTGAGGTTCCTCCTGAAGGTGTCCCTGTTAGAGTTGAGGAACCGCTGGAAGATGAAGATTTTCCAAGCTTGGTCCGTGCTCCTAGGTCACGCAGCAAGACCGTGGAGGAAGGGGAGCTTGTTGAGCGACCCCTTATTGCTGGTGATGCTGAGTCACCGGAGGTTGACATAATGGGCGAAGAGGATGTCGAGATTCCAGGAATCTCAACTCAGCCCGAATTTCCTTCTGCTCATGAAGGGAGAGACGAGGTACAGCAGCCGGGGTCTCCTAGCGTCTTTATTTCCAATCCTCGGGCAGTCGACCCTAGTCCTACCACTGGGGTGATTGGGGGTAAGGCTCCTGTTGCAAAGCTTCCTCGTGTGGCGCTATCGTCTTCTTCGTCATCGGGAGAAAGTGACTTTGAAGATGAAGTCGACCATGGCGATGAACCCGCTCTTCCTGATCAGAGCAAATTTTCCACATCTCAGAGGAGAAAATATACGGGGGTGAATCATCGACTGCGTTACTGCTGGCGATAATCCCTGCTGAAGGCATAACTTCCTCGCATGTCGAGGCGAGGGAAACAGAGTTGACCCAGCCCAAGGGGATTGAGGCTTCGGCCGCTGAGATAACCTCGGAGGGGGTAGCTGTTGAAGTTGGGGAGCCTTCCCCTTTGCCAGGAGGGGAAACAACCATTGAGGCTGAGGAGGCTCTCACTCCGCCGGTGGAGGAGGCTACTGCTGAAGCTGGGGAGACTCCCATTCTACAGGACTCGACGCCTCTGGACCTCGAACCTAGTAAGGCAGCTCTGACTGAGGGGGCTCAGGTGGGGAGTCCGATGATCGGCACCCCTCCAGAAGGCCACACAGCTCAATCCTCGGTGGAAGTTTCTGAAGAGGTTGTGCTTACAACTCCTTCCTTGGTCGTGGAAGCTCCTGCAGAGGCAGCGCTCCAGGAAGCGCCAGTGGGTAGTCTTGTTCTTGCTACATCGACGGCCGGCACGGCTCTTGTGCGAGAAGACCCGCCCTATATCCCTCATCCCGTGACAGAAAAAGGGTCGGGAAGCTTCTTAGGTGGTGAAGACATGGGGGAGCTGGCACGTCAGATGGTGCAACAATTCTTCACCTCGATGGGATCATGTATTGATCTCATCTTCCGTGGACACAGCACCTTCCAGTTCGCCCAGAGGCTTCTTGAAAATATGGCCATGAGCGTCGAATTGGCGGGAGGCCCTTCACTTGCCAGGGCATGCCTGCGGGTGGTAGAGCAACTTGGAGATAACCTGCGGGAGCTGGAATCTTTGGAAGATGCTGGCTCTTTTGATGAGGCCCAGGCCACCTTGACTAGGCTCCTAGCTGATCAGGAACGGGAGCGACAGGAGGCGGAGGCACAGATCGCTGCCGAGGTCCGTGACCTTGAATATTCCAAGGCTGAATTTCAAAAATTAGCCGGAGATTCGAGGGAATCTGAGCTCAGTGTGCAGAGCACGGAGCAAGTCATCCTCAGAACTCGGGACATTATCGCCAAGGCGGAAGCTGTTCTTGCGCTAAATGAGGAGAAACTTGTTTCCCTCAAAAAGGAGCTTGAGGAGCAACGGGCTGCTACGGCGCGTGCTGAAGAGAGTCAATCCCTACAATCTTCCAGGGTGGAATCTCTGCGGATGCAGCTGGCTGCCAGAAATTTCTTATCTGAGGCGGAGCTGCGGGACCGGGCTATCATGGAGGCTGAGAGGACGCGCCAGCATGAGATTCATCGCCTTAGGGAACAAATCCGTTCCTTGGCGAACCAGGACATTTAGCCTTCTTTTCTTCTTCTTTTTTTTTGTAAAGAAAAGGGACACTCTATTTATTAAGAGTGTTTGTATCCACTTCTATCATTTCTTGATATAATAGAAGTTTTCTTTAGAGCTTTTGTCCCAATTTCTTTGTCCTGTTGTGGATGAGTCCAACTCTTGATCACTAGTCGTGATTACTGAACTTAGGTAGGACTAAGTTCTTTTAATGAGACGCGGTCTAGGCGAGATGCGGCATTAATCCCATAGAATGAGACGTGGCATCAATCTATGGGGACTTTAGATTTCACCAAGTCTTTTTGACGAGACGCAGCGGCGATCACAGAGTGAGACGCGGTCGTCAGTCTACCGGAACTTAGATTTTACTAAGTCCTTTTACTGAGACGCAGCGTCAATCATAAAGTGAGACGCGGTCATCATTTCATAAGAACTTAGATTCTACTAAGTCCTTTTGATGAGACGCGGCGTCAATCACAAATCGGAACGCGGTCTCCTTGATGAGATGCGGCGTCAATCAAAAGATGAGACGCGGCATTGATCCGTAAAGTAAGACGCGGCTGTCAGTCCCTGGGGTGAGACGCAGCGTCAATCATAAGGTGAGACGCAGCTCTGAATAACGCAAATCTGTCTTGCGCGGATCGGGCAGACGCAAGAGATGCAGCCTTGTCTGCTGAAGGGACGCGGCTTTCCCATCTGCGTCTAATGTGATCTGACTCAAAAGATTTTAGGAGATCTTTGCTCGTCAGGTCTCCACTGTCGATTGGGATTCCGAGTCATCCGTTGATTCCCAAAGCAGGTATCCACGCGTCAACTCCTCATTGGACTCAGGAGTTACTGCCCTTAAATGCAAAACCGATGCGGGCGGTTGAAAACCGGTGCTTGCGACGGTTTCCAAAGCGGCGTTCCACGCGTCAATCCTCCACTGGGCTTTGACAATCGTGCGTGACGGTTCCAATTAACGCCCCATTAATGGCAGTTATTAGGGCCTGCCTATAAATAGGGTGCGCTCCCCTTCTATGATCCAAGCTTGGATTATTTCTCTTTGGATTGCTCTGAGAAGTCCCACCTTCTTCAGAAAAGAGTTTCTTGATAGGGACTCCGTCTCCATGGACGAAGGTAATTCCGAGGATGAAGATGACCCAGAGCTCTCACGCTTCGGTTTGGTCTCTTCAAGAAGAACCCCCTCTCGGATCATCTTGGACGCCTGCGTTTGGGTGCAGAGAGGCCAACTCTGGCCAGAGGTCTCTGCTGGTTTGTCCCCCGATGATGTGTATAGCCTGAACTTCGGCATGATCATCTGAATGAAGTCCCGGTGCATTCCTCCTCTGGAATTTGTGCCAGTGACTTGACTTCTCTGAATGCAGGCGCTTGACGCTGGCTTTGCCCGTTGCGTTTTACTGCCTTGGCGCGTTTCAGACCTGAATCTTGCAACTCCTGTTCACCCAACAGAGAGATGGCAATTTTTGGCGTTCTGAAATTCTTTGCGTCTGGTGCATTAGGCGCGGGTACAAACTGAGGCCGCGTTCGAATCCTATGCGTGGCGCAGTTTGACTTGCGTCTGTTTGACTGTGCGGGTCATTCCCGCGTCTGAAGTCTTGAATGGCTGCCGCGTTCTGTTACTCAGTTTCCTTTATAAAAATGTACTGAGTTCCAGATTTTCTGACTCTCGCTTATTCTTTGCAGGTAGGCTTGCTTGTCCTTTTTCAGGTTTGCTGGGCCCCAGAAAGAATATACCGGCTGGCGAACTTGCTCCACGTTCGTTTGTGAGAGATTAAATTATGGTTCTCGTCGTTTGTGAGAGATTAAATTATATCTCTGACGAGGACCCAACCCTCGCCAAGGTCTCTTCAGATCTGGTGCAAGAGACGGATAGGCTGAGTATCGGCGAGGGTGGTCCGGCGGTTACGGTGGCGGAAAGATCCTCTTCCTCTCCCTACTCCAGAAGTGACATCAAGGACATTCCGTTGGGTGGCCTGCTGGGGAAAAGGGATGGTGATGAATGCAGGACTTTCTGCTGCCGCTGGACCTAGTGGAGGGTAGCATCCTTTGTGATGACTCCTAAACTTCCTCTCTCACCCCAGGAGTGACCCCATGTTCGTTGGATGGTCTGCTAGGGAAAGAGACGCGCCTGAACGAAGGGTTGCAGGACCTTCTGTTGCCACCGGACCTCAAGAACACCATTGCTCTTAGCTTAATCAGCTAGGGCGCTTTCGACTTTTGCGTCATTGCCATGGCGCAATCGGTTCCAATTGTGCACCTGGGATCAGATGCGGTTTCAAGGAGTGAGTACGGCCTCTGAGAGAGAGAGAGGGACTTCTTTGTACTCCTTAATTGTAACACTCAATCTTATTGTATAAGAGAGCATTTTGTATCACTTTCATATGCTTGAATATCAATAAAAGTGACACTTTTCTCTTTGCCTCTTTCTGTTGTCTTGAATGTTCTGTTTTAGAAGCAAAAGAATGATCTTGGTGGACCTGCCACTTTATAAAAGAAAGTGACAAGTGGAGTGCGTACCCCCAGAGAAGGTGAACTTTTATCAAGGATTTGGGATTAACTTGATTTAAGATCAGCTGGGGATTTTGATGGAAGCATTGTTTATTGGTGTAATGTTAACCAACACTGCCTCCAAAATGAATTTGATACTCGGTTGGGGAGAATATCAAATGAAACTAGACTCGTGGGGAATCTAGTAAGATTTTTACCGTTAGAGGTGTGATATTAACTTAACGGTTTAGAAGTAGTCTTGTCAGAAGTGTAATGTTAACTTGACAAGGATGTGAGTTAGAGGTGTGATATTAACCTAACTCATCAGCATCTCAGTTTTATTTGGGAAAACTGAGGGTGTCACTGTCATAGGTGTGATGTTTAACTTAACAGTGATAGTAATGCTAGAGGTGTAATGTTGAACTTGGCATTAGTCGTCTCGGCTTAAAGAAGTCGAGGAAAGGTCATAGCCATAGGTGTATTGTTGAACTTAGCAATGACTCGGATGCTAGAAGTGTAGTGTTAACTTGGCATCGTCCATTTCAGCTTCGATATGGAAGTCTGAAGAAAGGTGACTGTCAGAGGTGTGATATTAACTTGACAGGCACTCGAGGTACCGCTTAGAGGTGTAATGTTAACTTTAAACAGTAGTTTTGTCAGAGGTGTGATATTAACTTGACAAGAATTTGCTTGCGATAGGAGCAATTTGAGGACCTGTCATTCTATTGATGAGAATTGACAAGTGGAATTTGAAGTGCCAGAGGTATAGTGTTAACTTGGCAAATTTGAGAGTTTGTTACTCTATGCAGAGTTAACAAGCAAGGTTTATACTCGACAAAGAGTATTCATTACCAGAGGTATAGTGTTAACATAGTAATGATTGCATTTTGTGGTCCTACCATTCTATGGATGAGAATTGGTAAGGGATTTTTGGAGGGAAGAGTGGAATCAAGTCCACTTAGGATTTTTAGCAAACCCTCAGCTATCAACGGATTTGAGATGCCTTTACCAACTACCGTTTGAGTTGGGCTAGCCATGCTATTCCCCTCAGCATGATGAGTTGTCGAAGACTTATGTTGGACTTAAAAGCCAACATTTCCCTCTATCCTTAGCCGTCGGAGGCGTCGGATCAAATGGGAACGTGTCCCTTAGGATTTTTAGCAAATCCTCAGCTGTCAACGGGTTTGTCATGCCTTTACCAACTACCGTTTGAGTTGGGCTAGCCATGCTATTCCCCTCAGCATGATGAGTTGTCGAAGACTTATGTTGGACTTAAAAGCCAACATTTTCCTCTATCTTTAGCCGTCGGAGGCGTTGGATGTTTCCGATCAGAGGTGTATTTTTAACTTGATCGGTGGAAGAATGCCATCTAGGGATAGTATTTCTTCAGGAATTTGCCATTGATTGGCATCATGAGTGTATCGCCATTTGAGGTTATGAGGTGATACGATCCATTTGAGTAGACTGACTCTACTACAAACGGTCCTTCCCATTTGGGTTGGAATTTTCCTTTCGTCTTGTGCGTCATGACCATGGGTCTTCGGACGGCTAAGACGAGGTCGCCTTTCTTGAAAGTTCGGGATTTGACTTTCTTGTTGAAGGCTCTGGTGATACGAGCTTGGTAAAGCTCGATTTGTTGTTGGGCCGGCAGACGCTTGTCGTCCAAGGCTTCCAATTCTTGGAGTCGCTGTCGATGCTTCTCCTCTGTTGTCATTTCCACTGTCAAGGCGACGCGAAGAGATGGAATTTGGATTTCCAGTGGAAGGACGGCTTCGCATCCGTACACCAAGGAAAATGGCGTGGCTTTAGTTGGGGTTCGCACAGTCGTGCAATAGGCCCATAAGCATTCGCCCAACTTATCGTCCCAGTCTCGTTGACTTTTCGAGACGAATTTCTTGAGAAGCTTGCCAATAGTCTTATTGAAAGCTTCTGCGAGGCCGTTAGCGGGCGGATAGTATGCCGTTGATGACACACTCTGGATTCTGAACTTGGCGCAGAATCTCTGAAAAGCCTGGCTGATGAACTGGGGTCCATTGTCATGGACAATCCGCCGAGGCACACCGAACCGGTAAATAACGTGATGTTTCACGAACTTGATCACGTTAGAAGATTTCACCTCTTTCAAAGGGATAGCTTCGGCCCACTTTGAGAAGTAATCGGTTATCGCTAGGATGAACCGATGTCCCTTTGATGATGGTGGGCTGATAGGACCAACCACGTCCATCCCCCACATTTCGAACGGCCAGGTAGAGGTCGTAGAGTGGAGGTATCCTGGTGCTTGATGGATGAAATCGCCATGTATTTGACAGGCGTGACATCTTTTGGCATGCAACAGCATCGGCAACCATCTTGGGCCAGTAGTAACCCAATCTTTGGAGTCGGTTTGCCAGCTTCGGGCCAGGTTGATGAGCTCCACACGTACCATCGTGGGCTTCTTTCAACACTTCGTGGGCTTCTTTTGATGAGAGGCACCGGAGCAGGATCCCGTCATGCGATCTACGATACAATGTTCGCGAAATCGCATTGTAGTAGAATTTGGAGGCTTTCCTTCGGATGGCAGCCGCCTCCCTGGTGTCTTCGGGCAAGATGCCGTACAAGACAAAATCAATGTAGGGGAATCGCCAGTCTTTGAGCTCTGGATCGGTTGACACTTCAAGTGTTTCCTTACCGCGACGATCTCCCGTTGACCTCTGGTAGTCTCCGAGGGGACTTTTTGGGCAGTATAGGTCGTGGCTATAGACGAATACCTTCTCCATTGCTCCGGCTGGAAGAGCTAAGGAGGCAGCAAGGGATGCAAGTGCATCTGCATGCGCATTTTGCTTGCGCGGTACATGGTCGATGTAGAAGTTTGAAAACCTCTCGGCCATGTGGATTGTCGCGTTGTAGTAGGGTACTAGATCTTCATGCCTGACCTCATACTCTCCGCGAACTTGGCTGACGATGAGTTTAGAATCACCGTATGCCTCGAGATTTTTAACGCCAATCTCATCGGCGAATTGCATCCCAATCAAAAGAGCGTTGTATTCCGCCACATTGTTGGAACAGGGCTCGGTTAACGAGATAGCTCAGGGAATCACGTAATTTTGTGGGGAGACGAGTACCACTCCTACCCCCGCTACTGTGTGTCCCTTCGGGCTTGCCCTTGATGCACCGTCGAAGAAAAGTTGCCATACTTGACTTTCGAACGATGTCTGAGCTAGGCAGACTTCGGCGACCTCATCTGGGAGATCCTCGTAAAGTTTGGCTGCCCTGGGATCTGGGTGTTCAGCTAAGAAGTCCGCCACCGCTTGTCCCTTAATAGCCTTTTGTGGCAGAAAATGCATCTCATATTGTGATAGCAATATGGCCCATTTTGCCAGCCGGCCATTTAGTGAAGAAGGCTTTGTCATAAGTAACCTCAGGGGGTTGACTTTGGATATGACATTTATGGTTTGGCCCACCAAATAGTGTCGCATTTTCTGAATGGCGAACACCAGTGCCAAACATTCCTTCTCGATCGGGTTATACCGATGTTCGGCTCCGATCATCGTTCTACTTAGGTAGTAGATTGCTTGTTCTCGTCCCTGGTCATCATTCTGAGCTAGTAGAGCTCCCAAAGAATGATCCATTGATCGGACGTACACCAGGAAAGGCTTTCCGGATACCGGAGCTGCCAGGACTGGTGGTTGGGTGAGGTAGTGCTTGATCTCCTCAAATGCTTGCTGGCAAGCGTCGTCCCAAATGAACGAAACGCCCTTCTTCATCAGCTTAGCGAAGGGTTAGCATCTCCCGGAGAGATTTGAAATGAATCTGCGGATGTATGCCAATCGTCCTTGTAATCCTCTGAGCTCCTTGAGGCTTCTGGGGGGTTGCATCTCTTGGATAGCACGGACTTTCTCCGGATCCAAATGGATTCCTGTGGAAGTCACAACAAACCCTAGGAATTTGCCACTGGCTACCCCCAGGAAGGACTTGGTGGGGTTCATCTTCAATTGATGAGCCCGCATGATGTCGAAGACCACCCTCAGATCTGCTATGTGATCACCTTTAGTGCGGCTTTTCACCGCGATGTCGTCGACATAACATTCCACCGTTTTGCGTATCTGCCGATGGAAAATGGCATTCATGGCCCTTTGGTAGGTTGCCCCCGCATTTTTCAGACCGAAGGGCATGACGGTGTAGCAATATACCCCTAGAGGTGTCCTGAAGGAGGTGTGCTTTTCGTCATCGGGATACATCTTGATTTGATTATATCCTGAGAACCCGTCCATAAAGGACATTCGCTCGAATCCACAAGTATTTTCAATCATGACATCCGTGATTGGCAATGGGAATTCGTCTTTGGGGCAGGCCTCGTTTAGATCGCGGAAGTCGATGCAGATCCGGATCTTCCCGTTCTTCTTGGCAACGGGTACGATGTTGGCTACCCAATCGGGATGCTGTTCCTCCCTGATAAAGCCGGAGTCAATAAGCTTCCTAACTTCTGATTGGATTGCCTCCATTATTTCGGGACGGAACCGTCGCTGCTGTTGTTTGACAGGTTTTACATCCGGATTGATGTTGAGGCGGTGCATAGCCACTTGAGGATCAAGTCCAGGCATGTCCTCGTAATTCCAGGCGAAGACGTCTATATACTCTTGTACAAGAGATATAAGATCCTTCTTCTCCGAAGGTGACAGGCCGTCACTTATGAAGATGGGTTTAGGATTGGCTTCATCTCCTAAGTTGACTTGAACAACCTTGTCATCTGTGGGTGGCTCACGCTGTTCAAAGCGGATATCCCAAAGAGCATTCAAATGTTTGATCCAAGGATCTGTATCAGGTTGGATCATTTCTTCATCTTCATCCTCCATATGGCTTGTCGAAACCATGTTTACTGAAAGCCCTTTGAAGATGTTGCCGACACTGACATCTGATTCCCACGACGACGTGTCTGATGAGCAGTCATGACTTGACAGTCTCTCCGAATCAGAGGCTGATGGCACTGGGGTTGATATATAGCCCAACCCCCGGCGCGTCTGATGATAGTAATCAGGGGTTTTCCCTTTCGGTACAAAGGATCGAAGCAGTGTTCTTCTTCCTTTTCTGAAGTTCAATCCTGGCCTGTTGGTTAGATCATACCCCATGCGCTTCATCATCTTGAGCGTTTTCGGTTCATAATGATCGAACTGAGGGGATTCATCCTCACCTTCCGATTCTTCGTGGGGCATTGGTTCAGACGCGATTCGCCCAAAAAGTATTGGTCTTTGGCCTTTTCGTCTGGCTGGAACCATGAATACAGACTCTTGCGCGTCACCATTATCTTGGTATGTCCCGAAGGATGATTTCACCGGTACATGCAAAGATGTCAAAGCATCTATTGCCGACCAGAGGTCATCGTCCACGTCGGTAGTGGTATCCGACGGTATTGAATCGGAAACATACACAGGGAAATACGCGAAATCTAAATCTTCATTAATATACCAACCGCCTGCATCGTCGGTGGTATCAACATCGAGCTTATTAGTGCTCTTTACAGGTGGTTCCAACTCCCACAGGCACTCTTCTTTCTCAGGCTCAATGTCAGCTTCATTACCAGAGTCTGGCTCCTCTGGTTGTGGGGTTTCATTAGTCTCCTCCGGATCTTGATATAAGAGGGAGTCCGTGAAATAATTTTCAACCCCTTTAAACGGATGCCTTTCGGCAATCAACGTTCGGACCTGTCCACTCTCGTCAATGTATTTCATGACTTGGTGGAGAGTAGAGGGAACGATGGAATTGCGGTGAATCCATGGTCGTCCCAGCAACAGGTTGTAGGAAGTGTCCGCGTCAATGACGTAACACGTCACTTCCGACTTGAGGCTCCCGATCTGGCATTTGAGCTTGATCTTCCCCATCGGGCGGGAGCTGTTGGCATTGAACCCGTAAATAGTCGTCTGGGTAGGGCTCAGACGATGGGTAGGAATGCCTAGAAACTGCATAACCCGGCGAGGTATGATGCTTAGCGCAGACCCTGGGTCTACCTGGATGCGGTTCACCTCGGATGACCCAATATACCCTGTGAAGTATAGGGGTCGGTCATGCTTCCCTTTAACCTGCATGTCATCTGTTGTGAAGGTGATGCAGGGAGCATTTGGGGAGGCGTGAAGGCAATCCTCTACATCTTCCTCCCTTGGCACACGAGTCATAAAGACCTCAGCATTTGCCAAAGCTTCTTGTAGAGCCTCTCTGGTTGACTTTGATAGCCTCAGGAGTTCATACAAGGTGATGCGTGCCGGGATGTTGGCTAATTGAGCCAAGACATCAAAACTGTAAGGTGTCGAGGATCCTTCCGTTACACCTTTCGCAAGAACTCGAGAAAACCGAGTTTCTTTCTGTTTCTCCCCAGGCTGTTTAGAGGAGGGCTTTGCTGGCTCTGCAGCTGGTTGTGGAGGAGCTACTGCTGTCTCGCCGTACTGCTTCAAGTATGCCTGTCCTGAACGGGTCCCCGCCGTAGGTTGGCTGGGCTCTGCGGCCAGGACTATTGTTTCCTCTTCCGAGTCAGTCAGCGAGGGAACCTCAGTATCGGCTTCTCGGGAGGAAGCGCATATCACATGGCAGGATGAAGCCTTCCCTTTGCCTTTGGACTTCCTGTTGGTCACAGTATTCCATTGTTGCTCGTCGACGAGGTCAGGGTGGACCCACATGATTTCCCCTCGAGGTGTAGGGATGGGTACCAAGCCTTTCTCCCGCTGCTGATGAGGGTCTGTGTTGACCACCCTCAGTTCTCCTTTCGGGACAGAGATCACCCCCACGGGTGTCGGGGGTCGTGTCCCAAACTGGAGAATCGACGTCATGTTGGCCGTCATCTTCTTCTGCTCCGGTCGGAGTTTTAGTACCTCCGCGTCAATCAGAGCTTGAAGGATGTCCTTAAAGACGTAGCAGCTTTTGGTAGGATGTCCGAGCATCCTGTGGTATAAGCAGTAGGTGGGATTGTCGGTCTTGCCGACTTCCTCCGGGCGCCTAATTTCAGGGAGTTTCAGTCGATTGCTCTTGTTGAGTAGCTTGAAGAGCGAATCGACGTGTTCCTCCTTGAAGGAATACTGCTTGTTGGGGCGTGGCTGGCTTGAAGAGCCACTTGCCCTGCCTGTTTGAGGTTTGGTGGGAGATTTGGTCTCCGTTGCCAAATTATCCTTCCGCTTGTTTGGAGGGATGTGTCTGGTGCACGCCTTGTCGACCTCTCTGGCCTGGGCTTGCCTTCTTCCGCTCTGACGCGGGCGACAATCTCCTCAGCCTGTTCACCTTGCTGGACTAATTGTTTCCAGGTGCGGCTTTCAGCAACTCCTATTTGAGCAAGGAGTGAGGTTTGGAGATTATGGCGACATGTTTCCACCAGGGTGGCCTGGGTCATGCCGCTTGGACATCGGAGTGCCATGTTCTGAAATCTTTCTACGAAAGACTTGACGGACTCTCCCTTTCGCTGTTTTGTAGCTAAAAGGGTAGGCATTGTGACTTCGGAGTCGTCTTCGAAGAAGCGTGTCAAGAACAGCTTCTCTAGATCCCCCCAGTTCTTGATAGAACCCTCCGGGAGCTTCATAAACCACTCAAAAGCCAACCCTTTCAGGGTGCCGATGAACAGTCGCGCCAGGATGGCGTCATTATCTACCACGTTCCCGGTCTGGGATTTGAAGTAGTAGATATGCTGGTTGGGTGACCCCTTCCCGTCGAATGCTTGGAGGGTTGGAGCCTTGAACTTAGGAGGGTATGGAACTAAGTCCCACTCAGCTGGATAGGGCCGGACCACTCCTGCTTCTTGGAGGTCCTTGCGATTGGCAAGGGCCTCGAGGCGTCGTTCCAATTGACTCACCCTCTTAGCATGAGTCTTCTCCTGGTCTTGGTCGCTTCTTGCCTGCGACGAGGGCTTGGACACATCCGAGGTAGATCGTCGTGTCTCGTCAGAAGATTCGGAGGGTGGGCTTCCTCCCTTTCTCCCTTTCCCCTTCGGTCGTCTAGGAGGAGATCTCGCTCTTTCTTCAAGCAATTTCTCAAGCATATGCTTAAGGGAGTCAATGGATCTCTGTTGAGAGGCGATTATATCCATCTGGTGCTTCTGCGTCTGTTCTAAACGCCTGGTCGTCTCATCAGGAGTGTCGGCCATGTAGGCGGAAGCCTCCTTCTCGACGGAAGAGTTTGAAGCCTGCGACTCCACTATAGCGGAGTGAGAACCACCCATTCTAATGCCGCGGGCTAAGGCATTATAGTCAATTGGGGGAATGGCCCCTGTCCGGGTGCGAGTGTGTTGATACACCCCCTCTGGCTCAGAGTCAGATTCCTCTGAGTTGTCCATTAGTTGTTTTCCCTTGCTTCTGCTAGCCATGTTTGCAGTAAGCTCCGGGTATTCGACATCTGAGAAGGTTCTCCTCCTGTGGGAGCGTCTTCTCTTGGCTGACGGGGGAATCAGGGTCAGCTGTCTAATTAAAGACGGCTGGTGCACGCCTGACTCGCAATGGCATCCAGAGAGCATCTGGATGAGCTGTTAACAGCAGCATGGAGAAGTGGTCTGATTGGCACTCCTTTTCCTTGTCAAATAATCCCTCAAATCTGTGGGAGGGGGATTAAAGAGACTGGTCTCGCAACGTCGACGACGGGAGACAGTCATGTGCTGTTCAGCCTGGACACAGGTTTCAGAAACGCAGCTGTCGCGTCGCGGCTGCGTCACGCGCGTCTGGCGTCTCTGTTGATATGAGACGCGACTTTCGCGTTGCTGTCTGCTGCGTTGGAGCAGAGAGACTTGGGAGAGAGTGGGCTGCTGGGCCCCACGCCTGTGGGTGCGTGCTTCCTGTGTTTGACGAGACGCAGAAGCTTCGCTTTGGCGTTTGGCAAGTTGGTCTTCAGAAGGCTCAACTTGGGGAGTCTCGCGTTTGGGTCGCCAAACACGGACCTCTCGCACTGGACGAGGTGCGGGCAAGGCATCGGATCGTACGCTGCGTTCAACCCCAGTCAGAAAACCAACGGTTCCGACCGAGTGTTGACGCGCGCGTCTTCTCTGTCGACGCTCGGCATTCCGATTGCGCCGTGGAGGAAGAGAGAAGCCAACAACTTCCTGGTTTGTAGAACCAGGGGTGTTTGCCACGCGGGTCTCCTGAGAGACGCTGACGCGGGCGTTCTGTGCGACACGGTCGATCGCACCAGTAGATGTGCCGGGGACCACGCGAGCCTTCAGAGAGGCGTTGGCGCGTGTGCTCTGCGCGACGCGGTTGATCGCAGTAGAGGTGTCTGAGGTTACGCGGGTCTTCTGGGAGGCGTCGGCGCGTGAACCAAACTTGGCACAGTGGGCAGCAGGAGCACCCGACAGAGCCTCAGATTGGGCTTCAGGCGGCTGTCCACTTGAGACCCTGCGGCAGACGCGGGTCTTTGGGCTCTTGGAGCCAGAAGAGAGGAACTTTTCATACTTCGCCTGGTCGAACTCGACGACGAGGGATTCGACCATTTTCCCCTTACGGAGAACGTCATCTTGCACCACGGTGCGCTCGTCAGTAACGAAGGTAGTCCCCAGCGGAGTCGCCATCTCTTGTACGCGCCGGAAAATTTGGTGGTCGGAGAAAGTGGTTTTAGCTGTAAAAGATTTCCTTGATTCAAGCGAAACGATTACAACCAAAAGAACTACTCTTCCCTCTTTTCCAGTTACAAGGGAGGGAGGATGTCTGAATCTTCCCTTTGTTTAAGGCTGGGTTCTTCGTGTGGCGATGGAGAGTGAATCTTGTTCTCCGTTGACCAGATGACCGTCCTGGACCGTCGGGGGTCTTCTCTTCGGTCGGTAGAAAGAGTAACTCAGCTCAGTCTACCAAAACTCTCAAAGAGGAGGTAGGCGAAGAGCGGCTAGTACTCAGTAAGCTCGCTGAAGAGTCTCCTCCCTCTGTCTGTTGTTGAAGTCGTGCTTCCCTCTTGATGATCCTCTTGCCTGGATTCGATCGATCTTGATGATGCCTTGACCTTCTTAATTCTCGACCTTTCCAAAGCTTCGATCTTCTCAAAAACCTCTTTTCCCCTCATAGCAAACAAGGCTATTTATAGGGGTCTCAGGGGGTGAAGGTGCCTCCTGAAAACGCTCCCGAATGAGGGGCCACTACCCGCTACATGCGCGGTGACTGGCCCCGCAATCAGAGCAGTTGCAACTGAGACGCGGGCGTTGGGCCGAACGCGCCTTGAAGTTGAGACGCGGGCGTCGAGCCAACGCGCCTTAATGCTGAGACGCGAGCTTCGGGCCTTCACGTCTGGATGCTGAGGCGCGGGCGTCGGGCCGACGCACCTTGATGTCGAGACGCGGGCTTTGGGCCGACGCGTCTGGACGTTGAGACGCGGGTGTAGAGCCAACGCGTCTTAATGCTGAAACGCGGGCCTCGCTTCCTCGCGTCTAGAGCTTGAGACTGCTTCCTTAATGGCTGGTCTGTTGGTCATTTTTAGACAGCCTACAATACCGAAGTTATTAGTACCATTGAACTTAACAACTTCAATCTTTGGGTGAGAGTTCATTGTTCTAACAGATGCAATTTCTTCTGCCATTGAGATTTTTCCTGATTCTCTATCTATGCGGAAGAACAACCAACTTGAAATAGATCTCTACTCAGATAAAAATAGGATTTTTACCTGTCCCTTGAAACCCTAGATCGAGTTTCTCTCCGGATCTACTTCACCACAGATTCAACAAGCCCTCCTTGCGTCCTTCTGAGATCGACACACGATCTCCTCGAACACCAATACCTCCGATCTGAGATCGACACACGATCTCCACCAGATCAGATCTCAAGCCCTTCGAATCCTCAGAAATCCCAAGCACAACCTGGAAGCTCTGATAACAAGTGCCCCGATGACAACAACCAATAGAGAATCCCACAGATCTCCAAGCACAAAGAACACTCAATAAACACAAGAAGAACACACAAATAGCAAACACACGATCTAACGAGGTTCGGCCACAATGCCTACGTCCTCGGGCAATCAAAATGGAGAGATTAATCACTAGGAAGATGATTACAATAGTTAGCAGCCTCTTTGAATGCAAGAGAGCTCTATCTAATCCATTTTTCGCAGGTTCTCAAACCCTAGAAAACACATTAGGCTTAAATACCCAGATTTGCGGAGCAGCAGATTTCGCCCAAACCCGACTGTCGACCGGTCGACCGACCTCCTCTCGGTCGACCCGACCAGTCGACCGAAATTAAAAGAGAGTTTGGCTCTTACAGTCAGGGTATTTCGGTCGACCGGTCCGGTCGACCGCCTAAGACCCTGTGCATGCTGTGCATGTCGGTCGACCGACCGGTCGACCGATCTGCCTGACTTTCTGCTGCTGCTGCTTTTGCCTTCCGTCATCGACTTCCCGGCGATCTTCGACAACACTTGGCAATCGGGGCACCATCCCAAAAGACTAGTCTTTTAGGTGGAGTTGCCCAAATCCTTATATTCCCAAGACCATCCCCACGTCTAGCCGATGTGGGACTATTTGTTCGAAGATCAAATGCTCCATCGAGATCCAGTGGGAGGAGAGCACGCCTTATGTGAAGTACCAAAACTGCAGTTGGTCATTCCTCTACGAGGACCACTGCCAAATTTCTCGAGAGCCAAACAGTAGCTTCACAGGGGCCTATTGCGCCTTTTGCGCCAGTGGGATGGGTAGGCCCATTGCGCCTTTGCGCCATTGGGGGATCTATACATCGTCGAACATCACCCACACACACGACTAAGTTCGGGGCATGGCTCTGATACCACGTGAAGGACTCGGGGCACCATCCCAAAAGACTAGTCTTATAGGTGGAGTTGCCCAAATCCTTATATTCTCAAGACCATCCCCACGTCTAGCCGATGTGGGACTATTTGTTCGACCCAAATCCCAACAGATAGAGGGTCGACCTATCTAACATCCCTCTTATAGGAGATTTCCTGTCCTTGGGAACCACTGATCAGAACGGAAACCTTAGCTGAGTACAATCAGAGCTTAATCTAGGAAATCCAAGTTGGGTTGAATCCTGACGCTTGCAAGGTTTCAATGACGCACTTCCAATACATGTCATAAGACTTTTCAAAATCCAAGTTTTTTCTTTTTCTTTTCTTTTTTATTTTTTTCTTTCTTCTTGTTTATGTCTGTCTTCTTTGAGTGGTGTGTGTGGTGGTTTTTTTGCTTTTTCTTTTATTTTTCATTTTTTTCTTTCTTCTTGTTTCTGTTTGTCTTCTTTGGTGTGTGTGGGGTGGGGGTGGGTTTGTTTACATTGATAAGAAGGAAGATAGCCTGTCTTGCTAAAGAGCAAGTGCTCATCAGGGTACTTGCAGGGCAAAGCTACCCCAAAATAATCAAAATAACGTGTCCAAGAAGGGATAGCGATTCTTGTGGAGATTGGCCGGGTCTAAGGTGTACATTCTGGACCCTCCAGATTCTCTACGGCGGCGTATTTTGTTTTTCCCCTACGTGGCTAGTTTCCTGCTGTCAGTTTTATTTTGCTTTCTCCTTTGGCTCCTTGTAGCTCTAGTTGTACTCTATTTCATTAAAAATTTATTAATGAAACGCGACGATCTTTTTCCACCATTTTCCTAAAAACGAAAAACATCTGAAAGAATTTTCATATTTGCGGTCTGGTTTCCCTCACATGTTTATCACCATGCAAAAAGTGATTTCCCTCGCATGCAAAAAGGGGTGCGTGCATGGATGACTGAAAGTTATCAATAAAGTGGCAATTATATTGATTTGCGCCAACCTACCCTCACATGCCTGCATTGTTGTTCATTGAGGATGACCAAGGAATAGTTCCAAGTATCTCTCCGACCTGCTAATGAAAATAACATACTATTCACTATTAATCAAAACCAATGTTTTCAAGCCTATATGTTATGTACAGATGCATTGTGATTTTACACAATAGGCTCAAGAATTATTTTCATTTGAAACGATTATACTTAATTATTGTCATTAATCGACCGACCGGTTTGCTGATTTGCATCAGCGAATCGAGTCTGACTCCACCAAGAAATCTTGAAGCACAAGACCGAAGTTGTTGTGCAGCCCAGCAAAACCCGGCCCCATCATGCCATAGTATTAAATTAAAAAAAATAAAATTGATGCAAAAATCATCTAAGCCTTTGCTCTGCCAAAGACAGCCATTTGATCCAAAGGAAACAAGAAATAAAACAAAGAAAAATCAGAAATGGTATTTTCGTAAATAACCCGCGCCTCCAAACTCCCACCTTCACGCCTCTTTAAAACCGCCTCGCTCCCGTCCCCAATAGAGAGAAGCGGGAACGACAACCAAAGAAAAATAAAATAAAAAATATTAATGACAACAAAAACTCTGCACTAAAACCCAAACCGCCCCCGAAAAAAGCCCCGATCTCTGCAAAGCTCTCCCCCCTCCTCTCTCTCTCTCTCTCTCTCTTCAATGGCCGCCGAGGGTTTCGCGCTCTCCTCGCCGATCCACCGCCGACTCAGTCGGCGACTCGTCGGCGCGACGTAGCGGACTGCCGCAACGTATCGGTGTATTGGTGTACAGAAACGGCACACAGGGTCAAGCCAGGCAAAGGATCGGTCTCTTCTATAACAATTCATACTTTTTTAATTTAATTTGAAATCTAGGGTTTCGGATTAAATCGTTTCTTTTTTATTGTTGCTGTTATTATAGGTTCCGTTTGATTGTTTGTTTGTTGTTTTTTTTTTTTGCTGAAAGATGTAATCTTTAGTTTCGTTTATGGGCCAATGTGGATCGGCATCTGTGTAGGATAATTTATGAAAAGTTGAATTTTTGTTCAAAGTTTTTAATTTTGAATCCGAATCTGCTGCATTCAGTTTGCAAATTTTGTTTGGGTTGTGAAAATGGCACTATTTTATTGCTATTAGGGTTTGATGGGTTGATTGAATGGTACCTAATTGCATGATGGAGATTTTTGTACTATCCAATTGCTGAGCTTGTTTGGTTCTGGTTCTATTTTTTTCCTCTAGTGTTCTCAATGCTGGGAATTTTCATAGAGATTTTCTAATATTGTGCATAGTAGATAAATATTGTCGTGCAAAAATGAATTCAGATTTAGATGATTTTGCTGTTGTTGCATGTTTAATTCGAATTTTATTAGAATCAGCGCCTATAACCTAGTGTTTATTTACTGTTAGCTACAGTAATATCAATGAGTTTGCTGTTGTGTTGGTTTTGCTAGATTGGGCTGGGGCTTTTTATTGTCAAACTCCCAGTCTATTTTGCATCCTTGAACCAATCTTTTATGTTATAGTGTATTTTACTATTATTTCCAATTTGGCACAATATTTTCTAGATGTTGTGAGAGAAATATAAGGTTATAATGTTTCACATGGAATTCAGGAAGGGATTTTGATGTTCGTAGTTGTATCGATTTTGTCTTTCTATTAAGTTGATTTTATCAGGGATTGCACTTATATGTTTTATTATCAGTCTGTTGCATTTCCTTGTGTAGACCATCTTGAATGGTAGATGCAAGTCGTAACAGATGCTATGCAAGTTGTAGGTCTACATATGATTACAGATATTTATTTCAAAGTATCACATATGAAATTCTACTACATTGTTCAGTTTATGTTACTATAGGGACTGATTCTGCTCATCACAGTTCTCTTGAATATTCTATACAAATATTGGGACGAAAGCTTGAATTGTGATTGGTGACTGTTGGCAATTGAAAGATAAAGTTTAATAGAACTCCTCCTTTTCTTTGCATGTGCATTAATTTTACAATGTTTGACAAGTTTTAGCATGTTTTTTGGTTATCTTGGATTTGACGTAAAATTCGGTGATAATGATTGAGGAAACGGACCACACTGTCATATTTTTATCAATACTGTAGGTAGAAATTTCTCTTTTTTCGTACATGCAATCATTTAGTACCAATCATTTCATTTTGTTTGGAAACTGTTTGAAATTCCGATAAAATCACTGCTTGCGGTTTTGGGCCCTGTCTGGCACTCTTTCAAGCAGTCTGGCACTGTGCAGGCATTGATGCACCGATCTTTGCTTATGTCTATCAAAGACTGTTCAGAAGTTGTGTAAAAAAAAATCTTTTAACAAATCTAGATATCAGAAAGAGTGTATTAATCGGTTTCCAATTCAAAGGCTCAAAATGTTTTGAGGTTTTGTCAAAATTTTAATGTGGGATTTGAGACATTTAAATACCAAGTGCTTGCATTACAAAGTGAAACCCTCTAATGTGTTAATTAAAATATTTGAAAAATATGATGTGCTCATTCATAATAGCGAATAACACACGAGAAATCAAAGAAAGAGGAAATCTAGGAAGGTGGTGAGAAATGGTGCCAGCCAAGGGAATATATTATGTTCTCAATTAGGAATACAGCATTTACCTAGACCTTACTTCATGAGACACTGTTCCCGAATTAATTGGAATATATCGTGGTGGATAAAGTGTTCTCCAGTGATCACAGGGGGTATATGGTCAAGTTTTATGCTGTTGTGATTTCTGTTCCATGTTTTATCTGCACATGGTGGCTAGCAAAATTACTGTTGAATTAGAGGTTTGATATCAACATCGGGGATACCAAAGTACTGTTGAATTACATGTTTGATATTGTGGTGGGGAACTTTTGTCACAGACAGTTGAATGCTCCCGATTTATCAACATCTATCAGGTTAGGAGCACCGACATGTGCCGCCGAAGACTCTCGAGCGTGAGAATGAGTATTCTTATCTGAAAAGCAAAGAATACTTGCATACAATGTGTTTTGTTGGTAATCAAAAGCTAATCCCTTTTTAGGTGGAGATAGAGGTATATTAATACATGTCTCAACCGTTAACGCACGTGCCGGCCTTTTGGATCTCAACAACTGCACGATTGACACGTGATTTTTCGTAACTGCTCAGATCGCATCGCTTGATTGTTGCGATAGCCATGCAGAGATATATGTCACTATTCTTAACAGCCCGCATTGATGTAGGGGCCTTGTAATGTTTGGAATGTGAAGATGATCTAGCAGCGTGACTAGATGCACGAATCGCCATGATCGTGTCGTCCAGCTGTAACCAGCGCAGGAGCGACCAAAGGGTCTTCATGTCAGAGGCCCGAGTGGTTTCGGAGTCCATCCTTGCATCGATGGATGACTGGAATCTCCATAGAAATGCACAGTTCCGGTTGAGTTGAGAATCCAGATAAGTGGCGCCGCAGTGATGTGGGCTTGGGACAAGACCCAAGGTTTCCTCTTTTGGCCCAGGTTGCACTTGCAGGCATACTGGGGCCTCTGGCGGAAAGGTGATCAGCCGCTTGGGGTGCTTCTGGTCGGCAGGACACGTGGCGTAATTTCAACATGTGTCAAAAATCGACCACTACAGATGTCCCCCGCTTTTCTCCTTTCAGGAGTCTAGGATCAAAAAGGGGAAAGTGTAACTGACTTGATCCTCTGTGTAACGGTCTCAGTCTTAATATTTTCCATTATCACTATCATCACTGGTTATCCTTAATCTCAGCGTGGGACCCATCAAGATACAACACTTCAATTACGGCTAGCGCTCGCCTACTTATGGCTTTGCAACATTTCCGTTCAAAATGCATATATAACCTCGACATGATTTATATCAAGTTCCAACATTGTTCCAACAACCCGGTAGAAAACATAGCTTACGCATTACTACTCCATAAACTCCACAAAATTAACAAGATTCAAGTCAAGCACCTAATAACACAAGCATTTCAATATATTATAAAAGTTCATGGCAAGCATCAACATAGAAGTTTTACATAGTGTTTCTTAAACAATATATACATAAGATGGAACATACCAAAAGGTGAAAATGATCTCCAACGACCAGCTATTCCGTAATTTACCATTTAAGCGGGCCATTTGCCTTTATCCAAACCTGAAGGTGATTAATATAACAGGGTGAGCTCAAAGCTCAGTGAGTAAAACAACAAATATATGCACGACCGTTATGTATGTCTTTTGGAAATTATTATAAAGGTAACAATTGTAATTTATACTATTTTTGTATATTTTTAGGTATTTGTTGAAAGTCTTAACCAAAACACAATGATTGGTCTTATTAGTCGACTTACCCTTCCTATATTCGACTAATACTATTATTAGTCGACTTATCTTAAAGCTATAGTCGACTGAGCTCTATCCAAAAAGATATCCACTCTCTGTTGAATGCTTGTAACTCAACTAGTCAACTACCCTATCTTGTATAGTCGACTACTCTTGGTACTAGCCGACTTATAAACCATCTATAGTCGACTATGTCTTGACCAAAAAGGATATCTACTCTCTGTTTGTTTCCTGTAACAAAAGCTAGTCGACTACCCTATCTTATATAGTCGACTAACATTAGTACTAGTCGACTTATCACCATCTATAGTCGACTAATCCTGACCAAAAGAATATGTCTACTCTCTGTTTGTTGACTGAAATTTATATTAGTCGACTACCCTATCTTGTATAGTCGACTAAGGGTGGTTTCCAGAGACTTGCGTAATAGAATCTCACATCTATAGTCAACTTGACCCATGGACTAGTCGACTATACTAGTTAAAATTTGCCTATATCAGTCGACTCATCACAGAGTCTAATGTTAAAGAAATTTTTATAGTTTTAACATGCATTTTTCCCATCTTAATCATATAAAGAATAAACTAAATTTCAGTTTTATCATTTACACTCTTGTTAAACATGAAGTTGGACTCTCCCTTTGGTCACCTCCGGTTAAACTCGCTCCCTTCCTCCTATACGCTATTTAAAGTAATATTCTACTCTTCGATCACCTCCGGTTCAACCCGGTCCCTTCCTCCTATACATTATCGTAATATACTCCCCTTCGGTCACCTCTAGTTCAACCCGGTCCGTTCCTCCAAATATGCAATAATTATATATTTTATGTAATAACATGTAAGGATTCATAAAGTAATGTCAACATAAATGATTTTCATGATTTTTACTTTACATTATGTCAACATTATGGAAGTCATTAACATGTATAAGTAACAACTTGCTAAGTTAACAACATGCGAGCCTTTTCAGGATAACCAACACATTATATCATATTAATTTATGAGTAGCCGTATATATGCATAAATCAAATATTATGTTTATTCATAAAACTATTTCTTCTTAAGAGGCATATGTTTAGCTACCATGTATACACACAATAAAGTTTTCAATCATGCATAATGGTAAGCATATATGGAAATAGCTACAACATGTTTGCCATAAGATTGTCCATAATGCATACTTAAAATCTAGAAGCCATACACATGTATGATCATTCATCTCCACATCCACTTCTAATTTGGTAATTCTACTCTACTTCAAACTTGACAACTATCTATTATTATTTTGGAGTTTGGACGCTCTAACCCTTAAAGAGAATATCCCTGATTATCAAGCTTGGTTACCGGCTATAATGGAGTCTACAAGACTATAACATCATTATAATTAGTTTATAGTTTAAAGAGTATAAGATGGGTGTATTAGTCTTAAGGATTGCTTACCTTCTTTAACCAAAATCACCCTCCTAACTTGTTAACCTAGGCCAACCTTGTCTTCAAGAATTATCCCTCTAAGGTGATGTTAGATCACCACTTTTTCATGTTCTATTAGGTCTTTGGAGGAGATAATAAAGATAAAGGAAGGCTTTTTAGTATAAAGGAAGGAAGGGAAGAAATAGTGAGTGAATGAGAGGGAAAGAGTGAGTGAGTGAGTGAAGAAATGGAGAGGAAACTTGGGCTGCTGTTGCTTTTTTTGGCCGGCAGTAAAAAGAGAAGAGGGAGAAGAGTTTTGAAGTTAGAATGAAAAGAGAGAGAGAGAGAGAGATAGAGAGAGAGAGAGAGAGAGTATGTGTTGCCAAATGAGGGTTTTCTCCCCATTTTCCCCTTCTATACTTCACTTCTCTCAATGAGATCTTGCCAAGTGTCCTCTACACCTCTACCTTACTCTTATAAGTAAGGTCCCCATACCTCTTCCTTCATGTGTACTTGTACTAACTAGTATGGTGGGGAGTATGATAAAAAGTCAACAGACATGTGTGTATTTAAACCCATATACATATATACTAGTATATGCATAGTATAATGTTTAGTATAAGTATCCTACATGAATTCTTGTTTCTACATTACCTTCCTAAGGCACTCAAGTGTGTTAAATAGGTAATTAATTAAGGCAAGTGTTACAACTCTACCCTCTTTTAGGAAGTTTTGTCCTTGAAACTCAACGTACCTTGGAATAAATGTGGATAGTTCTTTCACATCTCCTCTTCTAGCTCCCAAGTTGCTTATTCTATATGTTGATTCCTCCATAAAACCTTGACCAAGAAAATAATCTTGCTTCTCAGTTGTTTCTCCTTGCGATCTAAGATTTGCACTTGTTCTTCCGTGTATGACATGTCTTTTTGTATTTGCAGAGACCCATAGGAGATTATGTGATTAAGATCAGGTATGTACTTCCTTAACTGAGAGACATGAAATACATTATGTATTCTCTCCAGAATAGGGGGTAAGGCTAAACGATAAGCAACCGGTCCAATTCTATCCAATATTTCAAATGGTCCAATGAATCTAGAAGCTAATTTGTTCTTATTGCCGGCGCGTCTCACTCCCTTCATTTGAGATACCTTCAGGAAAAACTTTATCCCCTACCTCAAATTCTAGTGATCTGTGGCGATTATCTGCATAAGCTTTCTGCCTGCTCTGGGCTGCCTTTATCCTTTCCTTAATAACTTAATCTTATCAGTGACTTCTTGAATTATGTCAAGGCTGAATATCCTTCTATCCACAACTTCCGCCCAACAAATCGGTGATCTATATTTTCTACCATATAATGCTTCAAACGGAGGCATGCCAGTGGTGGACTGATAACTATTATTACAAGCAAACTCCACTAAAGGTAAATAGTTGTCCCAACTTCCCCCAAAATCTAATACACAAGCCCTGAACATATCTTCTAATATTTGAATAGTTCTCTCTGACTGTCCATCTATTTAGGGGGTGACGCTATACAGAGTTGCAACTTTGTGCCCAAAGTTTTGGATAGGCTTCTCCAAAATCTAGATTGAAATCTAGGATCCCGATTTGATATAATGGACTCAGGCACTTCATGTTGTTTAACTATTTCTCGGATATCTACTTGAGCCAGTCTCTCCATATAATAATTGATCCGGATAGGTAGAAAGTGGGCAGATTTAGTAAGTTTATCTACCAATACCCAAACTATATCTAGTCCTTGGGATGTCCGAGGAAGTCTAATAACGAAATCCATGGCAATGTGACACCATTTCCATTCAGGAATTGGTAATGGTACCAGCAATCCTGGGGGCTTCTTATGTTCTTCTTTCACTTGCTGACATACTAAGCACTTGTGGACAAAATTGAAAATATCTATTTTCATTCCATCCTACCAAAAGTTACGACGCAGATCCTGATACATTTTTGTGCTCCCCAGATGAGCTGTATATGGGGTACAATGAGCTTCCTGCATTATTTCTTTTTTTATCTCTGCTACATCAGGCATACATAATCTGCGTCTGAATCTCAGTACATCATCTTTAATTTTAAACTCCTTGAGTTCTCCTTCTAGTACCTTCTTCATAATTTTTCTTATTTGAACATCTCTTTGTTGGGCCTCTTTGATTTTGTCATATAGATCAAATTGAATACTTACTTGATTTAATTGATTTCTAGCATTGGAAGGATCAACAACTCGCACCTTTACTTGCATTTCTTCTAGATCTCTTAATAATCTTGTTTGGCGAGTTATAACGGCGACCACTGCTCCTCCTGATTTTTGGCTTGAGGCATCAGCCACCACATTGGTCTTTCCAGGGTTATAGTGGATAGTAATATCATAATCTTTTATTAGTTCTAGCCATCTTCTCTGCCGCATATTCAGTTCTTTTTGTGTGAAAATGTACTTTAAACTTTTATGATCAGTAAAGATTTCACAAGACACCCCATACAAGTAATGTCGCCAGATCTTCAAGGCAAAAATCACAGCGGCTAATTTCAAATCATGAGTGGGGTAATTTCTTTCATGAATTCTCAATTGTCAGGACGCATAGACAATAACTCTTCCATGTTGCATTAACACACATCCCAGTCCCAATTTTGACGTATCACTATAAATGGCAAATCCTTCAGTTCTCGAAGGTACAGTTAGAACAGGAGCAGATGTTAGCTTCGTTTTAACTTCAAGGAAGCTCTTATCTTGTTCTTCTCCACATACAAACTTTTTATTCTTTCTAGTTAATTATGTCAATGGTGCCACAATTTGAGAGAATCCTTCTACAAATCTTCTGTAGTATCCAGCTAACCCTAAGAAACTTTAAACTTTAGTAACAGTTGTGGGTCTAGGCCAGTCTTTGATTGCCTCGATCTTCATCGGATCTGCTGCTATTCCCTCCTTCGATATGATATGACCAAGAAACCCTACTTGTTCCAGCCAAAATTCATATTTCTTAATTTAGCATAAAGTTGCTTCTCCCTCAAGATTTAGAGGACAGTTTTAAGACGATTTTTATGATCTTCCCTATTCTTTGAATAGATCAAAATTTCATCAATGAATACCACCACAAACTGGTCAAGATATGGTTAGAACACTCAATTCATCAGGTCCATGAATGTTGCTGGGGCATTTGAGTCCAAAAGGCATGACTAGGAATTCAAATGTTCGTATCTTGTTTTAAAAGCTGATTTAGACACATCATCTGGCTTGACCTTTAACTGATGATATCCTGACCTAAGGTCTATCTTAGAAAATACACAAGTCCCTTGTAGTTGATCAAATAAGTCATCAATTCGAGAAAGTGGGTACCTATTTTTAATAATGAGCTTATTCAACTCCTGATAATCGACACATAATCTCATACTTCCATCCTTCTTCTTAACAAATAGTACTGGTGCTCCCCAGGGAGATACGCTCGGTCGGATGGAACCTTTATCTAGTAATTCATGTAGTTGAGTTTTAAGTTCTTTCATTTCTGCAGGGGCCATACGATATTGTAACGCCCCGATCCCGGCGATACGGGGACGTCACTGCAACGTATATACGTAGGTCAGAACTACCCTCCCGTATATACGCTAAGCATCAGTACAGACAAGAATCAGAGTACGGAAGCAGTGGTGCATTATACATTCCAACACATATATATACAATCACAGAGTTATCACCAGAGGTGATGAATATTACAATAATAATACATCACAGATATGCGCAAATGCGAGAGTACAAGAGATATACATATGTGAATGGTACAAAAGGGAGCTCACATACAGGTATACAAGGAAAAGTATAAGAGTAAATAGAAATAGGGCACTCACGAGTTTGCTAAGAGGAAACTCGAGAGGCATACAGGGGGCCTGGAAGGATGTGGCTCTGGACGGTCGGCTGGAGATCCACGCTACCGCTGCGCCACTCTGATGCAGTAACGGGGAGAATCCACACGCTCCGGGCTCCATAACCTGGACATGAGAATCCAGGGGAGTCAAATGATACTCCCCAGGCGAGTGTAGAAGCAAAACCAAGTGGTGAAGCAGGGTGAGCACAATAATGCATATATCAAGTGATATCAAGTAGGAAATACTCAGGAGGCAGATAGGTTAGAGCAGGTATGAATAGATATGGCAGGATAATCATAAAACAGGAAATCCGAATAAAACCAATCCGAGCTACCAGGTAGTTATAACATAATACTCATAAAACAGGAAATCCGATATAAAGTCCCGAAGAATCAAATACGGTAAGGCACATCACAGATTCATAGCCGTTTAAGTTGCAGGCTTTGGTATGCGTCCCATTCCACATACCTCTACTTACAACTTAAAGAGCCGGTTATTATGACACTTTATTATACTCGTCTAACCCATATATCTCGGTATGTGTCTCGGTGTACGGCCAACTCACATACATCCATATATAAGCAAGTCGAGGTTGTTATTGGAAACAGCGGTTGTATCAACGAACTATGTTTACAGTGGGTCCCGTGCATACCCGGGACCACGGCCCAGGATTGTTCCGTTGCTTGAAGACGGAACCTGCCGCAAGGCTAAACAGGAGGGACTTATGTATGCCCTTGTCATGACAGTAAACAGGAAAGGGAGAAAGCACTCCCCTCGGTCCCCTGGAGTACCACAGGTAAGACCGGATATATAGTGCACAACCTAATGCCACTGTAAACACGAACACATATCGATATCCGCATGTTTCCCCCGACCCAATACAAGTTGGTCCATTTTAAGATTCAATAGTTTAATTATCACTTTACGGGAAAAACAGGAAATAGACATGATCAGGAATCAGGAGTACACAAATATATATAGTCAGGTCACTGCATGTAAAGCAGGAAAACAAGTCACTGATCATGACACAGAATCATAAGTCAAGGTCCCCGTAAAGATGATAATCACAAGTCAAGTTATCATGCTGGGTGTAAGGTGATAGCATGATAGGATGGTGATAATGAATAAGCAACCAAACATATAAGAGATTGATAATAATCAGGTGGTAAGTTATGTCAAGAGGTTGATAATAGTCTGGGTAAGTCAGGTCATACCAAGAGGGTCTAGCCAAATAGTAGTATGTCAGGTGGTCAGGTGATAACACTCTAGATGTCAGGTGATATACATGTGTTAAAAGGAAACATGCAACTAACAAGTCTGAAGTAGTAGTAGGGCAAGTGTAAATATAACAGTAATCCAAGGTCCGACGACCACGAAGGGTCGGCCACGCATGGTATAAGCAATAAAAGACATAGCACATGAAATAAAATACATGAAAGCTAAAGCGAGAACATGCGCATAATCAATGAAATAAGAAGTAAGAGGGTAGCGAGTGAGAACACTCGCCTGAGTCACCAATATACCGAAATATCCGAAATTCACGGAAGCCTGGGATGCGCCACAAAACCTGATATAAATATGTAGAGTGAAGATGAGAGAGAGAAAGAATGGAAGACGATGTGTCTAAAGACAAGTCAAGTAATACCTATAGGTGATGTAAGTCTAGAGGGTAAGGTTCATGTTCAAGAAAGGAATCAATTATAACAGATAGGCAAAGTTAGTCGACTAGGATGGAAGAGTAGTCGACTAATAGTGGAGTTAGTCGACTAACAGTCTGGTATAGTCGACTAGAACTGGTTTCCAGAGAGTTGGGTTTGGTTTCAGGGAATAGTTAGTCGACTAGGTTAGGAGGGGTAGTCGACTAATAATGATCTTAAGTCGACTAACAGATACTTAAGTCGACTAAGTCTGTGATACAGAAAGTTGGGGTTTCTGGTCTAGGGAGGATTAGTCGACTAGGTAAATTCAGGAGTCGACTAATAGGGAGTTCTAGAGAGTTGATTAGTCGACTAACGTTTGGGGTAAGTCGACTAATACTGTGTTTTCCAGAAAACTAAGTTTCAGCTAAGTGTTCTAGTCGACTAGTTCCTATGATGAGTCGACTAATACTGTGAAGAACAGTGAGCAGATCAGAATTTCTGGAAGTGTGTTTGATGGTTCAATTCGTGGTTTTTGGTGACCTAGGTGTACAAGAAGTGTAGATACAAGTATTCTAGGGCTAATACAAGTCTTGGTGAGTGAAATACTCACTTGGATAGGTTTAATTGGGACTTGATCCAAGGATGAGGATGATGGTTGAAGTTGAGGTCCTTGAGGAAGCCCTAGATGAAGCCCTTGAGGAAGTCCTTGAAGCCTTGAGGTGGAGATGAAGAGATTGGGTTCATGGAGCTAGGGTTCTTGCTAGAGGGAGAAGGAGATTGTGGAGCTTCTCTTCTCTTGTGAAGAAATGAGGAGGAAAAAGGTTTAAAGTGAAAAGGGAAATCTTATATAGGATTTGGGGTTTTGCAAAGAGGGTGGAATTAAAGGGAATGAGAGGGGGTTTTGTGTAAAAAGGGGGGTGAGGTGAGTGTCCTCTCCTTGGCCACTTGGCCGGCTGTGGGTGAGAGAGAGAGTGAGTGGTGTTAGGTGAAGGGTGAGTGGGATTTGAGGTGGCACATGAGGTGGAAAATGGAATTATTGGAAAATTGGAAAAGGCTTTGGTTAGTGGAGGAAGGAAAGAAAATAAAGGAAAAGGAAAAATGGAAAAGAAATTATAATGAGAAGATATTTTCTTGGGAAAGAAGATGAAAATAATGGAAGTGGCGGATTCCCGGGACTCAGTTGCGGATGCGGAAACCTTTCGGGAAAAATACCGGAATCGTCCGAAATTCAAGTATCTCGGAACGACCCGAAATAATTACCAAAAATCAATAATAATATATAAAGACCGATAGTGAAATCCGTTTGAAGAAATACTTTATAGTTTTGAAACTAAAAATCCCGGAACCAGTTATCTACCGACTCCGATGGAATTTTCATGAAATCATAAAATCCTCAGAAAAAGAATGTAAGTAAGAAATATGATTCTAAGAAATAAAGTCTAAAGAACCATCATGAAATTCCAAGCCGTTTGTAAAATAAAAATCCGGGAATCGGTCAGCGGTACTGGCCGACACCGGTTTTGGAGAAATTCCTTTTAATCCAAGATAATTCCAGAAAATCATATAAAATCTAAAATATTGGAAAATAATCTTTGGAACTGAAATCGGTCAAATCTAAACACCGGAAAGGCCAAATCGGGTAATATACTAGGATCGGGTCCTTCGGTTCAGACTAGGGCTGACTCCGTGTCCACGAATCCAAATCCAAAACAAAAACAATCATATAAGGAATTCATCATACAGAATAAATACAGGAAACAAATCGAAAAAATACGACTGAAAATCGGAATACGCAACTAAGTACGTATTCCGGGAACGGGGTATTACAGATATGGTGCTTTCAAAATTGGGACAGTATTGGGCATCACATCTATTGCAAATTCTACATCTCGATCTGGTGGCAGACCTGGTAAATCTTTCGGGAATACATCAGGAAACTCATTTAACTAGAATAGTCTCAATTTTGATATTAGTTCTAGTAATGTCCAAAACTGAAGCCAGAAATTCTTGACATCCCTGCCTCATTAACTTGGTAGCTTTAATGGCCTATATGTAGGGCATATCATAATTAACTTTTATCCCTACAAAAATAAACTCCGGAACTCCTTCCATTTTAAAGATGATCCTCTTCCTATTACAATTCACATGTGCACCACAAGCGGATAACCAATGCATTCCTAATATTACATCAAACTCCATCTCGCCCAGCTTAATCAAATCAATAGATGTTTCCATCTCCCCAATCATCACTTCACAGTTCACATATTTAGTGCAAGTTATTATCTTTACCCCTATGGGTGTGGATACAACCAACTGAAATACTAGGGGTTCTGATGCTTGATTTTATTTATAAGCAAAAGCACTAGATATGAATGAATGAGTAGCTCTAGGATCAAACAATGCATGAGCAATATGTCCTGATATGTAGATCATACCTTCCACTACTACATTCGAGGCCATTGCTTCTCGGTGGGTCAACGCAAAAGTTCTTCCTTGAGCCCGTGGCTGTTGTACAGATGATTGAGTTGCAGTAGGTCGCGGAGCATTTCTGAGCGGCATAAAATTATTGGCTGGTCCCTGAGAAGGTTCATTCTCATAGCTGGCCTCCAACTTCCCCTACTCGGCCCTTGGCTTCCGTGCTTCGTCGGGCAATTTTTCTTTAAAAGCCCAATTCCTCCACAATTATAACAAGTTCTTTCTTGAATGCAGTTTTTAGAATGGTTCATTCTACACTTCTGGCACCAAGGGCCTCTGAGATTCTAGGGTGGGACGCAGAGGTAGCCTGTGCTTTCAAAAAAGTGTCTCTGTTCCTCAACCATGATCCTCTGCCTCTGGCCCATCCTCCTCTTTGAAGAGTAGCATTAAACCCAAATCCTTTTCTACTGGTAGATCCCGGTGCCCAATACTGATGGTTCTATATCGGGTACGCTTTGAGCTGGGTAATTGCTTCGCTTAGTCTTCTTGACCTTCTTGCATATCCATTTCTACCTCCAAGGCTCTTTCCACAGCTTGGAGATAATTCCTTAGTTGTAGGGGAATCAATCTGTCTCAAATTTCTGGTTTCAGGCCCTTCACGAACCTCTTAGTCCTTTCTGCCTCATTCTTCATCAAGACATCAGCATATCTGGACAATTGGGTAAACCTCTGGTCGTATTGGGACACATTCATCTGACCTTGTCACAATTACAGAACCATCTTATCTCTGGCCGTCTCTGAAATATACTTTTTAGTGAATTTATTCACTAAGAATTTTCAGGTGATTGGTTCTCTTATGCTTTTCACACTATTTTTTACCGCCCTCCACCAATATTCTGCTTCCTTTTGAAACATAAAAGAAGAGAAGGATACTCTTCGCTCATCAGTGCAGTTCATTACATCCAGAATTTTTCTATCTGGAGAAGCCATGCTTCAGCTTGTAAGGGATCCACCTCCCCCACAAATATTGGTGGTTTCATCTTTTGGAACTGTTCTAATGCTCGGTAAAAATTGTTATCATTGGCTTTGTCATTAACTGGGTGAGCCACTCTGGCATAACTCCTGAGTTCCACGACCTTCTCCTATCTATGCTTCTGAATCTTCATTATTGTCCATAGGTTGTGCACTCCCCATCACACTATAGTGTGACATACTGAGCGATAATGGCTCATCGGGTGGTAGTTGATTTAGATCCATGTCTCCTTCCTATAAGATAAGGACGTCTAGTCAACATACTTCACATATATGAAAACAATTTTAGACAAAATTTTTAGTTTCATGCAATCACTTTAGTACAACATTCATTATCACTTGCAAATAAGCAACTTGCTATATATATTTATATACATCCCAAAACGGATACAAGGATATTACACTGATATGTGAAGTATGTTGACTAGACGTCCTTATCTTATAGGAAGGATATCCGAACTAACCCATATGCATGTATACAAGATGTACCAGGGAATATACAACAAAACTTATAAGATATCCATCAACTAGCACATTAGGCTTACACATATATATATACATATCAAAAATAATAGCTCATAGATTCATCCTTCATAGGGTAGAGTCTCCCCACTTGTGTGCCTACTAGTATTGCTGCTATCCTCGCTGTCATCCATGCCTTCTTCAGAGTCTTCCCCTGGTAATCCGTCTCCTTCGCAGCACCAGTCATCTAGATCTTCATATAAATCCATGTCATCTTCTTATTTTTTATCCAAAAAAGACCTCCATAAGTAAATCCCCTTCGGGTCTCTTTCTTTAATGCATCCGTATCCCCAGTCTCTCCTACCTCAAGTGAATCCCCAGCCAAACTTCCATATCAACAATGGTCAATTCAGGCTCATTAGATGCCTGAGACTCAACCTCCTCATGATCTATGTGGTCTGGGGCTGAAAATATGACCTCTGGGTCCGTCTCATTAGAGTCATAACCCCAATCCATAGAACCTATCCAACTTACGCGCGAACTATCCGAGCTAGAGACCAACCAATATTTGTCAGAGTCCCCCATCTGCATATAAACAAGGATTCATATCAATCTCAACCCATAAAATAGTCTCGACATACTGCTAATTTCTTACAACAAGAAAAAAAGCAATGTATACACACACACACACACACACACACACACACTTATTGTAACACTTGCCTTAATTAAAGCATTTCTTTGTCCTAAATAATCATAAGGGGTAATGGAATTAGTATGCATGCATGATGTCTTAGTAAGCCATGTGTATTATACGGGTATTATACGGGTATGTATATGCAAGTGTATACGTAAGTATTTATACGTATAAGAATAATGCCCCAAAGTCAACATCCCCACCATCCCCACCATGCTTGTACTTCATGGAGAGGGGAGAGGCATGGAGTTGATTAGGGAGTTGATTAGACTTGATGGGATGTTAGGGGACACATGGCACATTTTGATGGGGGATTAGAGACTATAAATAAAGGGAGATGAAGAGGATTAAACATTTTTGATCAAAAGCTCTCTCCTTCTTCACAAACTCTCTCCCTCTCTCTTCCCTTTTCCTACAACAGCAGCAATAGCAACAAAGGAGCAGCTGCAGCAGCAAAGCAACAGCCACTGCAGCAGCAAAAGAGGGCAGCAGCAACAACAGTCAAAAAACAGCCAAAAATCAGGCCATACTACTTCAAGAGTGAGTAGAACATGCTAATCTTAACAACATGATGAGTAGAAATAAGTAGGAAATGAAATAAGTGTAAGAGATATACAAGTATTTGACCTTATGTATGTTTTGGGTTCATGTGTTTTAATTCCGCAAGTATTACTCATGTTGTTTATGAATCCATGATTTTATTACATGTCTTGCATATTGATATTATATGATGGCATGAATGCATCGGAGGAAGGGACCGGGTTGAACCGGAGGCGTAGAAGGGGAGATTATATATTATGTATCGGAGGAAGGGACCGGGTTGAACCGGAGGCGTAGAAGGGGAGATTATATATATTGTATCGGAGGAAGGGACCGGGTTGAACCGGAGGCGTAGAAGGGGAGATTATGTGTATGTATATGGACATCACTATGATATAAGTCCTATGTTATATTCATGCATAAACCCTTAACATTTAATCTGGAATAGCCTCTTGTCAGGCAATTTCTATGTAGAGTAGTCGACTTGGTCCCTGGGATAGTCGACTAGACGTGTGATATTTGAGGCAGATATCCTGCTGGGTAGCAGGATTAGTCGACTACATATAGACTGTAGTCGACTAATCCCAGATACAGAGAGCAAACAGAAAGTTAACAATCTATTTTTCACAGTTTTAGTCGACTATAGTCTACTTACTAGTCGACTAATATATTGGGTTAGTCGACTACACCAAGAGGGTAGTCGACTATAAGTGACATACAGTGAGTAACACAATTTTTCACAGTTTTAGTCGACTATAGGGACTTCTAGTCGACTAGTACTTGAGTTAGTCGACTATACCAGGAAGGGTAGTCGACTACATGAGTCCCTGACTGCCAGTAAAGAAGCAGGTACGTGTGAAGTATAATCAGTCGACTATAGCTTCGTGATTAGTCGACTTACAGTTAGAATTAGTCGACTATAGAGTGGCCTAGTCGACTAGTCAGGCATTGTTACTGTGTTTTATTTTGGCTCATGGCTAATTACGAGATTCTATAAAAATAGTATATCGTCACACATGTCAACCGGATAATTTAGCCATGTATACCTACTTGCTAAGTATATTTAAATATTGTTTTACTCACTGAGCCGTCAAGCTCACTCTATTCTAACTCCACCTACAGGTTTGGACAAGGGCAAGGGACCCGCTTAAGGGCAATTGCGCGGGCAATCATTATCGGAACCACTGTTTTAGAAGTACTTTTGTTATGTATATGATGTTGTATAAACATGCGTACTTTAGTTGGGTATTACCCTTGACTTGTAATTTTGGACCTGGTGTTGGACTCTAACTATGTATGTATACATTCCGATATGGAAATTATAGACTGTGTTCTTATAGATCTTGAACTATGGTGTTAGCATGATAAGTCTCGATATTATCTTAGTAGAATTTCTGATGTATAGTAAAGAGTTTCTGATGATTGTACTGGAAGTATTATACCCTGATGGGTACCACGCTTGGATTGTACGAGATGATTATGATTAAATGGAAAATTTTTAACTGGGACCGTTACAGTTGGTATCAGAGCAAAGGTTTAGAAGTAGAAGGAGTAAGAGATGATGAAGTTGTTAGGTTTATATGTGTAGACATGTGATCATAGTTAGGTAGTTAGTCTTATGTGACAAGGAATGCATTAAAATATATATGGAATCTGAGTTATTCTAAAGACATGAGACTTATGAGTAGACTAAGGATAAGTATAGTTATAAGTGTGTCTATTTATATTGCTTCTTGATGATAGCTATATGATTGAGACTATTTCATGGACTTGAGATTGATACGTCCTATTACATGTAGATGGGGGACTCCGATGTATACTGGCCAGTCTCTAGCCCCGATAGCTCGAGTGAGAGCTGGGTGGCGGACTCCATGGATTGGGGGTACGAGTCGGACGAAACTGACCCAGCGGAAACGATTATGCCCCTAAATTGGGTAGATTATGAGGAGGTTGAGTCGCAGGCATCTAACGAGCCTGAACCAACCAATGTTGACACAGAAAGTTTTGTGGGAGATTCACTTGAGATAGCAGTGACGGAGCACTCTAGCACGATTAAAGAAGAAACCCGATGGGGATTTACATATGGAGGCGTCTTTTGGAACGAAACGTGGAAAGAGGATATGGACCTTTATGATGACTTAGACGACTGGTGCTGCGCCGGGGACGAATCACCGAAAGAAGACCCCGAGGAAGATATGGATGATAGCAGCAGCACTAGCGGAGATTCTAGTGGGGATACTCTACCCTACGAAGGGTGAACCTTAGAGCCGGCACTTTTGATGTATATACATGTATAGGCCTAGTATGTTAGGTGATGGATATCCTTAGGGTTATTGTATGTACCCTGGCATATATCTTATGAATGCACATGGGTTAGTCTGGATATCCAAAGAAGGAAGGCATGTCAGCATAATACCTTTTGTATCCATGATGGATGTAACTATATATATATATATAACAAGTTGCTTGTTTTCAAAAGTGATGTTATTAACATGATTGCCTGAGACTAAAGTTTTATCCCTATTCATTCCTAATTGTGTAGTATGTTGATAAGACACCCTTATTTATAGGGAGAACACATGGATTTGAACCAACTACCACTTGAGGAGTCCCTGTCGCTCGATACGACACACTACAGTGAGATGGGGAGTGCACCTCCCGTGAACAATGATGGAGACTCTGAAGTTCAAATAAGAGGGAATGAAGGAACTCCAGGGGCGATGCCGGAGTGGCTCGCACAATTAATGTCTAGAGCGAGTAATAATAACAACTCCCATCGAGCACTGGAGCAGTTTCAGAAGATGAAACCGCCCGTATTTGAAGGGGAGGCGGACCCCTTACAAGCCGAATCATGGCTTCTTCAAATAGAGAAGATCTTAGAAGTTATGAGTTGCACTGATGAACAAAAGGTGTCCTTCTCTTCTTTTATGTTCCAGAAGGAAGCGGAACATTGGTGGCGGGCAGTGAAGCTTAGTATGAAGAATGCAAGGGAACCAATCACTTGGGAATTCTTGGTGAACAAATTCACTGAGAAATACATTCCGGAGACAGCCAGAGATAAGATGGCAACAGAATTCTTGGAACTACGTCAAGGTTCTATGAATGTATCCCAGTATGATCAGAAATTCACTCAGCTATCCAGGTACGCTGATGCCTTGGTAAGGAGTGAATCAGAAAAGACAAAGAGGTTCGTAAAGGGCCTAAGACCAGATATTCGTGGCCGGCTGATTCCATTACAACTGAGAAATTATCTCCAGGCAGTAGAAAGAGCTTTGGAGGTGGAAATGGACATACAAGAAGGTCCGGGAGACTGGGTGGAAGAAATTCCCAATTCTAAGCGCCCCCGTTATCAAGGACCTCCTATGAGGACGACATCAGGACCCACCAGCGGCAGAGGGTCTGGGTTTAACACTACTTTTTATAGAGGAGGAGGAGCCAGAGGCGGGAGAACGTGGCTGAGAAACAGAGACACTCCCTCGAAAACACAAGCTACCTCTGCGTCCCATCCCAGAGTCTCGAAGGCTCCCTGGTGTCAGAGGTGTAGAGTAAACCATTTTGGAAACTGTCTCCTAAACAGGTCTTGTTTTAATTGTGGAGAGATGGGACATCTAAGGAAAAATTGTCCGTCAATGCATGGAAGCCAAGGGCCGAGTAGAGGAAGTGGAAGGCCGATCGTGAGGACGAATCCTTCCAGAGGACAAGCTAGTAACTCCATGTCGCCCAGTAATGCCCCGCGTTCTGCTGCAACCCAGTCATCGGTTCAACAACCTCGGGTGCAAGGCAGAACCTTCGCATTAGCCCACCGGGAAGCAATGGCTTCAAATGCAGTGGTGGAAGGTATGATCTCTGTATCAGGACATATTGCCCATGCATTATTTGACCCTGGAGCTACTCATTCATTCGTATCTAGTGCTTTTGCTTATAAACTAAATCAAGAATCAAAACCCCTAGGATTTCAGTTGGTTGTGTCCACACCTATAGGGGAGAATTTGATAGCTAGCACTAGATATACGAATTGTGAAGTGATAATTGGAGAAATGAAGACATTTGTTGATCTGATTAAGCTAGGCGAAATGGAGTTCGATGCCATACTAGGAATGGATTGGTTGTCTGCCTGTGGTGCTCAGGTGGATTGTAATAAAAAGAGGATTATCTTTAACATGAAAGGAACTCCAGAAATTATTTTTGAAGGAGAGAAAGTTAGTTATGATATACTTCACATATCAGCCATCAAAGCCACCAAGTTATTGAAACAAGGGTGCCAAGGATTTCTGGCTTCGGTGTTGGATACCACCAGGACTGATATAAATATTAAGACTATTCCAATTGTGAATGAGTTCCCTGATGTGTTCCCAGAAGATTTACCAGGCTTGCCCCCAGATCGGGAGGTAGAATTTACAATAGATGTAATACCCGGTACTGCCCCAATTTCGAAGGCACCGTACCGTATGGCCCCTGCAGAAATGAAAGAACTTAAAACTCAATTGCAGGACTTATTAGACAAAGGTTTCATTCGGCCAAGTATATCTCCCTGGGGAGCACCTGTATTATTTGTAAAGAAGAAGGATAGGAGTATGAGACTATGTGTTGATTATCGGGAATTGAATAAGGCAACTATCAAGAATAAGTACCCTCTCCCTCGAATTGATGACTTATTTGATCAATTACAAGGGTCTTGTGTATTTTCTAAAATAGATCTTAGATCGGGGTATCATCAGTTGAAGGTCAAACCCGAGGATGTGTTCAAATCAGCTTTCCGAACAAGATACGGACACTTTGAATTTCTAGTCATGCCTTTTGGACTTACTAACGCCCCGGCAGCATTTATGGACTTAATGAATCGGATATTTCAACCATATCTAGATCAGTTTGTAGTAGTATTCATTGATGATATCCTGGTATACTCAAAGAATATAGAGGATCACGAGAAACATCTTACAATTATCCTTCAAGTCTTGAGAGAGAAGCAACTCTATGCAAAGTTGAAGAAATGTGAATTTTGGCTAGAGCAGGTAGGGTTTCTTGGCCATGTTATATCTAAAGAAGGGATATCAGTAGATCCGGTAAAGATTGAAGCAATCCGAGACTGGCCTAGACCTACTAATGTTACTGAAGTTCGAAGTTTCTTAGGATTAGCAGGGTACTACAGAAGATTTGTAGAAGGATTTTCTATGATTGTGGCACCAATGACCCAATTAATTAGAAAGAATAAGAAGTTTGCTTGGGGAGAAGATCAAGATAGGAGTTTCCTGGAGGTTAAAGCTAGGCTGACATCTGCTCCTGCCTTAATTGTACCTTCGGGGACTGAAGGATTTGTCATTTTTAGTGATGCATCAAAACTGGGATTGGGATGTGTGTTAATTCAACACGGAAAAGTTATTGCCTATGCATCCCGACAATTGAAGACCCATGAAAGAAATTACCCCACTCATGACTTGGAATTAGCCGCTGTGATCTTTGCTTTAAAGATCTGGCGACATTATTTGTATGGAGTATCTTGTGAAGTTTTTACTGATCATAAGAGCTTGAAATATATCTTCACACAAAAAGGAACTGAACATGAGACAGAGGAGGTGGTTAGAACTAATGAAGGATTATGATATTACTATTCAATACCACCCTGGGAAGGCCAATGTGGTGGCTGATGCTTTGAGCCGGAAATCAGGAGGGACTCTGGCCGCCTTGATGACTCGTCAAGCAAGAATATTAAGAGATCTAGAAGAAATGCAAATAGAAGTGCGAGTCATTGGTTCTTCAAATTCTGAGTATCAACTGAATCAAGTGAGTATCCAAATTAATCTATACGACAAGATCAAAGAGGCCCAACAAGGAGATACTCAAATAAAGAAGATGATGAAGAAAGTGCAAGAAGGAGAACTCAAGGAGTTTCAAATAGAAGGTGATGTACTAAGACTTGGACGCAGATTATGTGTACCAGATGTAACAGAGATCAAGGAAGAAATAATGAAGGAGGCTCATAGTATACCTTATACAGCTCATCCCAGAAGCACAAAGATGTATCAAGATCTGCGTCATAACTTTTGGTGGGATGGAATGAAGGTGGACATTTCTAATTTTGTCCACAAATGTTTAGTCTGTCAACAAGTAAAGGCGGAACATAAGAAGCCCCAGGTTTGTTAGTACCTTTATCTATTCCTGAATGGAAGTGGAGTCAAATCGCCATGGATTTTGTCACTGGACTTCCTCGGACGTCCCAAGGACTGGATACAGTCTGGGTAGTGGTAGACAGACTCACCAAATCTGCCCATTTTCTGCCTATCCGGATCAATTATTCAATGGAAAGACTGGCTCAGGTATATGTCCGAGAGATAATCAGATTACATGGAGTACCTGAATCCATTGTATCAGATCGGGACCCAAGATTTCAATCCAGATTTTGGAGGAGTTTGTCCAGAGCTATGGGCACTAAATTACAACTCAGTACAGCAGCCCACCCCCAAACGAATGGACAGTCAGAAAGGACCATTCAAATATTGGAAGATATGTTGAGAACTTGTGTACTGGATTTTGGGGGAAGTGGGGACAACTATTTACCCTTAGTGGAGTTTGCTTATAATAATAGTTACCAGTCCACTATCGGTATGCCTCCCTTTGAAGCATTGTATGGGAGGAGGTGTAGATCACCAATCTGTTGGGAGGAAGTTGGGGATAGAAGACTGTTCGGCCCCGATGTAATTCAAGAGGCTACGGAGAAGATCAAGCTAATCAAGGAAAGGATGAAAGCAGCCCAGAGCAGACTGAAAGCTTATGCAAACAATCGTCGCAGACCATTGGAGTTTGAGGTAGGGGATAGTGTTTTCCTGAAGGTATCTCCCATGAAGGGAGTGAGACGCACCGGTGGTAAGAACAAATTAGCCCCTAGATATGTGGGTCCGTTTGAAATACTGGATAAAATTGGACCGGTTGCTTACCGCTTGGCCCTACCCCCTGCCTTATAACGGATGCACAATGTATTTCATGTATCTCAGCTGAGGAAGTATGTGCCCGATCCTGATCACGTCATCTCCTATGAACCCCTGCATATACTAGAAGACATGTCCTACGCGGAAGAACCAGTACAAGTTCTTGATCGCAAGGAGAAGCAGTTGAGAAGCAAAAATATTTCCTTGGTCAAGGTCTTATGGAGAAATCAAAACATAGAGGAAGCCACTTGGGAGCTGGAAGAAGAGATAAGAAAAGCCTATCCACATTTGTTCCAAGGTACGTTAAGTTTCGAGGACGAAACTTCCATAAGGAGGGTAGAATGTAACACTTGCCTTAATTAAAGCATTTCTTTGTCCTAAATAATCATAAGGGGTAATGGAATTAGTATGCATGCATGATGTCTTAGTAAGCCATGTGTATTATACGGGTATTATACGGGTATGTATATGCAAGTGTATACGTAAGTATTTATACGTATAAGAATAATGCCCCAAAGTCAACATCCCCACCATCCCCACCATGCTTGTACTTCATGGAGAGGGGAGAGGCATGGAGTTGATTAGGGAGTTGATTAGACTTGATGGGATGTTAGGGGACACATGGCACATTTTGATGGGGGATTAGAGACTATAAATAAAGGGAGATGAAGAGGATTAAACATTTTTGATCAAAAGCTCTCTCCTTCTTCACAAACTCTCTCCCTCTCTCTTCCCTTTTCCTACAACAGCAGCAACAGCAACAAAGGAGCAGCTGCAGCAGCAAAGCAACAGCCACTGCAGCAGCAAAAGAGGGCAGCAGCAACAACAGTCAAAAAACAGCCAAAAATCAGGCCATACTACTTCAAGAGTGAGTAGAACATGCTAATCTTAACAACATGATGAGTAGAAATAAGTAGGAAATGAAATAAGTGTAAGAGATATACAAGTATTTGACCTTATGTATGTTTTGGGTTCATGTGTTTTAATTCCGCAAGTATTACTCATGTTGTTTATGAATCCATGATTTTATTACATGTCTTGCATATTGATATTATATGATGGCATGAATGCATCGGAGGAAGGGACCGGGTTGAACCGGAGGCGTAGAAGGGGAGATTATATATTATGTATCGGAGGAAGGGACCGGGTTGAACCGGAGGCGTAGAAGGGGAGATTATATATATTGTATCGGAGGAAGGGACCGGGTTGAACCGGAGGCGTAGAAGGGGAGATTATGTGTATGTATATGGACATCACTATGATATAAGTCCTATGTTATATTCATGCATAAACCCTTAACATTTAATCTGGAATAGCCTCTTGTCAGGCAATTTTTATGTAGAGTAGTCGACTTGGTCCCTGGGATAGTCGACTAGACGTGTGATATTTGAGGCAGATATCCTGCTGGGTAGCAGGATTAGTCGACTACATATAGACTGTAGTCGACTAATCCCAGATACAGAGAGCAAACAGAAAGTTAACAATCTATTTTTCACAGTTTTAGTCGACTATAGTCTACTTACTAGTCGACTAATATATTGGGTTAGTCGACTACACCAAGAGGGTAGTCGACTATAAGTGACATACAGTGAGTAACACAATTTTTCACAGTTTTAGTCGACTATAGGGACTTCTAGTCGACTAGTACTTGAGTTAGTCGACTATACCAGGAAGGGTAGTCGACTACATGAGTCCCTGACTGCCAGTAAAGAAGCAGGTACGTGTGAAGTATAATCAGTCGACTATAGCTTCGTGATTAGTCGACTTACAGTTAGAATTAGTCGACTATAGAGTGGCCTAGTCGACTAGTCAGGCATTGTTACTGTGTTTTATTTTGGCTCATGGCTAATTACGAGATTCTATAAAAATAGTATATCGTCACACATGTCAACCGGATAATTTAGCCATGTATACCTACTTGCTAAGTATATTTAAATATTATTTTACTCACTGAGCCGTCAAGCTCACTCTATTCTAACTCCACCTACAGGTTTGGACAAGGGCAAGGGACCCGCTTAAGGGCAATTGCGCGGGCAATCATCATCGGAACCACTGTTTTAGAAGTACTTTTGTTATGTATATGATGTTGTATAAACATGCGTACTTTAGTTGGGTATTACCCTTGACTTGTAATTTTGGACCTGGTGTTGGACTCTAACTATGTATGTATACATTCCGATATGGAAATTATAGACTGTGTTCTTATAGATCTTGAACTATGGTGTTAGCATGATAAGTCTCGATATTATCTTAGTAGAATTTCTGATGTATAGTAAAGAGTTTCTGATGATTGTACTGGAAGTATTATACCCTGATGGGTACCACGCTTGGATTGTACGAGATGATTATGATTAAATGGAAAATTTTTAACTGGGACCGTTACACTTATACTTACACTTAGTTTTTTAATTCATTTGTTCCGTTTACTGTATTCTATCCGTAAGTTTCATGTTTTAGAATAACTTAGGTTCAATAGATAATTCAATGTATTCCCTCGCCCTAGTGTCCTATACCACTAGTAGCATTTCTGAGACCCGAATCGGGACGTGCAGGCACCATGATTCTGATGCGAGGAATAATCAATTACCGCTTGACTCACGATTAATTCATCACATAAAACTCACTACCTTACTATAATCACTCAAGGTCAATCATATAGGCAATATGCACTCACATGTACACATTAACCCTAATAATTTTCTATTGCCTCCTACCTCCGACTTAACCTTCTTCTTCTACCTATAACCCTTAGCTCTGATACCAACTGTAACAGTCCAAGTCTTAATATTTTTCAGTATCACTATCATCGCTGGTTATCCTTAATCTCAGCGTGGGACCCATCAAGATATAACACTTCAATTGGGCTAGCGCCTGCCTACTTATGGCTTTGCAACATTTCTGCTCAAAATGCATATATAACCTCAACATGATTTATATAAATTCCAACATTGTTCCAACAACCTGGTGGAAAATATAGCTTACGCATAACTACTCTATAAACTCCACAAAATTAACAAGAATCAAGTCAAGCACCTATATTACAAAAATTCATGGTAAGCATCAACATAGAAGTTTTACATAATGTTTTTAAACAATATATGCATAAGATAGAACATGCCAAAAGGTGAAAATAATCTCTCGCGGTCAGCTATCACATATTTTGCCATTTAAGCGGGTCCTTTGCCTTTACCCAAACCTGAAGGTGATTAATATAACAGGGAGAGCTCAACAGCTCAGTGAGTAAAACAACAAATATATGCATGACCATTATGTATGTCTATTGGAAATTATTATAAAAGTAACAATTGTAATTTATACTATTTTTGTATATTTTTAGGTATTTATTGAAAGTCTTGACCAAAACACAGTGATTGGTCTTATTAGTCGACTTGTCCTTCCTATAGTTGACTAATACTATTATTAGTCGACTTATTTTAAAGCTATAGTCGACTAAGCTCTATCCAAAAAGATATCTACTCTCTGTTGGATGCCTGTTACTTAACTAGTCGACTACCCTATCTTGTGTAGTCGACTACTCTTGGTACTAGTCGACTTATAAACCATCAATAGTCGACTATGTCTTGACCAAAAAGGATGTCTACTCTCTATTTGTTGCCTGTAACTAAAACTAGTCGACTGCCCTATCTTATATATTCAACTAACCTTGGTACTAGTCGACTTATCACCATCTATAGTCGACTAATCCTGACCAAAAGAATATATCTACTCTCTATTTGTTGACTGAAATTAATATTAGTCGACTACCCTATCTTGTATAGTCGACTAAGGGTGGTTTCCAGAGACTTGCGTAACAGAATCTCACATCTATAGTCAACTTGGCCCATGGACTAGTCGACTATACTAGTTAAAATTTGCCTATATCAGTCGACTCACACAGAGTCTAATGCTAAAGAAATTTTTATAGTTTTAACATGCATTTCCCATCTTAACCATATAAACAATAAATCAAATTTTAGTTTTATCATTTACACTCTTGTTAAACATGAAGTTGGACTCCCCCCTTCGGTCACCTCCGGTTAAACCCGATCCCTTCCTCCTATACATTATTTAAAGTAATATTCTCTTATTCGGTCACCTCTGATTCAACCGGTCCCTTCCTCCTATATGTTATCGTAATATTCTTCCCTTCGCTCACCTCCGGTTCAACTCGGTCCTTTCCTCCAAATATGCAATAATTATATCTTTCATGTAATAACATGCAAGGATTCATAAAGCAATGTCAACATAAATGATTTTCATGATTTCTACTTTACATTATGCCAACATTATGTAAGTCATTAACATGTATAGGTAATAACTTTCTAAGTTAACAACATGCGAGCCTGTTCAAGGTAACCAACACATTATATCATCTTAATTTATGCATAGCCATATATATGCATAAAATCAAGTATTACGTTTATTCATAGAACTATTTCTTCTTAAGAGACACAATAAAGTTATCAATCATGCATAATGGTAAGCATAAATGGAAATAGCTACAACATGTTTATCATAAGATTGTCCATAATGCATACTTAAAATCTAGAAGTCATACACATGTATTATCATTCATCTCCACATCCACTTCTAATTTAGCAATTCTACTCTACTTCAAACTTGACAACTATTTATTATTATTTTGGAGTTTGGATATTCTACTCACCCTTGAAGAGAATATCCCCGATTATCAAGCTTGGTTACCGGCTATAATGGAGTCTATAAGACCATAACAATATCATAATTAGTTTATAATTTAAAGGATATAAGAGGGGTGTAGTATCTTAAGGATTGCTTACCTTCTTTAACCAAAATCACCCTCCTAACTTGTTTACCTAGGCCAACCTTGTCTTCAAGAATTATCCCTCTAAGGTGATGTTAGATCACCACTTTTTCATGTTCTATTAGGTCTTTGGAGGAGATAATATAGGTAAAGAAAGACTTTTTAATATAAAGGAAGGAAGGGAAGAAATAGTGAGTGAATGTGAGAGAGAGAGAGAGAGTGAGTGAGTGCGTGAAGAAATGGAGGGGAAACTTGGGGCTGCTATTGCTGCTGTTTTTAGCCGACAAAAAAGAAGAGGGAGAAGAGTTTTGAAGTTAGAATGAAGAGAGAGAGAGAGAGAGAGAGAGAGAGAGAGAGTGAGAGAGTGAGTGTTGCCAAATGAGGGTTTTCTCCCCATTTTTCCCCTTTTATAATTCACTTCTCTCAATGAGATCTTGCCAAGTGCCCCCTAACATCATCTCTCTACACCTCTACCTTACTCCTGTAAGTAAGATCCCCATACCTCCCCCTTCATGATGTACTTGTACTAACTAGTATGGCGAGGAGTATGGTAAAAAGTCAACATGCATGTGTGTATTTAAACCCATATACATATATACTAGTATATGCATGGTATAATGTTTAGTATAAGTATCCTACATGAATTCTTGTTTCCACATTACCTCCCTAAGGCACTCAAGTGTGTTAAATAGGTGATTAATTATGGCATGTTTTACACTCTGGCTAGTGGCTAGGTTTGTCGCCTTGTAGTCAGAGAAAAGTAATTAACATATCTCTTCGTATCTTGCACATTTAATGCTTCCCTTGCGCTGTCTGATGGCTAATTATAGTAGGTTGCTTTGTGTAAGTAAGTAGGTATTATTGGGAACTAGGCCATTGGGACTGGATGTCAAGACGAGTTTTACTCTGGAACTACGAATTGATGAAGATTCAACTTGCTTGTTGGAGAACCATTGGGGATACTTTCATTTTTAGGGGAATCACTGTGCAGGTCTTAGCCTCAGGGTAAGGACCCGATATAGGTCATAGATGACTATCAGGAGCGCTTTCATTTTTCAGGAGAGCCTCTGTATGGGTCTTCACCGTTAGGGTGAGAACCCGTTATAAGTTGTAGAGTGACCATCAGGATCGCTTCCGTTTTTCAGGAGAGTCTCTGTGTAGGTCTTAGAGATCAAGGAGAGGACCCGATATAGACTGTAGAGTGACTGTCAAGAGCGCTTTCATTTTTTCAGAAGAGCATCCATGTAGGTCTTAGCCATCAGAGTGAAGACCTGATTTAGGCTGTAAAGTGACTATCAGGAGCGCTTTCGTCTTTCAGGAGAAACTCTGTGTAAGTCTTAACCGTCATGGTGAAGACCAGATATAGGCGCAGAGTAACCATCAGGAGAGCCTCTGTCTTTTAGAAGAGCCTTCGTGTAGGTCTTACCCGTCAGGGTGAGGACCCAATATAGTCTGTAGAGTGGCCATCAGGAGCTCTTTTATCTTTCAGGATAACATCCGTGTAGGTCTTAGCTGTGAGGGTGAGAACCTGATATAGGTTGTAGAGTAACCATCACGAGCGCTTTTGTCTTTCAGGAGAGCCTCCGTGTAAGTCTTAGCTATCAAGATGAGGATTTGATATAGATTGTAGAGTGACAGTAGAGCACTTTCATCTTTCAAGAGAGCCTCCTTGCACGTCTTAACTGTCAGGGTGAGGATCCGATATAGACTGTAAGATGCATCATCAACATGAGAAGTGCAATGCTCGGAATGGAGAGAAAATGGTGCCTAACTGTGATTCTTTTCATTGAATAAGTTTGGAATTTACACGCAGTATCATTTCAGATGAAAAAAATTACAATTTTTACCTAGTACATCCCCGTCTTGGGTTGCCAAGGTGTAGAAACCTTTGCCTCCTTTGGTGACCACGATTTAAGGTCGGCCCAAGAATTATGTGTTTCTGAAGATGACTCAAGAATTAGAAATAATGTATCATCGAAAAATTGTTCTCCTCGTTGTTTTCTATTGAAAATTTTAAAGTGAGAGAAGAATTATAAGTAAGAAAATTACAAGAATCTTCTATAAAAATTGATTCTGGGAAAGTGTACCAATAGGAGGCTCATCAGTATGCGATCACTTCGTCCCTTTGACGATATGACCAACATGGCTCGAATCTATTGATAGGAATTCCTTCTTGCCTAGTTCAGGAAATTTCTTGAAATTGAAGGATCAGGGTGCCAAAATCCTGTATTAATCCTTGAGGAAGAGGGAAAAATTCTCCATGTGCTCTTGAAAAGCAAGAAGTAGCTTCGTGTTTTCCACTTCTATGCGTTGGCTCTACGTCCTTACATATGTCTGCCTTTTCCTTCTCCGTTCGTGTATCTCTCTCTTCTGTCTTGCTTTAGACTGCTGGTGGGCTATTTATAAGTTCAACAAGGGTAAGCATCTCATAAAAATCATCGAAAGATGTTAAATAAAGTAATGCCTGTCCAGCAAGCTAGAATAGCTTTTGGCGGGTTAGCCAATAGCCATTGGCTTAGGGGAGTCATTATCCCCTTGATTATCTCCTCGTAATGAGGGATATTAATGGGGCATAACTGCCCATTAAAAGAGGCAATCCACCTAACTAAGGTAGTAAGGTGTAAGCCCATAATCTTACTCAAGGGATTTGAAAAGGTCAACAGACTTACAACGTCACATGTAGGACGACGCTAAGCTTGCTGCGAATCTAAGCTTCTAGCTTCTGGTGAAGCTAGCCAGTTTGATGAAGTTAGCCCAAAAGGCTGAAATGATGACCTTTTAGGCTTGTTTGGTATGTTTAAAGGTGTGTTCAACCCTCTTTACACCTAGTTGGCATCAGTAGGGTCTAGATGATTGATCTATCTATCATGATGTGAGCCTGGCAAAGCATGAACTAATTGTCAAACTATCCACATCTCATCTTTTATAAGTTATGACAAGTTAGACGTTGTACAAACTAGCTGAAGAGCTACCTGAAATTTTGTCTTTTAGAAGTTTCCACAAAATTCCCTTCAAAGATTTTGAAGATCCGTAATGGGCTGATTCGAATTTTGAAATACTTTGAAATATTTCTAGTATTTGAAACTTCTAATGTAATATAGCACAAACGATGTGACCTAAAATTGATGTTGTTTAGGTCAAAATTGAATATTAAGAAGTCATTGTAATGCCTTTAGCCATTTATTAATGGACGAAAAAGTCATATGGGACTGAACTCAAATGCGTTTTGTGAGCCAAAAAGCCTATCCGGTGAGGCTATAAATCTGGCAAAGTTAGCTCATCAGCTGGGATAGCTTGTTGTTGCAGCGAAGCTATGACATGGCGAAGCTATTAGCTTCATTATTGGAGCCCACTGGGCTGAGATAACTTGCCTGTTGCGCTGAAGCTTTGATATGGAGAAGCTATTAGCTTTGTCGTTGAAGCCCACTGGGCTAGGATAGCTTGCTTGTTGGCAAAGAAGCTTCGATATGGCGAAGCTATTAGCTTCGTTGTTGGAGGCTACTGTGCTAAGATAGCTTATCTGTTGCGGTGAAGCTTTGATATGGCGAAGCTATTAGCTTCACTGTTGGAGGCTAACCCTCCTTCTGTCATTTCAAAATTTAAAGTGACAGCTTGCCTTTACGGTGAGGCTAGGTGCTGCGTCTTTAAATAGGTGCGTGACTGACCTAGAGAGAAATATCTCTCTGAAATTTTTCCATCGTCTTTAAAAGAAAAATTAGGGTTTCCCCCTTTTAATCTCATATCTACATGGCACCCAAGCACACATCGGGGAAAGAGGTGGTTACAGCCTCTAAAGAGGTCGAAGCCATCTCAACCACAATCGCTCTGACAGTGGAACGATTGATCACTGGTAAGGTTTCACCCTTTTCAGAGAAGCTCTCTCGCTGATGAAAAACTAGGCAATTTTAGGAATTTTTCCTCCCTATGTCGTACTCTGGTGAACTCAGGGAGTTCAATTCCCTTGTGCGAACGTAGGGAGTTCACCTCTCTTGTATGAATCTACGGAGTTCATATCCCTTGAGTGAATCGAAGGGGTTTGCCTCTTTGGACGAACCTATTCGCCTCCCTATACGAAGCTAGGGAACTCATCTTCTTAGGCGAGCCTAGTGAGTACGCCACACTTAGGCAAACTTAGGGAGTTGCTCCTCTAAGGAAGCTAAGGAGCGCATCTTCCTGGGCTAGCCTAGTGAGTTTGCCACACTGGGGTGAACTTAGAAAGTCACTCCTCTGAGCGAAGCTAAGGGAGTTTATCTTCCTCAGGAGAGTTAGGGATTGTCTCCCTTGGCGAGGCTAGGGAGTTCATCTCCCTTGGCGAAGCTAGGAAGTTTGTCTCCCTTAGCTGAACCTTGGAAGTTCATCTTCCTTGTAGTTTCGCTCTGATGAGATTAGAAACTTAAAAGTTTCGTTCTAGTGAGGCTACGCCTCAGATCTTTTGCTTTGTTTTTTTTCATGTTTAGTTTTATCTTAGTAACACAGTTTTCTTGCATTTGTGTCGCATTACCTAATCAGGCCTCTTAATAGCCTCTTTGGCTCAGCTGGGGGATGGACGAGAGTGTGCCCTTCCAATTCGAGGGGCAGACTTCCCTTTTTAGTAAATAAAGAATGCCTGAACGAGATGTGTTGATCCTCAAAGGGGATAAGCATATCCTGAGGACCGTGATGTCTACTGCCATTTTTGAAGGCAGCAACAGGGCGATGCTTTGCAAGCTAGCATTCATGTTTGGAGATGTGGCTCTTGACTCGAACTAACAGTTGTTAGCCGGAGAAGATCAATGGCTATTCAAAATAAGGGAAGACAAATATTATCTCCCTTCAAGCAAACATCATTTCCCTCTCATTCTTTAGGTCGGTGACAAGGGGAGGAAGATGGAATGATACCTGACCCGAAGTATGGACTTAGTGCACGTGGGCATACTGACTGCCCAAGAATATAATTGGTCAGGGCCTCCTCGACCTGTAGTCGGTCTCTATCCCAATCTAGTCGACAAGGACATACCAGTTGGTGATATCATGAACCTTTCTAAATTAGTTTGTCAAAGTCGATGGAAATTACCCAGTGATGAACTTCAAAGCATCATGTTGGGTCCACTCGATGAAGAGGCAGTGGTGGGGCCAGTTGAGCAATTACGTCCTGGATCAATTCAGTGGCGAATTAGAGATTAGGGTTGTATGAAGCCATAAGAGTCACTTGCCAAAGGATGAAGGTTAGCGTGCCCAATTTCTATGTCGTCCTGGAGTTATATCGTCTATCCACTAGGACATTCTTCACTCTAGTTCCTCTCTTCCGGCTCCAAGAGCCCAAAGGCCCGCGCCTACCGCAGGGTCTCTACGGGGACTTGCCCCGAAGTCCGCTCTGAGTCTCTCTCAGAGGCAGCTGCTGTGAGGGATGTTGTGGCCAATCACGCCAGGCGTGACACACGCGCCAACGTCTCTCAGGAGACCCGCGTGGTCAAATTCTCTGGCGTCCAGCCGATCCACCCTCTTCCTCAGCACCAAGTCGTCGTTGGTTTCTCTCAACCCCCACGACGCAACCAGAACGCTGAGCACCGACAGAGGAGGCGTGCGCGTCAACTGCAAGTTGGAACAACTGATCGTCCAACTGAGGCAGGACGCAAGGTTCAAACCGGCGTCTCTGCCACGCCACATCCTGCACGCGAAATCCGCGTTTGGCAACCCAAACGTGAGGTTCACCAAGTTGGCCCCTCTGAAGCCCTACTCCCCAGACGCCAAGGCGAAACTTGCGCGCCTCGTCGAGTACAAGAGGCACGCTCCTCTAGGCATGAGGCCCAGCTGCCCTACATCTCTCAAGCGTCTCTGCCCCGGCGCAATAATCAACACGCGATAGTTGCGTCTCTTCTCAGCAGAGACGCCAGACGCGCGTCCTGAAGACGCGACGCAAGAGCTGCGTTCATGCGCCCCGTGTCGCTGAACCCTGCGTCCCAATAGTGCAGGGCAAAGAAGCTTTCCGCCATCGACATTGCGAGGCTAATCTATTTGATCCTCCTCCCACGGATCTGAGGGATTATTTGATCAAGAAAAGAAGTGCTAATCAGATCACTTCGTCATGACGGCTTATCACGATGCTTTCTGAGTGCCTTTGCAGTTCAGGTGCAAACCAGCAGTCTCTAGTTAGACAGCTGACCCTGATTCCCCGATCAGCTAAGAGAAGTCGCTCCCACAGGAGGAGGATTTTCTCTGACACTGAATATCCAGAGCTCACTGCAAACATGGTGAGCAGGAGCAGAGGAAAATAACCTGCAATTAGTTCTGATGATGAGTCTGACACAGAACCGGAAGGAGTGTACCGACACACTCGCACCCGGACCGGGGTAATTCCCTCGATTGACTACAATGCTCTAGTCCGGGCATTGAGGTGAATGACTCGCATTCCGCTATTGCAGAGTCGCAGGCTTCAAATTCCTCCATGGAGAAAGAGGCCTACATATACATGACTAGCACTCCTGAGAAGACCACCAGGTGCTTGGAGCAGCAAGCTCAGGTTCAGAAGGAACAATTCGAGATGATTCGCGTTCAGCAAGAATCTATCGACTCCCTCAAGCAGATGCTCGCACAGTTGCTTGAAGACAAGAGGAAGTCAACTAACAAAGCTTCCTCTAAGAAGTCTAAAGGCAAACGAAAAGAGGGGAAAAGCTCGTCCTCTGTACATATAGAGGAGAAAGAGCGGTCTACTTCTGATTCATCTAAGTCCTCATCACAGGAGAAGGACGACCAAGATCAGGGAAAGGTTCATTCTAAAAGAATGAATCAGCTGGAGCAACGTCTTGAGGCCCTTACCAACCGGAAAGGCCTCCAAGAAGCAGGAGTGGTCCGGCCATATCCGGCCGAGTGGGACCTGGTTCCATACCTGCCCAAGTTCAAGGCTCCAACCCTCCAAGCATTTGATGGGAAAGGTTCACCGAACAACATATCTACTACTTTAAATCCCAAACAGGAAATGTGATAGATAATGATGCCATTCTAGCACGCTTGTTCATCGGCACCCTAAAAGGGCTTGCCTTTGAATGGTTCATGAAGCTCCCAGAGGGCTCCATCAAGAATTGGGGCGACTTGGAGAAGCTCTTTCTAACACGCTTCTTTGAAGATGACTCGGAGGTCAACATGCCTACCCTTTTAGCCACCAAGCAGCGAAAGGGAGAGTCCGTTAAGTCTTTCGTAGAAAGATTTCAGAATGTAGCACTCCGATGTCCAAGCGGTATGACCCAGGTCACCCTGGTGGAAACATGCCGCCATAATCTCCAAACTTCGCTCCTTGCCCAAATAGGAGTTGCCGAAAGCCGCACCTGGAAGCAGTTGATCCAACAAGGTGAACAGGCTGAAGAAATCGTCGCTCGGGTCAGGGCAGAAGAAAACAAACCCAGACCTGAAAGGTCAACGAGGCGTGCGCCAGACACATCCCTCCAGGCCAAAAGGAAGGATAACTTGGCAGTAGAGACCAAATCCCCTGTCAAACCTCAACCGGTCAAGGGAAGTGGCTCTTCAAGCCAACCACGTGCTAACAAGCAGTATTCCTTCAAGGATGAACATGTCGACTCGCTCTTCAAACTACTCAACAAGAGCAACCGACTGAAACTCCCTGAAGCTAGGCGCCCTGAAGAAGTCGGTAAAACCGATAATCCCAACTACTGCATGTATCACAGGATGTTGGGGCACCCCACCAAGAGCTGTTATGTCTTCAAGGACATCATTCAGGCTCTGATTGACGCAGAGGTATTAAAACTCCGTCCAGAGCAGAAGAAGGTGGCGGCCAACATGACGTCGTTCCTCCAGTTTAGAAGACAACCTCCAACACCCTCTGGAGTAGTCCCTATCCTAAGAGGAGAGCTGAGAATGGTCAACACAGACCCTTACCAACAGCAAGAGAAGGGCCTGGTACCTATTTCCACACCTCAGGGAGAAGTCATGTGGGTTCATCCCGATCTTGTGGATGGCCAACAATGGACCACTATGACCAGCAGGAAGTCCAAAGGTAAAGCTAAAGCTTCGCCTTGTAATGTGGTATGCGCCTCTTCTCGGGAAGCGGAGACTGATGTTCCCTCGCTGACCGATTCGGAAGAGGAAACAATTGTTCTGGCCACAGAACCCAGTCAACTGGTGGCAGAAACCCGTTTAGGGCAGTCATATTTGAAAAAGTATGACGAAATGGCGGTAACTCCTTCAAAACCCGATGCAGAGCCAGCCAAGTCCTCCACAAAGCAGCCCGTGGAGAAACAAAAAGAGCTTCGGTTTTTCAGAGTTCTTTCAAAAGACATAGCGGAAGGATCCCCAGCACCTTACCGCTTTGATGTCCTGGCCCAACTGGCCAACATCCCAGCCCGGATTACTCTTTATGAGCTTCTTAGGCTATCGAAGTCGACCAGAGAAGCTCTACAAGAGGCCTTGGCTAATGCTGAGGTTTTCATGACCCAGGTGCCGATCAGACCAAAGGAGGAAGATGTAGAGGACTGCCTCCATACCTCCCAAAACGTTCCCTGTATCACCTTCATGGCAAATGATATACAAGTTAAAGGGAAACATGATCGACCCATTTACTTCGCAGGGTACATTGGATCATCTGAGGTGAACCGCATTCAGGTAGATCCCGGGTCCACATTGAGCATTATGCCTCGCCGAGTCATGCAACATCTCGGGATTCCTACTCACCGTTTGAGCGCCACCCAGACTACTATTTACGGGTTCAATGCCAATAGTACCCGTCCAATGGGAAAGGTCAAGCTCAAATGCCAGATTGGAGACCTAAGGTTAGAGGTGACATGCTACGTCATAGAAGTCGATTTGCTGTTGGGTCGACCATGGATTCATCGCAATTCTATCGTTCCCTCTACCCTAGACCAAGTCATGAAATACATCGACGGGAGTGGAAAGGTGCGAACGTTGATTGCCGAAAGGCATCCGTTCAAGGGAGTTAGAATTATTTCACCGATTCTCTCCTATATCAAGAATCTGTGGAAACTGATGAAATCCCGCAACCAGAGGAGCCCGACTCTAGTAATGAAGCCGACACCGAGCCGGAAAAAGAAGAATGCATTTGGGAACTAGACCCACCTGTAACGGGCATTAATAAACCCGATGTTGATAATACCTCCGACGATGTAGGCGGATGGTATATTAATGAAGACTTAGATCTGGCGTATTTCTCTGTGTTTACTTCTGATTCAGTGCCGTCAGACACTAGTACCGAAGTCGACGACGATCTCTGGTCGGCAATGGATGCTTTGACATCATTGCATGTACCAATGAAATTGTCTTTCGAAACATGCCGAGATGTTGGTAGTCCGCAAGAATCCATATTCATGGTTCCAGTAAGACGGAAAGGTCAAAGATCAATTCTTTTCGGACGAATTGAATCCGAACCGATGACCCATGAAGAATCAGAAGGCGAGCAAGAATCCCCTCAATTCGGTCATTATGAGCCAAAGGCGCTCATAATGATGAAAAACATGGGATATAATCTAACAAGCGGACCAGGGTTGAACTTCGGCAAAGGAAGGAGAACACTACTCCGATCTTTTGTACCAAAAGGGAAAACCCCTGATTATTATCATCGGACTCGTAGGGGGTTGGGCTATGTGTCAACTCCGATCCCATCAGCTTCTGAGTCTGAAGAGTCATTATGCCATGATTACTCATCGGGCACATTATCGTGGGAGTCAGATGTTAGTGTTGGCAACATCTTCAGAGAACTTTCAGTGAATATGGTTTCAACAAGCCACCTGGAAGACGGAGATGAAGAAATGATCCAATCCGATGCAGATCCTTGGATCCAACACTTGAACAATCTTTGGGATACCCGCTTCGAACAGCGTGAGCCACCCGCAGAAGATAAGGTTGTTCAGATCAATCTAGGAGATGAGGCTAACCTTAAGCCCATCTTCATAAGCGACGACCTGTCACCTTTAGAGAAAAAGAGTCTAATATCTCTTGTGCAAGAATATATAGACGTCTTCGCCTGGAATTACGAGGATATGCCCGAACTTGATCCTCGAGTGGCTGTGCACCGCCTCAACATTAATACGGACAAAAAGCCCGTCAAACAACAACAGCGATGGTTCCGTCCAGAAATGATGGAGGTAATTCAATCAGAAGTCAGAAAGCTTATAGACTCTGGCTTCATTAGGGAAGAACAACATCCTGATTGGGTAGCCAACATTGTCCCCGTTGCTAAAAAGAACGGAAAGATCCGAATCTGCATCGATTTCGTGATCTAAACGAGGCCTATCCCAAGGATGAATTCTCACTGCCAATCACAGATGTCATGATTGACAACACATGTGGATTCGAGCGAATGTCCTTCATGGATGGATTCTCAGGATACAATCAAATCAAAATGTATCTTGATGATGAAAAGCATACCTCTTTCAGGACACCACTGGGGGTATACTGCTACACCGTCATGCCCTTCGGACTGAAGAATGCAGGGGCAACATATCAAAGGGCCATGAATGCCATTTTCCACAAACATATGCGCAAAACGGTGGAATGCTATGTTGACGACATCGCAGTAAAAAGTCGCGCTAAAGGTGATCATATAACTGATCTAAAGGTTGTCTTCGACATCATGCGGGCCCATCAGTTGAAGATGAACCCCGCCAAATCCTTCCTGGCGGTGGACACTGGAAAATTCCTAGGGTTTGTAGTGACCTCTACGGGGATTCATTTGGACCCGGAAAAGGTTCGCGCTATCCAGGAGATGCAACCTCCGAGAAACCTCAAGGAGCTCAGGGGATTGCAAGGACGATTGGCGTATATCTGAAGGTTTATCTCAAATCTATCCGGGAGATGCCAACCCTTTTCCAAATTAATGAAGAAAGGCGTTTCGTTCATTTGGGACAGCGCTTGCCAGCAAGCATTCGAGGAAATTAAACAGTACCTCACGTAACCGCCAGTCCTTGCAGCTCCGGTGTCTGGAAAACCTTTCCTGATATACGTCCGAGCGATGGATCATTCTTTAGGAGCTCTACTAGCTCAGAATGATGATCAGGGACGAGAGCAAGCAATCTACTATTTGAGTAGAACGATGATCGGAGCCGAGCATCGGTATAACCTGGTCGAGAAGGAATGTTTGGCATTGGTGTTTGCTATTCAGAAAATGCGACACTATTTGGTAGGCAAACTATAAACGTCATATCAAAAGTCACCCCTTGAGGTTACTTATGACAAAGCCTTCATCGTTAAATGGCCGACTGGCAAAATGGGCCATATTGCTATCCCAATATGAAATGCACTTTTTACCACAAAAGCCGTGAAGGGTCAAGCGGTGGCGGATTTCCTGGCTGAGCATCTAGATCCGAGGGCAGCCAAACTTTACGAGGATCTCCCAGACGAGGTCGCTGAAGCCTGCCAGACTCAGACATCCTTCGAAAGGTAAGTGTGGCAATTTTTCTTTGACGGTGCATCGAGAACAGGCCCAAAAGGACATATAGTGGCAGGAGTAGGAGTAGTACTCGTCTCCCCACAGAACTATGTGATTCCTTGAGCTGTCTCGTTAACCGCCTTGTTCCAACAATGTAGCAGAATACAATGCCCTCTTGATTGGAATGCAGCTCGCCGATGAGATTGGCGTTAAAAATCTTGAGGCATATGTTGACTCCAAACTCATCGTCAGCCAAGTTCGCGAGGAGTACGAAGTTAGACATGAAGACCTAGTACCCTATTACAACGCAACTGTCCACATGACTGAAAGGTTCACCAACTTTTACATTGACCATGTGCCACGCAAGCAAAATGCGCATGCAGATGCACTAGCATCCCTCGCTGCCTCCTTAGCCCTTCCAGCCGGAGCAGTAGAGAAGATATTTGTCCACAGCCATGACCCGTATTGTCCGAGAATTGCTCTTGAGGACTACCGGGAGCCAACGGGAGATTGTCAAGGCAAAGAAGCGCTTGAGTCGTCAACCGGTCCAGAGCCTAAAGACTGGCGATTCTCCTATATTGATTACGTCTTGTATGGCATCTTGCCAGAGGACACCAAAGAAGCGGCCGCCATTAGAAGGAAAGCTCCCAAATTCTACCATAATGCGATCACACGAACACTGTATCGTCGATCGCATGACGGGATCTTGCTTCGTTGCCTTTCGCAAAAGGAGGCACAGGAGGTATTGAAAGAAGCCCATGACGGCATGTGTGGAGCCCATCAACCTGGCCCAAAACTTGCATACCGACTCCAAAGGTTGGGATATTATTGGCCCAAGATGATTGCTGACGCCATCACTTATGCCAAAAGATGTCACGCCTGCCAAGTGCATGACGATTTCATCCATCAAGCACCAGGATACCTTCACTCTACGACCTCTACCTGGCCATTTGAAATGTGGGGGATGGATGTAGTTGGCCCAATCAGCCCTCCATCATCAAAAGGACATCGGTTTATTTTGGCCATAACCGATTACTTCTCCAAATGGGCTGAGGCTGTTCCTTTGAAATAGGTGAAGTCATCTGACGTGATCAAATTCGTCAAACATCACGTCATTTACTGTTTTGGGGTACCTCGGCGAATTATCCATGACAATGGACCCCAGTTCATCAGCCAGGCTTTCCAGAGATTCTGTGCGAAATTCAGAATCCAGAGTGTATCCTCAACGGCATACTACCCCGCCGCTAATGGTCTCGCAGAAGCTTTCAACAAGACCATCGGCAAACTTCTCAAGAAATTCGTCTCGAAAAGTCAACGTGACTGGGACGACAGGCTAGGTGAATGCTTATGGGCTTATCGCACAACTGTTCGAACCCCAACTAAAACTACGCCATTCTCTTTGGTATACGGGTGTGAAGCGTGCTTCCACTAGAAATCCAAATTCTATCTCTACGCGTCGCCCTGACAGCAGAGATGACAAATGAGGAGAAGCATCGACAGTGACTCCAAGAATTGGAAGCCTTAAATGACAAACGTCTGCAGGCCCAACAACAAATCGAGCTTTACCAAGCTCGGATTTTTAGAGCCTTCAACAAGAAAGTCAAGGTGCGGACTTTCAAGAAAGGTGATCTTGTCTTAGCCGTCAAAAGACCTATGGTGATGACACATAAGACAAAAGGAAAATTCCAGCCCAAATGGGAAGGACCATTTGTAGTGGAGTCAGTCTACTCAAATGGATCATATCGCCTCATAATCTCAAATGGTGATACACTCATGATGCCGATCAATGGCAGATTCTTGAACAAGTACTATCCTTAATAGTACTCCTCCTCTGATCAAGTTAAAAGTACACCTCTGATCAAAACAAGAAGAGCATCTTCATTAACATCCGACGCCTCCGACGGTTAAGGATAGAGGAAAATGTTGGCTTCTAAGCCCAACATAAGTCCTCGACAACTCATCATGCTGAGGGGAATAGCATGGCTAGCCCAACTCAAATGGTAGTTGGTAAAGGCACCTCAAATCCGTTGACAGCTGAGGGTTTGCTAAAAACCCTAGGTTCTAATGTTCCCATCCTCATTAACATCCGGAGCCTCCGACGGTTAAGGATAGAGGAAAATGTTGGCTTCTAAGCCCAACATAAGTCCTCGACAACTCATCATGCTAAGGGGAATAGCACGGCTAGCCCAACTCAAACGGTAGTTGGTAAAAGCGCCTCAAATCCGTTGATAGCTGAGGATTTGCTAAAAATCCTAAGTGGACTTAGTTCCACTCTCTCCTCCAAAATCCCTTACCAATTCTCATACACAGAATGGTAGGTCTACAAAATACAGTCATTGCTAAGTTAACACTATACCTCCAGTAATGAAAATTTTCAATACTCCCTATTGAATACAAACCTTATTTGTCAACTCTATACGGAGTAGTAAGACTTCAAATTTGCCAAGTTAACACTATACCTCTGGCACTTCAAACTTCACTTGCCAATTCTCATCAATAGAATGACAAGTCTTCAAAGTTGCTCATATCGCAAGTCCATTACTGTCAAGTTAAAACTATACCTCTAACATTTGTTAAATTCCACCTGCCAATTCTCATCAATAGAATGGCAGGCCCTCAAATTGCTCATATCGCAAGTCCACTACTATCAAGTTAATACCACACCTCTGATAATATACTGTTAAGTTAACATTACACCTCTAACAGTAATCAAGTTGCTGCAAAGTTCAACATTAAACCTCTGACAGTCATTTTTCCCTCAGACTTCCAGATCGAAGCTGAAACGAATAATGCTAAGTTTAATACTACACCTCTAGCGACCAAGTCATTGCTGAGTTCAACAATACACTTAAGGCCATGACTTTCCCTCGGACTTCCTTGTTAAAATCGAGATGACCAATGCCAAGTTCAAAATTACACCTCTAGCATTACCCTCACTGCCAAGTTAAACATCACACCTATAACAGTGACACTTTCAGTTTTCCCAAATGTAAGCTGAAATGCTTCTGAGTTAAGTTAATATCACACCTCTGACTCACATCCTTGTCAAGTTAACATCACACTTCTGACAAGACTACATTCAACCCATTAAGTTAATATCACACCTCTAACGGTAAAAACTTTCCAAGATCCCCCGCGAATCTAGTCTCACTTGTTATTCTCCCGAACAGAACAACAAGTCTATCTAAAAACATTATTAGGTTAACATTACACCGTTAACAGTGTTTTTATCAATTCCCCAGCTATCTTAATCAAGTTAAGCCTAAACCTCTGATAAAGGTTCATCTTCCCTGGGGTACAATTACCACCTGTCACTTTCTTTTATAAAGTGGCAGGTCCACAAAAATTATCCTATCCCTTGTCAAGTTAATATCACACCTCTGATAACATTGCTGAGTTCCTAAAATAGGATCTCTTTCTACAAAATTTGACTCGTTAAGATTATCATCATAATTTTGACATGTCAAAGGTTCTTTACTTCTATTCGTCTGACTTTCAATACAAAAGGGAGTTCAAGACAACAGAAGAAGACAAAAAGAAATGTGTCGCTTTTATTTATATTCAACATATGAAAGTGATACAAAACGCTCTCTTATACAACAAGATTGAGTGTTACAGATAAAGGAGTACAAAGAAGTCCCTTTCTCTCTCAAAGGTTGCACTCATTCCTTGAAGCTGCTCACAACTCCAAGTACAAGATGTTTGGAAGGGCGCCAAAGTAGGATTGAACACTGTGGCGACGATCGGAAGCTGGTTGCACCATGATGCATGATGTAAACATTGAAGAAGCCTCTAATTGACCGAGAACAATGGTGTTTCTTGAGGTCGGAAGGCAGCAGAATCTTCTGATTCCACCTGACCATCCGAAGCGGCAGGGTATGATCCTTCGTTGATGAACATCTCCACCACCAGAAAGTCATACAATGAGCATGGAGTTTTCATCGATGTCACTTCTGGGGTAGGTGAAGGGAAAATCCAAGACCATACCCACCACTATATCCACCGCCATCCTCACTCTGACCATGCCATGCCAAGAAGCATGACTGTGCATTGAATCCAAAGAGATCTTTGCGAGGGTCCGATCCCCGTCTCCCGAAGACGGGAGCCATGACTTCTTCTCCTGTGGTCGACAATCGACCAAGTTCGCTGGCCGATATATTCTCCCAAGGGCCCAGCGAACATGAAAAGGGATGATTAAGCCTACCTGCAAAAAGAAAAAGTTAGAAGATCTGAAACTTAGTATATTTCAACAAGAAAAACTAAGTGACAGACGCAGCTATTGCGGAAAACTGCAGACGCAGGAGTGACCCGCGCGGTGAACCTAACTTCTGCGGTGGCAGAAACAGACGCGATCAAAGCTGTGATACACACAGAAGTCAGACGCGGTCTGGTTTTGCATCTGCGTCTAAGGTATGAGGCGTGAAAAGAATAAGATGCAAAAATGGCCGTCTCCCTGTTCGACGAACAGGGGTTGCAAAATTCAGGGCTGAAAATTTCATGGCAGTCATATGTATGACCCGGGAAAGAGGGAGACAGTGAATTGCCGTAAAAGTTTTCCTTGAATCAAATGAAAAAGATTACAACAAGAACTGTTCCTTCCGGTTACAAGGGAGGGAGAATATTGAATCTTGAATTCCCCCTTTGTTTAAGGCTGGGATCTTCGTGTGGCGGTGGAGAGTGAATCTTGTTCTCCGTTGACCAGATGACCGTCTTTCAGGGATCTCCTCTTTCGGCCGGTAGAAAGAGTGACACAGGTTTGTCTACCAAAACTCTAAAAGAGAAGGTAGGCGAAAGCTAGCTCGTACGCAGCGAACTTGCTGAAGAGTCTTCTCTCTCTCTCTCTCTTTGCTGATGATCTTCTCTCTCTCTTTGCTGATCGCCAAAAATTCCACCCCTTCTTCATAGCGACGGGGCTATTTATAGAGGTCCCAGGGGTGAACGTGCCTGCCTGAAAACGCTCCACAATGAGGGCCAACTTTCCCGCTACATGGGCGGTAACTAACCCACGTGCCTGCTAAAGACACGCCACGATGGGAGCTGATTTCCCTTACGTATGGGCAGTGATTGGTCCCTTAACCAAGGCGGTTATAACTGAGACGCGGGTTTCAAGCCAACGCGCCTTGATGCTGAGACGCGGGTGTCGAGCCAACGCGCCTTGATGCTGAGACGCGGGTGTCAGGCCGACGCGCCTTGATGCTGAGACGCGGGTGTCAGGCCGACGCGCCTTGATGCTGAGACGCGGGTGTCGAGCCAACGCGCCTTGATGCTGAGACGCGGGTGATAGTCCCTCGCGTCTAGAGCTTGAAACTTTGCTTTTCAATAGCTTGTCCTCCAGTAACTTTTGGACAGCCTACAGAACCCCCTCCAAAGTTTTCGATATTCCGCAGTTAACTGGGACGGATTTCGAAATACTTTGGACTCTAGCTGAATTCACCTTCATGGCTGGACTGTTGATGCTCCAGGTTCGATCTTATCTGAAGTTGGTCTTCGTGAGTGTACTGTTTGAACTCTTTGAAGCCACCAGAGTTGATCATGTTGAGTGTCTAGATGCACAGTCTAAACCTCCCCGATTGCTTTTAGTCTGTCACGGGTGTGCTTTAAGTCAGGAGTGGTTAGCCGTCTGCTTGCGTCAGTGTACTGTTGAACTGATTTTACAGAAGCAGGAGACCGAACGCAGGTTCTTTTCAAAAAAAGCCGAGATGGTACTGCTTTAAAGACGCGATTTCTGTAGGGTGCGTCCTTTGGCAATGAAAACGCGCCTGATCTTCTATGAGGCAGACGCGATGTTGGGCCCGCTGGGTCGGACGCGGACTTTGTAGAGAGACGCGACCTTCCGAATGCATTTATGGAGATGCTGACGGGGCATGTCCATCGAAGAGGTGCGTCCCTTGGGTGCGAATCTGTGTCGTGTGATGATTACGCCGCCAGCTGGCCTGGGGAACCGGCAGGATTTCACCTTTTGGCGCGCGGATTTCTTGGTTCATTAACTGACCCGCGCCACGTGTCAAATGACGACTCGCTGTGGAGTCGTGACGTATGATCTTCGCGAAGATTTGCTCTACGCGTCATGCGATGATTTGCTGCAGCTTTTATCGGGTCACACGCCGCGTATCTTTGCGAATCCTTGTGCCTATAAATAGCCACAGTTGGAGAGATACCTCTTCTTCTCTGAGTGTTTTTAGGGTTTTTTAAGAAACAGAGTTCTTCTTCCCCTGTTCATACTCACATCAGATTCTTGATTAACAATGGCACCCAAGACCAAGCCAACCGCATCTTCTTAACGGGGGACCGTCGACGAAGCCTGGAGGGGCGCTTCTTCTGCGCAGGATGCTGCTTTCCCAGGTATAATGCCTTTTAGGCGTGAATTTCGCCATTAACGGAAGCTCATAGAACCCTAAGAATCCTTAACACAAAATATAACTCGTGTTTGATTCTCAGGCGCGGTCTCAGACGCAGTCTTTGAGTTGATAACCGAGGCGCGGGTTTAGACCCTCGCGCCATTGGGTCCTGCGTTTCGGATTCTTCACTTAGAATATTTCTAATTGTGAAGGGTTCAGACGCGGACTTGGTTTGCAGAACGCGGATTTGATCCTTGCGTTCTGTTCCATCAGCTGCCGATTTTGATGAATCCGGCACTTGCGTCTCAGCAATTAGAAATCTGGGGGTGTGAAAGGAAGGGAGTTACCCTCCTTAACTTCTGGCGGTTGTGGTGATGGAAGGGTTAAGGTGGATAACTCCCTTCTTTTCGCACCTCAGAAGTGACACCAAGGACATTCCATGACCTTCTGGTGGTGGAGACGCAGATCCTGCAGGTCTGGACGCAGGTTTGATAATTCCTGCGTCCAGTATCTCTTCTGCGTTTGGACGCTGTTTCGCAGGTCTGGACGCGGATTTGATAATTCCTGCGTCCAGTATCTCTTCTGTGTCTGGGCGCGGTTTCGCAGGTCTGGACGCGGATTTGATAATTCCTGCGTCCAGTATCTCTTCTGCGTCTGGGCGCGGTTTCGCAGGTCTGGACGCGGATTTGATAATTCCTGCTTCCAGTATCTCTTCTGCGTCTGGGTTATGAACACTTAACATTTTTGCTTCTAATAAAGTATCTAACTAAGTGTCATTTTCTTTTGTAGTGCCCTATCCTTCTGCCTCACTCGCCAAGACGCGCCACTTTGGACATGTGGGTGGCGCTGACCGGGACTCGATCTTTGTGCTACGAAGGACTGTCCCTGTGACTGCTGACCAGTCGCAGGATCGCAGGGAGAGGCTCTCTAATGTTGACATGAGAACTCTTCGGGTACTTATGACCGATGCAGCATTCACAACGGATGCTCACGTCAAGCTGGAGAAGCCTGCCTTCTTCTTCGGAGATCGTATCGACGACGGCGGCTATCGTGTGTATGACGGAACTTATAAATGGCTCCGTCAGATAAAGGGTGGAAGATTCTTTCTTCCGGACATGGAGAGGATGTTCCCGCTGTCCTACTTCCAGCACATGTCCGTCCCTCGGAAGATGGAATGGGACCTTTCTCGATACGTCCCTGAGATTACTCTCGGTGATTTGGGTTCCCATAAAGTACACCGTCATGATAGCCATGACAGGTCGGTTCTCGGCCTTTTCCCTGGGTCGCGCAAGTCTGAGGTTCCGGTTGGAGAGATACCACAACTTGGCACTACCTTCCTCAACTCGTTCATGGAAGCGGAGGTTGATTATCCGGCCAGTTTCCGTCCGCCCGGGTGGGTCCATTCCACGGAGAACTACTGGTGGGGCAGGATGGTGGGTTTCGTCCTCACCAATCTTGGGAATCTGCTAAAGCGTGTGGGACTGTACCCGGCGGTCAGGGCCGTACAGTGGGGAGTCCCACCAGGCTTTCATAACTTTTTCGGGGTCTTGGAGCGCTACAATCCTCTGACGGGGACATTCTTTACCCCGGTCGGAGAGATGGGCCTTGCACTGCACGAGCTACATGAGGTCTTGGGGCTGGCAACAGGGGACATTCCCTATGAGGAATATGTCCCGACCACTGAGGAGCTCCATCTCTTGAAGAAAGAGTTTCCTCGGGTGTACGAGACTTACTGGGAAGTGATGTGTCACTTCCACATTTGCGGTCAGCTAACCGCCTGGAGGTCGCAGGGAGTCAAGCAACTGTCTTGGGCCAGCTACTTGTTTAACGGTGTCAACAAGAAAGACCACCCGATAACCCAACTGGCTCCCAGCTCCGACGAGAAAATTGAAGACAGGATCACCCAGGCTCCTGAAGGCTTCTACACCACGGTTTCGAACGAGGACGGTTTCGACCCTGACCTGGTTTTCGAAAGCTTCCACCATCAAGCCCGGACCCCTATCTCCGACAGGGCACTGTTGGCAGGCTTCTTGATGCTGTGGCTAAAGCGTTGTGTGGTGCCCACACTGCCACATGAAGCTATTGTTGCTGACGTGGTGTACCCGGCGGTGCTCCTGGCCCATGGCAACCCTATAGCCCTTCTCCCGGCCGTGGTGGCTGGTATTCAGAGCGGGTTGCGGGCGCTAACCAAGAGTTTCTGCGAGGCGCCGAAAACTGTCGACTCCCACGGCAAGCCATATGTTGACTCAGAGGGGAATCCGACGGTGAAGCGCCCCAACCCTCGGATCGAGCTGCCTTATACGTACCTCATGGCTTGGTACGTGATGCACTGCCCTTCTCTGATGACGGTAGTGCGTTGGAGGGAGAGTTCCGTCCCTTTTGTACAGCGGTTGGAGGATTCGAGCTGGCGTGATCTTTATATATATTACATCCGGAAGCGATTTTCAGATCCTGCGAATTACCAGCTCCATCGCTGCTTCCCCGAGATCTCTGGTGCATCTTTCGGGGATCTATTTACTGATTCCGCGGGCCCAGATGGCTTCACGAGGTTGTCCGCGGGAGTCTTCTGGTGGTTGATCAACATTCGGCCCGGATATGTGCTTTTTCGGCAAGGGACTTCATGCACAATCGAGCCGTACATGCCGAATCGTTTCGCTCGACAATTCGGCTACGATCAGCTGTACGTCGGGAATCCCAATGCTCGACTTGCCTTCGAAGGGAACTTGTTCGAAGGTGCTCGGGCTTGGTACTACAGTGTGGCCGGAGGGACGGGAGCAACTTTCCGTCTACTTATCGAGGGGTCCAAGTGCCGCATGAGCTTCAGCTTCTGCACCTGGTATTCTCAGGTTAACCAGTCACCGGACTTCGCTCCGGGGTCTTCATGTATTGAGAGCATCAATGCAAATCTCGAGGCAAGGTCAGAGTCTGGTAAACCCTCGAAACTCATCGAATAGTACCTGAAGGCCCAGAAGGAGGTCGGGAGAAGATCGGGAAGGGAGCCACGAGCAATAAGGGCGGAGCCGCGACCAACAAGGGAGGAGCCGCAAGCAGCAAGGGCTCGACAGGTGGTAAGCAAGCATCGTCAACGCTCTGCTTCAACTGCTGAACCTGCTCCCAAGAAGGTTCGGAGAGACTTGACAACCGAAGTCTCCCGATCCGAAGACATCCCTGCTGTCGTTGAGGTACCGAGAGAAGAAGATATAGCTGAAGAGGATGTTCCTCTAGTCCGTGCCCCTAGGTCGAGCAGCAGAGACCGTAGGTCTACGGAGGAAGGGGAGCTCGTTGACAGAGCCACCACCGCTGACGAGGATGAGCAGCTAGAGGTTGACATCATGAGTGGAGGAGATGTCGATATTCCGGGGATTTCAGTTCAACCCGGACTTTTACTTGCTCATGAAGGGAGAGATGAGGCACAGCAACCTGGGTCGCCTTGTGTCTTCATCTCCAGTCCTCGGGCAGTTGACCCCCGCCCTACCACTGGGGTAATTGGTGGCAAGGCTCCGGCTGCAGAAGTCTCGTGCGGGGCGCTATCGTCTTCCTCACTCTCAGGGGAGAGCGAGTTTGAAGACGAGGTCGACTACGGCGATGAACCCGCTCTTCCTGATCCGAGTAAGTTCTCCCACATCTCAGAGGAAGAAATATACGGGGGTGAGCCATCAATGGTATCACAGCTGGTGATTACTCCTACTGAAGGTACTCTTTTCACCTTTTGACCTAATTTCCCTTTTCATTTTGAAGAGGATGTTTTAACATTCTTCTTTTATGCTGCAGGGTCGGCCGGGGACATTGAAGCTGTGATCTCCTCGCATATCGAGGAGACGGTAAAAGAGCTGACCCAGTCCGAAGGAGTCAAGGCTTCAGTTGCCGAGATAATTCTAGAGAGGGCAACTACTGAAATTGGGGAGCCTTCAATTTTGCCGGAAGAGGAGGCAACTCCTAAGGCTGGGGAAGAATCTACTCTGCAGGGTGAAGAGGTTACTATTGAAGCCAGGGAGACTTCCACTCCGCTGGGCTCGCCCAAGGATTCAACATCTCTAGAACTTCCAGAGGTTGCGCTTACTGCTCCATCATTAGCTGTGGAGGCTCCTGCAGCGATAACACTTCCGGAAGTGCCAGTGTCCAGCACGACTCTCGCGCAAAAAGAGCCGGCTTGCACCCCTTTCTTCATGATAGAAAGGGGGTCGGGGAGTACCTCGGGTGATGACACCATGGATTTCCTGACACGCAAAACGGTGCAGCAGTTCCTTGACGCGATGAGATCGTGCATCGATTTTATCCTGTCTGGGCGTAGCTCTTTTGACTTTGCCCGGACGTTTCTCGGAAACATGGCCGGTAACATCGAATTAACCGGAGGCTCCTCGCTTGCCAAGTCGTGTATGCTGTTGGTGGAGCGATTGGGAAGTGACCTGAAAGAGCTGAAGTCTTTGGACAATGCTAGTTCTTCTCAAGAAGCTCAGGTCATCTTGACTAGGATCCTAGCCACCCAGGAACAAGAGCGACAGGAGGTGGAAGCACAAGTTGCTGAAGAGGTCCGCAATCTTGAGCGTTCCCAAGCTGAATGTCAGAAACTGGCTGACGATTCAATGGAATCCGAGTTCATCCGGCAAAACGCAGAGCTCGCCATTACCAATGCTCGGTCTGCCATCGCTAAAGCGGAAGCCATGATCGCGGAAAATGAGAAGACGCTTGCCACTGTCCGGAAGAGGCTGGAGGAGCAGCAAGCTGCGAAGGCACGAGCTGAAGAAAGCCAGACCATTCATTCCTCCAGGTTGGAATCTCTGCGAGCATAGCTGGTTGCAAAACCCTTTTTATCTGAAGAGGAGCTGCGGGTCCAAGCCATGATGGAGGCTGAGAAGGCACGTCAGCACGAGATGCATCATCTCAGGGAGCGCATCCGTTCTTTGCCGGATCAAGACTTTTAGCCTTCTCCCCTTCTTCCCCCTTTTTTTTGTAAAGAAGAGGACACTCTACTAGAGTGTTTGTATCCACTTTTACTATTTTCGATATAATAAAAATTTTGAAGTTTTTGTCCCATCTTCTTTGTTTAGCTGTGGATGAATTCAACTCCCTGATCACTGGCTGTGAATACTAAACTTAGGTAAGACCAAGTTCTTTCAATGAGACACGGCGTCGAGCTTGCTGAGACGCGGCATTGATCCATAGAGTGAGACGCGGTCATCCGTCCATAGAGCTTAGATAGGACTAAGTCCTTTTGATGAGACGCAGCGTCAATCACAGGGTGAGACGCGGTCATCATTCCATAGGAACTTAGACTTCACTGAGACGCAGCGTCAATCCATAGGGAGACGCGGTCATCAATTCATAAGAACTCAGATAGAACTAAGTCCTTTGAGACGCGGCATTGATCCGTGGGGACAAACGCGGCTTTGAGTAACGCGAATTTGTCCTGTCAATGAAGACGCGACTTGAGCGGATGCGAGGGACGCAGCCTTGCGTATTTTCCACTAATCTCAGAATGGACTAAGTGTTTTCCCTTAGAAAGGGCCTCGTTTGCTGAAGGGACGCGACTTTGAGTCATGTGGACGCTCCTTTAAAACGCAGGTGAACGCCTTCCAATTTGAGAAAGGTGACACAGATTCTTGGACGCGGCTTTCCCATCTACGTTCAATGCAGCCGGACGCGGCATCCCTATCTGCGTTTAGTGCAGCCCGACTTAAAGATTCTTAGAGATCTTTGACCGTCAAGTCTTCGCTGACGATTGGGAAACCGGGTCATCCGTTGTTTCCCGAAGCAGATGTCCACGCGTCGGTTTTCCATTGGGCTTGGGCGTTAATGCCCTTTAATGCAAAACCGGCGCTGACGGTTTGAGATCAGCGCCTGCGACGCTTCCCGAAGCGACGTTCCACGCGTCAGCCTCCCGTTGGGTTTTGGCGGTCGTGCGGTCATTAAGGCCGGCGGTTTTAATTAATGAACCATTAATGACCGTTATCAGGAGTTGCCTATAAATAGGACTCACCCCCTTTCTTTTTACAGCGGCTGCTTAGACCGCGCTCTGTTTGAGAACGAGTACTCTGAGGGACTCTGCCTTCTCCCTTCAAGGACCCTATCAGGGGTTTGCCTCCATGGATGAAGGTGCCTCTGTGGATGAAGATGACCCAGAGCTTTCATGCTTCTGTTTGGTCTCTTCAATAGATTATCACTGTCAAGTGATTTCAATGGCTGGAAGCGTCTCTTTGAGCACTTTTTACGTCCGCGTCTCAATGCAGATAGTTCAACTCTTACGGGCCGTTTGTTTCGCGTAAAAGTCCGTAATTCGTAAATGACTTACAACCCAGTTACAAGTACGGCGTTTGTTTGGACCGTAATTCGTAAAAAACTTACACAACCCAATTACCCCTCACTTGCAACCCAATTACCACTCACTTACAGCCCAGTTATAGTTAATTTTGTGGTCATACAAATTTATATTATTTTTTTATGTTAATATTAACTTTTTTTAATATTTAGCATTTTTAATATTTATTTGCAATATTAAACTTTTTAAATCACCAAATAGTTAATTTTGTGATCAACTTTTTCACTTACGACTTACACATTACGACAACCAAACACCATAAAGCACAATACACTTTTTCACTTTCAACTTTATATTACCAACCAAACACCATAAAGCTTACATGCATGTAACTCATTTACAAATGTAAAAGACTTTACCAATTACAACTTACGAATTACGGCCAATTACGACAACCAAACAGACCTTTAACAGAGGCTTCTGCGGGTATGCCATGCCCACTTACCATGACATTTTAGATCCAACCAAGTTTGAATTTCAGTACGCCCCTTAAAGAGATATCATCTGGACCTTCTTGTAAAGTTGCGGTTGGTGCATTCCTTCTGGAATTTGCGCCGCCGACTTAAACTTCCTTGGACGCGAATATAGAAGTCTTTGGTGCTTGGCCGCGGCTTTACTCATGAAGCTCGCGTTTTAAGGCCACTGACTTGGATGAATTCCAACTCGAGTTGAAGGCTTCAGACCCGAATCTTGCAACTCCTGTTCCTCCAACAGAGAGATGGCAGTTTTCGGCGTCTGAGTCTTATCGTATTTCGCAGATGCAAATCTTAGACTGCGTTTGAATCTTGTGTGTGCGTCTGCAGTCACCGCGGGGATTTGGTTTGCTGCGCGGATCATTCTCGCGTCTGCAGTCTTTGACAATTTCGTTGCGCGGATGATTCCCGCGTTTGCAGTCTTTGACAATAGCCGCGTCTGTGACTTAGTTTTTCTTCTGTTGAAGTGTACTAAGCTCTGAATTGTCTGATTCCCTGTTTGCTTTTTTGCAGGTAGGCTTAGTCATCCTTCTTCATGTTCGCTAAGTCCGTGGGAGAATGTATCGGGCGGCGAACTTGTTCGATGTTCGTCCACAAGGGAATATATTATGGTCCTCGTCGTCCACAAGGGAATATATTATGTCCCTGATGAGGAATCGACTCTCGCCAAGGTCTCTTCAGATCCACTGCACCAATCATGCCTGCTGGCAAGAGATGGTCAGGGTAAGTATGGCAGCGAGGAGGTTACGGTGGACACGGCGGCAGGTAGGATCCTCTTCCTCTCCCACCCCAGAAGTAACATCAAGGACTCCTCATGTCTGCTGGATGGTCTGCTGGGGGAAGAGATGTTCATAAACGAAGGGTTGCCGGACTTTCTGCTTCACCGGACCTCAAGAACACCATTGCTCTTAGCTTAGTCACTTAGGGTTCTTTCGATGTTTACATCATGCATCGTGGTGTAACCAGCTTCTATTGTAGCCACAAAACATCGCGCACTTGGAATCAGACGCGGCTTCAAGGAGTGAGTGCAACCTCTGAGAGAGAGAGGGACTTCTTTGTACTCCTTAATTGTAACACTCCATCTTATTGTAAGAGAGCATTTTGACTGTAACACTCAATCTTATTGTATAGGAGAGCGTTTTTGTATCACTTTCATATGCCTGGATATAAATAAAAGTGACACTTTTCTTTTTGTCCCTTCTATTGTCTTGAACTCTTTTTTGTCTCTTTTTGGTCAGACGCATAGAAGCAAAGAATCTTTGGCTTATCAAAAATGAAATTTTAACAAGTCAAATTTTGTGGAGAAAAAATCCTATTTCAGGAACTCTCATGATACTGTCAGAGGTGTAATATTAACTTGACAGAGGTGAAATTTTTGATGGACCCGCCACTTTATAAGAGAAAGTGACAAGTAGAATTGGTACCCCCAGGGAGGGTGAACTTTTATCAAGTGTTTGGGATTAACTTGATTGAGCTCAACTGGGGATTTGATGGAAACACTGTTGTTGGTGTAGTATTAACCTAACAATGTTTTTAGGTAGACTTGTTATTCTGTTAAAGAGAATAACAAGTGGGACTAGACTCGTGGGGAATCTAGGAAAGTTTGTTACCGTCAGAGGTGTGATATTAACTTAACGGGTTGGAAGTGGTCTTGTCAGAAGTGTAATGTTAACTTGACAAGGATGTGAGTCAGAGGTGTGATATTAACTTAACTCAGAAGTGTCACTGTCATAGGTGTAATGTTTAACTTGACAGTGAGGGTAATGCTAGAGGTGTAATGTTGAACTTAGCATTGGTCATCTCGGCTTGCATAAGGAAGTCCGAGGGAAAGTCATGGCCATAGGTGTATTGTTGAACTTAGCAATGACTTGGATGCTATAGGTGTGGTGTTAACTTAGCATCATCCATTTCAGCTTCGGTGTGGAAGTCTGAAGAAAAGTGACTGTCAGAGGTGTAATATTAAACCTGGCAGAAACTTGATTACTGTTTAGAGGTGTGGTGTTAAACTTTAACAGTAACTTGTCAGAGGTGTGATATTAACTTGACAAAGATTGACTCATGGTAAGAGTAATTTGAGGACCTGTCATTCTATTGATAAGAATTGACAAGTGAAAATTTTGAAGTGCCAGAGGTGTAGTATTAACTTGGCGGATTTGAAAATTTGATACTCTGTGTAGAGTTGACAAACAAAATTTGTACTCGACAAGGAATATTGAAAAGTTTTCATTACCAGAGGTATAGTGTTAACTTAGTAATGGTTGTATTTTGTAGACCTACCATTCTGTGGATGAGAATTGGTAGGGGATTTTGGAGGAAAGAGTGGAGCCAAATCCACTTTAGGATTTTTAGCAAACCCTCAGCTATCAACGGATTTGAGGTGCCTTTACCAACTACCGTTTGAGTTGGGCTAGCCATGCTATTCCCCTCAGCATGATGAGTTGTCGAAGACTTATGTTGGACTTAAAAGCCAACATTTTCTTCTATCCTTGGCCGTCGGGGGCGTCGGATCAAATGGGAACGTGTCCCTTAGGATTTTTAGCAAATCCTCAGCTGTCAACGGTTTGAGGTGCCTTTACCAACTACCGTTTGAGTTGGGCTAGCCATGCTATTCTCCTCAGCATGATGAGTTATCGAAGACTTATGTTGGACTTAAAAGCCAACATTTTCTTCTATCCTTTAGCCGTCGGGGGCGTCGGATATTAATGAAGAAGCTTTTCTTATTTTGATCAGAGGTGTATTTTTAACTTGATCAGTGGAAGAATACCATCTAAGGATAGTACTTCTTCAGGAACCTGCCATTGATCGGCATCATAAGTGTATCGCCATTCGGGGTTATGAGGCGATATGACCCATTTGAGTAGACTGACTCTACTACAAATGGTCCTTCCCATTTGGGTTGGAATTTCCTTTTGTCTTGTGCGTCATTACCATGGGTCTTCTGACGGCTAAGACAAGATCGCCTTTCTTGAAAGTTTGCACTTTAACTTTCTTGTTGAAGGCTCTGGTAATTCGAGCTTGGTAAAGCTCGATTTGCTGTTGGGCCTGCAGACGCTTATCATCTAAGGCCTCCAGTTCTTGGAGTCGCTGTCGATGCTTCTCCTCTGTTGTCATCTCCGCTGTCAAGGCGACGCGTAGAGATGGAATTTGGATCTCTAGTGGGAGTTCGGCTTCACACCCATAGACCAAAGAAAATGGCGTAGCTTTAGTTGGGGTTCGCACAGTTGTGCGGTAAGCCCATAAGCATTCACCCAACTTGTCGTCCCAGTCTCGTTGACTTTTCGAGACGAACTTCTTGAGAAGCTTGCCAATAGTCTTATTGAAAGCTTCTGCGAGGCCATTAGCGGCAGGGTAGTATGCCGTTGAGGACACACTCTGGATTCTGAACTTAGCACAGAATCTCTGGAAAGCCTGGTTGGTGAACTGAGGCCCATTGTCGTGGACAATTCGCCGAGGTACGCCGAAACGGTAAATAACATGGTGTTTCACGAATTTGATCACGTTCGACGATTTGACCTCCTTCAAAGGGATGGCTTCGGCCCATTTGGAGAAATAATCGGTTATTGCCAAAATGAACCGATGTCCTTTTGATGATGGTGGGCTGATAGGACCAACCACGTCCATGCCCCACATTTCAAATGGCCAGGTAGAGGCCGTAGAGTGGAGGTACCCTGGTGCTTGATGGATGAAATCGCCGTGCACTTGGCAGGCGTGACATCTCTTGGCATAAGTGACGGCATCGGCAATCATCTTGGGCCAGTAGTAACCCAATCTTTGGAGTCGATGTGCCAGTTTTGGGCCAGGTTGATGGGCTCCACACATGCCATCGTGGGCTTCTTTCAATACCTCTTGAGCCTCCTTTGGCGAGAGGCACCGGAGCAAGATCCCGTCATGCGATCGACGATACAATGTTCGCGTAATCGCATTATAATAGAATTTGGGGGCTTTCCTTCGAATGGCAGCCGCCTCTTTGGTGTCTTCAGGCAGGATGTCGTATAAGACGTAATCGATATAGGGGAATCGCCAGTCTTTAAGCTCTGGACCGGTTGATGCTTCAAGTCCTTCTTCGCGGTGACGACCTCCCGTTGACTCCTGATAATCCTCGAGAGCATTTCTCGGGCAGTACAGGTCGTGGCTGTAGACGAATATCTTCTCCATTGCTCCAGCTGGAAGAGCTAAGGAGGCAGCCAGGGATGCGAGTGCATCTGCGTGCGCATTTTGCCTGCGCGGTACATGGTCGATGTAGAAGCTTGTAAACCCCTCGGCCATGCGGATAGTCGCGTTATGGTAAGGTACTAAGTCTTCATGTCTGACTTCGTACTCCCCGCGAACTTGGCTGACGATGAGCTTGGAGTCGCCGTATGCCTCGAGATTTTTAACGCCAATCTCATCGGCGAATTGCATCCCAATCAAAAGAGCGTTGTACTCCGCCACATTGTTGGAACAGGGCTCAGTTAATGAGACAGCTCGGGGAATGACATAATTTTGTGGGGATACAAGTACTACCCCTACCCCTGCTACTAAGTGTCCCCTCGGGCTTGTTCTTGATGCACCATCGAAGAAAAGTTGCCATACTTGACTTTCGAACGATGTCTGAGTCAGGCAGACTTCAGCAACCTCATCTGGGAGATCCTCGTAGACTTTGGCTGCCCTCGGCTCTGGATGCTCAGCTAGGAAATTCGCGACTGCTTGTCTCTTAATGGCCTTTTGTGGTAAAAAGCGCATCTCATATTGGGAGAGCAATATGGCCCATTTTGCCAGTCGGCCATTTAGCGATGAAGGTTTAGTCATAAGTAACCTCAGGGGGTTGACTTTTGATATGACGTTTATAGTTTGGCCTACCAGATAGTGTCGCATCTTCTGGATAACGAACACTAGTGCCAAACATTCCTTCTCGATCGGGTTATACCGACGCTCGGCTCCGATCATTATTCTACTTAGATAGTAGATTGCTTGCTCACGTCCCTGATCGTCATTCTGAGCTAGTAGAGCTCCCAAAGAATGATCCATTGCTCGGACGTACACCAGAAACGGCTTTTCGGCTACTGGAGCTGCAAGGACTGGTGGTTGGGTGAGGTATTGCTTGATTTCCTCGAACACTTGTTGGCAAGCGTTATCCCAAGTGAATGAGACACCCTTCTTCATCAGCTTAGCGAAAGGTTGGCATCTCTTCGGAAAGGTTTGAGATGAACCTGCGGATGTACGCCAATCGTCCTTGCAATCCTCTGAGTTCTTTGAGATTTCTCGGGGGTTGCATCTCTTGGATAGCGCGAACCTTTTCCGGGTCCAGGTGAATTCAGTGGATGTTATAACAAATCCTAGGAATTTGCCACTGGCCACCCCAGGAAGACTTTGTGGGATTCATCTTCAATTGATGAGCCCGCATGATGTCGAAGACTACCTTCAGGTCCGCTATGTGATCACCTTTAGTGCGGCTTTTTACCGCGATGTCATCAACATAACATTCCACCGTATTGCGTATTTGCTGATGGAAAATGGCGTTCATGGCCCTTTGGTATGTTGCCCCTGCGTTTTTCAGTCCGAAGGGCATGACGGCGTAGCAATATACCCCTAGAGGAGTTCTGAAGGAAGTATGCTTTTCGTCATCAGGATACATTTTGATTTGATTGTATCCTGAGAATCCATCCATGAAGGACATTCATTCGAATCCACAAGTATTGTCAATCATGACATCTGTGATTGGCAATGGGAATTCGTCTTTGGGACAAGCCTCGTTTAGATCACGGAAGTCGATGCAGATCCGGATCTTCCCGTTCTTCTTGGCGACGGGGACGATGTTGGCTACCCAGTCGGGATGTTGTTCTTCCCTGATGAAGCCAGAATCAATAAGTTTTCTGACTTCTGATTGAATTGCCTCCATTATCTCTGGACGGAACCGTCGCTGCTGTTGTTTGACAGGTTTTGCGTCCGGATTGATGTTGAGGCGGTGCATAGCCACTTGAGGATCAAGTCCAGGCATGTCCTCGTAATTCCAGGCGAAGACGTCTATATACTCTTGTACAAGAGATATTAGATCCTTCTTCTCCGATGGTGATAGGCCGTCACTTATGAAGATGGGCTTAGGGTTAGTCTCATCTCCTAGGTTGATCTGAACAACCTTGTCTTCCGTGGGTGGCTCGCGCTGTTCAAAGCGGGTATCCTAAAGAGCATTTAAATGTTTGATCCAAGGATCTGTATCGGATTGGATCATTTCTTCATTTCCATCTTCCAGGTGGCTTGTCGAAACCATGTTCACTGAAAGTTCCTTGAAGATGTTGCCGATACTGACATCTGATTCCCAAGATGATGTGTCTGAAGAGTAATCGTTGCTCGACGATTCTTGAGAATCGGAGGCTGATGGGACCGGAGTTGATACATAGCCCAACCCCCGGCGTGTCCGATGATAATAATCGGGGGCTTTCCCTTTTGGCACAAAGGATTGAAGCAACGTCCTCCTTCCTTTGCCGAAGTTCAACCCAGGTTTGTTGGTCAGGTCGTATCCCATGGATCTCATCATTTTGAGTGCTTTTGGTTCGTAATGATCGAACTGAGGGGATTCTTCCTCGCCTTCCGATTCGTCACGGGGCGCTGGTTCAGACGAGATTCGCCAAAAAGAATTGGTTTTTGCCTTTCCGTCTTGCTGGAACCATAAACATAGATTCTTGCGCATTATCATTGTCTTGGTATGTCTCGAAGGACGATTTCACTGGTACATGCAATGATGTCAAGGCACCCATTGCAGACCAGAGATCGTCATCTATATCAGTGCTAGTATCTGATGGTATTGAATCAGAAGCACACACAGAAAAATACACAAAATCTAAATCTTCATTAATATACCAACCGCCTACATCATCGGTGGTATTATCAACATCGGGTTTATTAGTGCCCGTTACAAGTGGTTCTAACTCCCACAGGCACTCTTCTTTCTCAGGCTCAGTGTCAGCCTCATTACCAGAGTCTGGCTCCTCTGGTTGTGGGGTTTCATCCGTCTCCACCGGATCTTGGTACAGCAAAGAGTCGGTGAAATAATTCTCGACCCCTTTGAACGGATGCCTTTCGGCGATCAACGTCTGGACATTTCCACTCCCGTCAATGTACTTCATGACTTGGTGGAGAGTGGAGGGAACGATGGAGTTGCGGTGGATCCACGGTCGTCCCAGCAATAGATTGTAGGAAGTGTCGGCGTCGATGATGTAGCATGTCACTTCCGACTTGAGACTTCCAATCTGACACCTGAGCTTGATCTTCCCCATCGGACGGGTCTGGTTGGCATTGAACCCATAGATAGTTGTCTGGGTGGGGCTCAAACGATGGGTAGGAATGCCGAGATGTTGCATGACCCGGCGAGGCATGATGCTCAACGCGGACCCTGGATCTACCTGGATGCGGTTTACCTCGGACGATCCAATATATCCTGTGAAGTACAGGGGTCGATCATGCTTCCCTTTCACCTGCATATCATCTGCCGTGAAGGTGATGCAGGGGGCATTCTGGGAGGTGTGGAGGCAATCTTCTACATCTTCCTCCTTCGGCACCTGGGTCATGAAGACCTCCGCATTTTCCAAAGCTTCTTGCAGAGCTTCCCTGGTCGACTTTGATAGTCTAAGAAGTTCATACAAGGTAATGCGTGCCGGAATGTTGGCCAACTGAGCCAAGACATCAAAGCGGTAAGGTGCCGTAGATCCTTCCGCGATGCCCTTTTGAAGGGCTCGAGAAAATCGAGTCCCCTTCTGTTTTTCCACAGGTGGCTTTGTGGAGGGCCTGACTGGCTCCGCAGTTGGTTGTGGAGGGGCTATTGCCGTCTCGTCGTACTGTTTTAAGTACGCTTGTCCTGAACGGGTTCCCGCCATCGGTTGGTTGGGCTCTGCGGCCAAGACTATCGTTTCCTCCTCTGAGTCGGTCAGTGAAGGGATATCAGTCTCCGCTTCTCGAGAGGAGGCACCCACTACGTTGCAGGATGAGGCTTTTGCCTTGCCTTTGGATTTCCTGTTAGTCACAGTAGTCCATTGCTGCTCGTTGACAAGGTCAGGGTGGACCCACATAATTTCCCCTTGAGGTGTAGGGACAGGTACCAGGCCTTTCTCTTGCTGCTGGTGAGGGTCTGCGTTGACCACTCTCAGCTCTCCTTTCGGAATAGGAGTCACCCCCGCAGGCGTTGGAGGTTGTCTCCCGAACTGGAGAACCGACGTCACATTAGCCGTCACCTTCTTCTGCTCTGGTCGGAGCTTTAACACCTCCGCGTCAATCAGAGCCTGAAGGATGTCCTTGAAGACATAGCAGCTTTTGGTGGGGTGTCCCAACATCCTGTGATACATGCAGTAGTTGGGATTGTCGGTCTTGCCGACCTCCTCTGGGCGTCGAGCTTCAGGGAGCTTCAGTCGGTTGCTCTTGTTAAGTAGTTTAAAGAGCGAATCGACATGTTCTTCCTTGAAGGAATATTGCTTGTTGGCGCGTGGCTGGCTCGAAGAGCCACTCGCCTTGCCTGATTGAGGTTTGGCGGGAGATTTGGTCTCCGTTGCCAAATTATCCTTCCGCTTTGTTTGGAGGGATGTATCTGGCGCACGCCTTGTCGACCTTTCCGGCCTAGGCTTACCTTCCTCCGTTCTGACGCGGGCAACAATCTCCTAAGCCTGTTCACCTTGTTGGACTAATTGCTTCCAGGTGCGGCTTTCAGCAACTCCTATTTGAGTAAGGAGCGAGGTTTGGAGATTGTGGCGGCATGTTTCCACCAGGGTGGCCTGGGTCATACCGCTTGGACACCGGAGTGCCATGTTCCGAAATCATTCCACGAAAGATTTGACGGACTCCCCTTTTCGCTGTTGGTAGCCAAAAGGGTTAGCATTGTGACTTCGGAGTCATCCTCGAAGAAGCGTGTTAAAAAGAGCTTCTCCAAATCGCCCCAGTTCTTGATAGAACCTTCTGGGAGCTTCATAAACCATTCAAAGGCCAACCCTTTCAAGGTGCCGATGAACAGGCGTGCCAGGATGGCGTCATTATCTACTACATTCCCGGTTTGGGATTTGAAGTAGTAGATGTGCTGGTTGGGTGACCCCTTCCCATCTGATTGGTTACTAATGTTGCACATTTATTATCATATTTCCATACTTATTATAGAATAAAATCTGCTTTGTCCTAATTAAATGTTTAATTTATTTGCAGGCCCATTCCTTAAGGAGATGAAGAGAAACAAGCCAAAAGCCCACCAAATTCTGATTAATTCAGAATAAATTTGAAATGAAGAAATCAGGGCAAAATCTTGACATATAAGGAAGGTTTAGAAGAATTCTCCTTGAATCAAGATGAAGAAATCAGGGCAAAATCTTGTCATATAAGGAAGGTTGAGAAGAATCCTCCCTGTGGGCAAAATCTTGGTATATAAGGAAGGTTGAGAAGAATCCTCCCTAAATTAAGGCAAAATCTTGGCATATAAGGAAGGTTGAGAAGAATCCTCCCTGAATCAAGCACAATCAAAGGCTGTTTTGTCAACTTTTGAAGAAAAAAATAAGAAAATCAGAAGAAGATACGGGAAATACATTAGACCAGGAGATTCCCCCAATCTTCCTGGGATCTTCTCCTTTAGGTTTTTTTACTTATAAATACTGGTTTTAGCTGAGCAGGGAGAAGGCAGGCAGAGAATAGGATTTAGCCTAGTTTTTCATTTCTTAGTTTAGGTTTTTGCTTTTCTTTTTCATGTAATTTAGTTTTCATTTATGTAATTCTGAGGAGATCAACTTTCATCGAAGAACAAGACTGAAGCTTGAGCTAAAAGTGACAATTGGTGTAAGGTTTTATTTCTTTTCTTCGATTGTTATGAAATCAAATCAATGCTATTTCCTTGTATGTTCTTTTTAATTCTCTTCTTCTTTTCTATTTTACCTTTCTTTTGGTACAACTGTCTTCCAAGTGAGTCTAAAAGCATCGAAAGAGCCTTGCCTTTGCGAGTGCCACCGATAGCTCATGACGATGGAATTGTGAGTCTCTCTGTATCATTTCATGCTTGCGTATCTTGATGATGTAATGTGGAAGAGACCAATACTCGACTCTTATGGCTATGCGCTAACTGCCTCCAATTCAAGGTAACATTGAAGCTAAGAACTCAAGGTAAGCTTTTGGTGAAAAAAAGGTAAATATTTGTTTTCTTTTCTTTTTTCATTTCTGTAAATTAAATCACTACATCTTCCAACTCTATCATCTCCACTTCATTGTACTTAGTCGCTTTCATCGTTTTCTGATTTTCCACCTTCTCATCTATCGCTTTCTTTCTAACTTTAACATAACTTTCTTTTCATTTTCATTTCTTTAAACAAAGAAGAATTTTCGTTTTATCTTCATTAAGATTTCAATAAAGAAACGTAAACGCTTCTATCGCAAAACCCTCCTTGTGGATCACGACCCGCATAGCCACTTGCTATAGCGGTAAGAATTGAGCACTTGCACATTTTTATTCTTAAATCTGAAATTTCGTATTTTGTGTGCAGGGTTAGCATCAATCAAATTTTGGCGCCGTTGCCAGGGAGGGTAAAACGGTTTTTATTGAAATCTAAATTTTCTTGAAAATTTTTTAGAACTAAACGAATTTTCTTCTCTGTTGCAGGTTACAGGGCAAGCAAAGCAGGAAAATAAGTTTGCAGTGACATACAAGTGGTATTGGGCCTCTGCTCTAGAAAGCAGAGACCCATTGCCCTCTGAATTGCCGCGTTTCCACGGCAAAAGCCGCGGATCCGCGGCAATAAAGAGCTGACTACTAACAGGTTTTTGCAGGGCTGCTAGCTTTGCAAATTCTAGTTTGCTGCAATTATTTATTTCTTATATGCCATCACAAAAACCTGCTAATAATCAACAGTAAAAAGTTTGTTGTAAAAGTTAAAATTGATTAGACGTTTGCATTTAGGCACGTGTCTTTTCAATTCATTTACTTTTACGGTACGTATGCATTGCATTTAGCATAGGACTCACTTCTTGGTTGATTTATATCGCTTTGAGTGAATCTTACATATCTTGTACACTTGCACAAATTGATCTTAAGGGCACTAACCCATTAACAAGATAAGGTGGGGATTTGATCACCCTTCCTTAGCCCAAAAATTACATTCCAAGCACTCACTAACCCAAGCCTAACTAAAATTGAGTAGACGTTGGCCCTAGGGACATCTCGGACTCAATTAGGAGATTATCCTAAGGGGAAAAAATGTTGGAATCTAACTCCTACAAAATCAGTGTCTAGGAAAGGAATTGAGGGCCGAAAGCCCGAAGGTTGGTGGTTATTTAATTAAGGAACGTCTTTGACGGAAAACCTCCCACCAACCTTGCCCTGACCTGGCTGATTAGCTTGTGGTTAAAGTCTACATTAGACCTCCCGTGGACAGTCTAACCAGTTAGGAGTCGTCTAGGTCCTAAGTCTACCCTAACTTAGGCTAAATTTTTTTTTGTTTGTTTATTTGTTTGTTTTTCTTTGTTTGTATTCTATTGTGTGATATGGACCATAATAATAATTTTTTCAACTACAATAATAATCCATATTACACACCGACTTCATTTTCGGATATTACCAACCTGGCAAATCATAACTTTGACCAACCTAGTGTGCCGGATTGGTCTTATCCGAATCAATATAACCCATGTCCCCCATCGTATGACTATAATTTCCATAACGATTTCAACTCTTCACAGAGTCAGTGGGGATTCACCTACCCGAGTCAGATTTTCAACCAAATTGTCCTCCTTCTCCACCCAGTCCATATTATGTTCAAGATTCATACTCAGTTCCACCCGTCCAAAATAGGAAACCATCAATTATGGAAATGAGTATGCGTGAGTCCAAACATAAATCCCAAAATCTGATGGACTCACAATTTCACTACTACTTCCAAGACAATTCTTCATCTTTTCATCAAAACAATGAACCTATCAACTATGAAAAGATGCTTGAAGCCATGACTCAGGCTCAAAACACTCGTAACCGTGACATAGATATGATGGTCGAATCTCTACGTTCCCACCGTCCTGATGTCACTAACTATTCTGTTAGAGCCGAAGAATCATGTAGTTTTGGAAATCAAGATTCCATTTCAGAACAACCATTTGAACTTGCCCAAACTCCAAATTTGAAAAAGATATTGACAGTTTAGTAAGTTATCCTTTTCCTGAAATAAAACTTGAAAATGAATATGATCCTGAACCCCAACTTAGTGATTCTATTTTACTTCCCGATTCGATTATGACTCCGGTATCTTCACCTGATTTCGATCTTTTCCCGGAGTCAACATTGGATCCTGTACCAATTCATAATGAAATTGAATCACCCATCTTTGAGGATCATATTGAACTTGACCAATTATACACTTTTGAAGATCCTATTGACAAATTGTCAAGTTCTCATTTTTATGATATTGAACTCAATGAGATATGTGACCTAGATTCTCAAATTTGTGATCCAGTTCAACTTTCTGAATCAATATTGACTCCTGTTCTATTACCAAACTTGAATAATATTCTAGAGTCGGTTTTGATTCCATCACCTCTCATCCCTGAACTAGAATCACCCATATTAGGTCACATTCCATTGTTGGAAAATACATGTGGACTTGAGTTTCAACTTCTTGACTTGGACCCAATTTTTGAACCTATTTCGACTCCTGAACCTTTACTTGACTTAAGTCACCTTCCTGAGTCGGTATTAGTTCCTGTCCTTCCTGAGTCCAAGTCAACTGTTCTATCATTTCATACTCCATTCTGGGACGAGGTGGTTGACAAATTTGACTCCGAAATTAGTTATGGAATATGAAAATTAGATGGGGTTAAATATTTAATAAAGATCCTTCATGGATTTATCTTTTTAATGGGTTATATTAAAGATATTTCTGGTGGGTTCCTCCGAGACCCAAGAAAAGTTGATTGGGCCGCGTTTCGTGGACCAATCAGACCGCCACCGGAACCACCACCTTAAGGTAACCTTTTCCTTTCCTTTCTTCTTTTTCATGCATCTATGCATTAATTCATACATTGAGGTCAATGCATGAGATAGGTGTGGGGGAGGGTCTAACATAACTTTCTTTTTGTTAAAAAATAAAAAATAAAAAATTAACATTTTCTTTACTTTTAAAAACTTTTTGAAAATAGAAACAATATTTTGACATATTTTTTGTAAGAAATTAAGTTAATTTTAAGGAATAGGAAAATCTAAATTAGGATTTCTTATACTTGGTCAAAATAAGATTATTTGTTTGATTTTTAGGGTTAGGAAGAAAATTTGTCAAAGTTATTTAGTCTTGATCTTTACCTTGCTGAAATATGCACCCTTCATACACTTACACACTTAGGGTTCAAAAACAAAGATTCTTATGCCTTATTAAAAAAAAAAAAGATAAACAAATCTAATTATTGATTAGCTAGGTGCTTTGGCCTAAGAAAGCCTTAGTATTTATGCGAAAGATGATTAGATAAGTTTGAAAAGAAAAATATATATAAAAATCCTCTGATTAAGCTGGGTATTTGTGCCTAATAAAGCATAAGTGTTCACGCCTAAAAGAGGTCCATATAATAAAATCCTTAGTTTTGTGGCCTTATTTGCTTGAGTCCTTAAGTCCGAGGGGTGTCTTCTCACCCGGTGCCCTAAGGCCGTCTGGTTTGGGAGTCATCGATTAAAGGCTCGTTACATGGGCAGATTAGAAAGCCTAAACTATGGAATAATACCACCCAAAAAAAAAAAATTATATATATATAAATAAGGCATAAGAGTTAGAGTTAAGAACCCTTAGTCAAAATTTTCACAGTCACAAGGTGCATATGACTTAGGGTAAAGTAATAGACTAGATGAGAAGTACAATTTAACTCCTTACTTTGATTAATAACAAATTTTTGAATAGAGACTAAGTTTAGGAATGAAAATTCAGTTTTCCTATAACTTATAGATTGCTTAAATCTTACAATTATATTTCAAATATTTTTCTCTTTCAAAATGCTTTTCGAAAATACTAACTCTTTGTTTCTCTTTCTTTATGGATTTTGTGGGTGTAATCCACTGAAAACCCTCACGAGACAAAACTCGTCCTCTAGGGGAAACCTAGAGGTTTAACGGCTTGTTGCACATGCTCAGTGCAATCGCGTGACCTGCGAAAGTGGTCTAATAATCCTTAGTATAGTTTAGTTGTTTTGCTCGAGGACGAGCAAAAGATAGGTATGGGGGTGTGATTGGTTACTAATGTTGCACATTTATTATCATATTTCCATACTTATTATAGAATAAAATCTGCTTTGTCCTAATTAAATGTTTAATTTATTTGCAGGCCCATTCCTTAAGGAGATGAAGAGAAACAAGCCCAAAAGCCCACCAAATTCTGATTAATTCAGAATAAATTTGAAATGAAGAAATCAGGGCAAAATCTTGACATATAAGGAAGGTTTAGAAGAATTCTCCTTGAATCAAGATGAAGAAATCAGGGCAAAATCTTGTCATATAAGGAAGGTTGAGAAGAATCCTCCCTGTGGGCAAAATCTTGGTATATAAGGAAGGTTGAGAAGAATCCTCCCTAAATTAAGGCAAAATCTTGGCATATAAGGAAGGTTGAGAAGAATCCTCCCTGAATCAAGCACAATCAAAGGCTGTTTTGTCAACTTTTGAAGAAAAAAATAAGAAAATCAGAAGAAGATACGGGAAATACATCAGACCAGGAGATTCCCCAATCTTCCTGGGATCTTCTCCTTTAGGTTTTTTACTTATAAATACTGGTTTTAGCTGAGCAGGGAGAAGGCAGGCAGAGAATAGGATTTAGCCTAGTTTTTCATTTCTTAGTTTAGGTTTTTGCTTTTCTTTTTCATGTAATTTAGTTTTCATTTATGTAATTCTGAGGAGATCAACTTTCATCGAAGAACAAGACTGAAGCTTGAGCTAAAAGTGACAATTGGTGTAAGGTTTTATTTCTTTTCTTCGATTGTTATGAAATCAAATCAATGCTATTTCCTTGTATGTTCTTTTTAATTCTCTTCTTCTTTTCTATTTTACCTTTCTTTTTGGTACAACTGTCTTCCAAGTGAGTCTAAAAGCATCGAAAGAGCCTTGCCTTTGCGAGTGCCACCGATAGCTCATGACGATGGAATTGTGAGTCTCTCTGTATCATTTCATGCTTGCGTATCTTGATGATGTAATGTGGAAGAGACCAATACTCGACTCTTATGGGCTATGCGCTAACTGCCTCCAATTCAAGGTAACATTGAAGCTAAGAACTCAAGGTAAGCTTTTGGTGAAAAAAAGGTAAATATTTGTTTTCTTTTCTTTTTTCATTTCTGTAAATTAAATCACTACATCTTCCAACTCTATCATCTCCACTTCATTGTACTTAGTCGCTTTTCATCGTTTTCTGATTTTCCACCTTCTCATCTATCGCTTTCTTTCTAACTTTAACATAACTTTCTTTTTCATTTTCATTTCTTTAAACAAAGAAGAATTTTCGTTTTATCTTCATTAAGATTTCAATAAAGAAACGTAAACGCTTCTATCGCAAAACCCTCCTTGTGGATCACGACCCGCATAGCCACTTGCTATAGCGGTAAGAATTGAGCACTTGCACATTTTTATTCTTAAATCTGAAATTTCGTATTTTGTGTGCAGGTTTAGCATCAATCACCATCAAAGGCTTGAAGAGTTGGAGCTTTGAACTTGGGCGGGTACGGAACCAAGTCCCATTCAGCCGGGTAGGGCCGGACCACTCCTACTTCTTGGAGGTCTTTGCGATTGGCAAGGGCCTCGAGACGTCGCTCCAGTTGACTCATTCTTTTAACATGAGCCTTTCCCTGGTCTTGGTCGCCTTTTACTTGCGACGAGGACTTGGACGAGCCGGAGGTAGATCGCCGCGTCTCCTCAGAAGGTTCGGAAGATGAGCTTTCTCCCTTTTTCGCTTTGCCCTTTGACTTTTTAGGAGGGGACCTCCTCCTGTCTTCGAGCAGCTGTGCAATCGCCTGCTTGAGGGAGTTGATAGATTCCTGCTGAGCAAGAATCATATCCATTTGTGCCTTCTGGATCTGCTCCAAACGTTTAGTCGTCTCCTCAGGAGCGCCTGTCATGTAGGCGGAGGTCTCCTTCTCGACGGAAGAGTTCGAAGCCCTGATTCCGCTACAGCGGAGTGAGAATCATTAATGCCATGGGCTAAGGCATTATAATCAATTGGGGGAATGGCCCCAGTTCGGGTGCGAGTGTGTCGATACACTCCTTCCGGTTCAGAGTCAGACTCGGAGTCGTCTGAGCTGACTGCAAGTTGTTTTCCCTTGCTCCTGCCTGTCATATTCGCAGTGAGCTCCGGGTACTCAACGTCAGAGAAGGTTCTCCTTCTGTGGGAGCGTCTTCTTTTAGCTGACGGAGGAATCAGGGTCAGCTGTCTGACTAAAGACTGCTGGTGCACGCCTGATCCGCAACGGCACTCAGTGAGCATATGGATGAGCCGTTGGCAGCAACACGACGAAGTGGCCTGATTGGCACTTCTTTTCTTTGTCAGATAATCCCTCAAATCCATGGGAGGGGGATTGAAAAGATCAACCTCGCAACGTCGAAGACGGGAGGCATCCATGTGCTGCACAGCCTGGACGCAGGCTTCAGGGACGCGGTTCTCGCGACGCGGCTGTGTAACGCGCGTCTGGCGTCTCTGCCAAGATGAAACACGAGTCTCGCGTTGCTGCCTGGTGCGTCTGGGCAGAGGCACTTGAGAGAGGATGGGCTGCTGGGCCCCACGCCTATGGGCTCGTGCCTCTTGCGTTTGACGAGGCGCAGAGGTCTCACCTTGGCGTTTGATAAGTTGGTCCTCGGAGGACCTAACTGAAGGAATCTCGCGTTTGGGACGCCAAACGCGAACTTCACGTACTGGACGCGGCGCGGGCAAGGCGCGAGATTGGACGTCGCGTCCAGCCTCAGTTGGACAACCAACGGTTCCAACTTGCAGCTGACGCGCACGTCTTCTCTGTCGACGCTCAGCGTTTCGATTGCGTCGAGGAGGTGGAGAGAGACCAACGACATCCTGATGTTGAACATCAGGGATTTTGACCATGCGGTCTCCTGAGAGACGCTGACGCGGGTGTTCTGTGCGACGCGGTTGGTCGCAAAGGCAGATGTGCCTGGGACCACGCGGGCCTTCTGAGAGGCGTTGGCGCGGGTACCTTGCTTGGCACAGGCAGCAGCAGGGGAGCTCGAGAAAGCCATGGATTGGGCCTCGAGGCCATTCCCCGTCGAGACCCGGCGGCAGACACGGGTCTTTGGGCTCTTGGAGCCGGAAGAGAGAAACTCTTCGTACTTCGCCTGGTCGAACTCGACAACGAGCGATTCGACCATCTTTTCCTTATAGTGGACGTCATCTTGCGCCACTATTTGCTCCTCAGTGACAAACGTAGTCCCCAGCGGAGTCGCCATCTCTTGTATGACCCGGGAAAGAGGGAGACAGTGAATTGCCGTAAAAGTTTTCCTTGAATCAAATGAAAAAGATTACAACAAGAACTGTTCCTTCCGGTTACAAGGGAGGGAGAATATTGAATCTTGAATTCTCCCTTTGTTTAAGGCTGGGTTCTTCGTGTGGCGGTGGAGAGTGAATCTTGTTCTCCGTTGACCAGATGACCGTCTTTCAGGGATCTTCTCTTTCGGCCGGTAGAAAGAGTGACACAGCTCTGTCTACCAAAACTCTAAAAGAGAAGGTAGGCGAAAGCTAGCTCGTACGCAGCGAACTTGCTGAAGAGTCTTCTCTCTCTCTTTGCTGATGATCTTCTCTCTCTCTTTGCTGATCGCCAAAAATTCCACCCCTTTTTCATAGCGACGGGGCTATTTATAGAGGTCCCAGGGGTGAACGTGCCCCCCTGAAAACGCTCCACAATGAGGGCCAACTTCCCCGCTACATGGGCGGTAACTAACCCGCGTGCCTGCTAAAGACACGCCACGATGGGAGCTGATTTTCCTTACGTGTGGGCAGTGATTGGTCCCTTAACCAAGGCGGTTATAACTGAGACGCGGGTTTCAAGCCAACGCGCCTTGATGCTGAGACGCGGGTGTCGAGCCAACGCGCCTTGATGCTGAGACGCGGGTGTCAGGCCGACGCGCCTTGATGCTGAGACGCGGGTGTCAGGCCGACGCGCCTTGATGCTGAGACGCGGGTGTCAGGCCGACGCGCCTTGATGCTGAGACGCGGGTGTCGAGCCAACGCGCCTTGATGCTGAGACGCGGGTGATAGTCCCTCGCGTCTAGAGCTTGAAACTTTGCTTTTCAATAGCTTGTCCTCCAGTAACTTTTGGACAGCCTACATCATACCCGCAGCAACCCCCATTAAGGGTTGAACCTTCTGCACCAAGGCGCGGATATAAAAGGTGCTCAAGGAGACGCTTCTTGATCTTGAAATCACTTGACAGTGATAATCTTCTGGAGAGATTAAATAGAAGCATGATAGCTCTGGGTCATCATCATCCATGGAGGCAAGTCTCAGATACAAATCCTTGAAGAGGAAAGGCAGAATCGCTCAGGGCTTTCGCTCTCAAAGGAAAGCAGTCTAATTAATGAACTGCTAAAAGGAGAAGCTGAGCCCTATTTATAGGCAAACCACAAAGCCTGTGATTAATGGCCCGCTAATCAGAACCATCGGCTTTAATTCCCACACGAATATCAAAGCCCAATAATAGGCTGACGCGTGGACTATCGCTTTGGGAAGCATCGAAGACGCGAAGTCTCCAATCGCCAGCGCCGATTCGGCATTTAAAGGCATTAATGCCTGAACCCAATGAAGGGCTGACGCGTGGACCGCCGCTTCAGGAAACATTGGATAATGCTAGTCCCCAATTGTCAACAATGACTTGACATTTAAAGATCCCACGAAATCTTTATGACAAGCTGCATGTAACGCTTGGGATATTGCACCAAACGCAGGCCCGAGAGCCGCGTCCAGGAACTGGCGTCCCTTTGCAAATTCGAAAATGGTGTTCCTTTTTATTCCAGTCAAGAGAACTGCAACCGCGCCTCTCAGAGTGATTCAAAGCTGCATCCCTTCACAGCAAAAGGGACCCATTCCGGGGGTCGCGCTTGGAAATCACATAAAAATGGAAAGCCGCGTCCTGAGACTTGTGTCCTCAACGGGGAAGGCCTATGGCATTCACAAGTATTTTGGAGCTGCGTCGACATGGTGAGATGATAATGGTGTTCCTACCATAAACTCAGTATAATTTGAGTTTGCACCAGGTCAAGGACCCAGTATCGCGTCCTCATATCTATGCGTCAGTTTTGAGGAACATAAGATCGCGTCTTCATGGCGTCCTGAATTCTGTACTTGGGCAGAGTTAAGGGCTGCGGCTAGGGAGCCGCACCCAAAGCTGCGTCCTTCGCACCAACTGGAACCGCATCTCAATGGACAGGACAGAGTCGCATTTCCCAGGACCGTGTCTCCCTATAAATCAGAGCCGCGTTCCTCCCAAGAACTTAGTTCTACCTAAGTTCATTATTCACAGCCAGCCAAAGATCACAACCAAAGAGTGCAGATAAGAAATTGGATTCATCTACAGTGAAACAATGAAGATGGAGCAAAATTTCAAGAGACTTTTATTATTGGAGACAAAAATGATAAAAGTGATACAAACACTCTTGATGAATTGAGCGTTCTGTCCCTTAAAAAAAATAAAGAGGGGAGGCTAATAATCTTGATTAGTCAAAGAATGGATTTGTTCTCGGAGGCGATGTATCTCGTACTGACGTGCTTTCTCAGCCTCCATAAGAGCCTGGACCCGCAGCTCCTCCTCAGACAAAATCTCCTCGTGGCCAGCTGTGCTCGTAGAGATTCCAACTTGGAGGAGTGAGTGGAGAGGTTTTCTTCAACCTGCATCCTGGCAGCTTCCAGCTCTTCCAGCTTCTTCCTGGCAGTGGCAAGCTTCTGTTCATTGATTGCAATCAAGGCTTCTGCTTTAGCTATAGTGGCTCGAGCAGTGATAACAACCTGCTCTGCGCTTTGCGTGACGAGTTTAGATTCCCTTGAATCGCCAATCAGCCTTTGATGGTCAGCCTGGAAATGTTGGAGATGGTGGGTCTCTTCAGCTATCCTTTCCTCCATCTCCTTTCGCTCTTGTTCCTGAGCAGCAAGAAGCCTGGTCAGGGTTGCCCGGGCCTCGTGAACTGAGCCGGCGTCTTCTAAAGACTTAAGCTCTTTAAGATCACTCCCAAACTGCTCCGCCAGCAGCAGACACGCCCTAGCCTGTGAAGGACCTCCAGTATGACTGATTTTCCCGATTAAATTCTCGAGAAGCACTCGGGCAAATTCGAAGGAACTGCCCCCAGAGAGGATGAGGTCAATACATGATCGCATGGAAGTAAAGAACTGCTGTACCATTTGACGTGCCAGTTCCTCCATGATATCATTGGATGGAAAGAACTCTGCTGATGTACTCCCAGATCCCCTTTCTATCACAGGGTGAGGGATGGGAATCAACTCGTCCCGTACAGAAGTAGGGTCAACAACAGACGCGGTAGAAGCTGAGATGGTCACCGCCACTTCTGGCGCAGTTACGACTGTCGTAGCGGCCTCCATGGCGACTGAAGTTGCAGCGAACTTGGCTTCTTCAGAACACTCGGTCGGGGGTTGAATTGTATTGCTGCTGGCTCGACGCTGGTTGCCCCTGTTGAGTCGGCGCTGGACCGCCAAGCCCTCTGCCTGAGCTTCCTCAGCACTCTCTGCAAATCACCAAAACATCAGTCATGACAATAAAAAGAAAATAGTCAGAACATCAATATTTTCTTACCAAGCCGAGGGTCCGAAGACGGCAGATCCCTGGGCAAATCTTGCAAGGTTGAGGTCTCCCCGACCTCAATAATTGTCCTCTCTTGAGGCATCTTAGCAGCAGCCTCAACACCCTCCTGCTGGGCCAGCTCCTGTATCATCTCCTCGATATGGGAGGAAGTCGCAGCCTCGCTGTCCGCGGCCAACCCTACAACATAAAGGAAAAATGTCAGAACCTGTTCCCTAGTTAAAAAGGGAAACCGGGTCAACTAGACGATAAGAGTACCTTCAACAGAAGCAGTTGCCGCTTGTGATAACGCCATCACCGGATCACACCCGTATATTTCTTCCTCCGAGATATGTGAGAATTTGCTCGGATCTGAAAGAGCGGGTTCATCACCAAAATTGACTTCATCACTTGAATCATATTCGTCCTCTCCAGACGATGAAGATGATAGTTCAACGCGAGAAGCCTCGGCAATTGAGGTCTTGCCACCAAATACCCCAGTAGTAGGGCTGGGGTCAACTACTCGCGAGCTGGAGATTAATACACTAGGAGACCCAGGCTGTTGTGCCTCATCGCCCCTTTCACGAGCCAAAGAAGACCCTGGTTGAGTTGAGACCCCCGGAATCTCAACATCATCCCTGCCCATCAGGGCAACCTCGAGCTGCTCGGCCTCATCAGTTGCGATGGGTTCATCAGCGAGCTCCCCTTCTTCTAAAATTACAGGGCCCCTGCTGCGCAATCCATGAGAACGAACAAGGGGGCGTCGTCTTCCTCCTCCTCTTCTTCCCTCTGCTCTTCAACACCGGAAGGGACGGCCTCTTCAGCCGTCAAGTCTTTCCTGGCCCTCTTCGGGGTAGGCTCAGCCGTGGAAGTAGGGGAAGGCTCAGCTTGGAAAGTAACGCCATGAGGACGTTTTTGCACCGCATGTTGATGCCTTCTGGCAGACTTCTCCCTGGGTACTGCTGCTCTCGGCTCCCCTCTGGCCTCCCTCTGAGCACCTGATATTCATCAAGGCCTCGCGAGCGCTTGTTGGACGCCACCTTCTCTTCATAAGACGCATTAATGCTCTTAATGCATGAACGCTCCATTGAGTAGCCAGGCATCTTGCTAGCCTGGAAATACTAGGTGCAGAAGCTAAGGCTTGCATAGCAGTTTGGCGTCTTATGAGGTAAACGGAAAAGAGCCTGTGTCCCCCCAGCCATGCTGTAATACCAAGCCCGAGCCCCTTCAAACAGATTTCCACTGAAGGCAAGCTGAGCGTTAGGATTGCCGACATATAGTTGGTCATAGCCGAACTGTCGGGCGAAGCGATTCGGCATATAAGGCTCGATCGTGCACGAGTTCCCTTGCCGAAAGAGCAGATACCCGGGCCGGATATTGATGAGCCACCAGAAGACTCCCGACGGCAGCCTCGTGAAGCCGTCCAGACCTACAATGTCGGCAAACTTATCCCCATAAGCAGCATCTGTAATCTCCAGGAAGCAACGGTTGAGATGGTAATTTGAAGCGTTCAGGATGCTCTTCCGAACGAAGAACATATAGTTGTGGGACCAACTCGAGCTCTCCAACCGCTGCACAAAGGGGACAAACCCCTCGGACCGAGACACTGGCGTTATCAGCGAGGGGCAGTGCATCACGTACCAAGCCATTAAGTACGTATAGGGAAGCTCGATCCGAGGGTTAGGGGTCTTCACTCTCAGCCTTCCCTCTGAATCGACCTCCGGTTTACCTTGGGAGTCGACGATGGCCTCCACCCTGCACAGGCTCTGAGTCAGGGACCGCAACCCGCTTTAGATACCGGCCACCATTGCCGGAAGGAGAGCTATGGACCTATCATAGGCCAGCAGCACCGCCGGATACACCACGTCGGCAACAATCACCTCATGCGGCAGTGTCGGCACTACACAGCGCTTCAACCACAGCATGAGGAAACCTGCCAACAGTGCCCGGTTAGAAATGGGGACCCGGGCTTGATGATGGAAACTTTCAAAAACCGTGTCAGGTTTGAAAGTGTCTTCGTTCGACTCTGTGGTATAAGAGCTCACAGAGGCGACGATCCTCTCGGCGATTTCTTCGTCAGAGCTGGGAGCCAGACTGGTCACTGAGTGGTCTTTCTTGGTGATACCATTAAATAAGTAGCTCGCCCAAGACAGCTGCTTAACTCTCCTAGTCCTCCAGGAGGTTATTTGGCCGCAGATGTGGAAATGACATAGCACCTCCCAGTAGGTCTCATATACACGAGGGCACTCTTTCTTCAAGAGATGAAGCTCCTCAGAGGTGGGGACGTATTCCTCATAAGGAGCATCTCCCATTACCAGCCCCGAGACTTCATATAATTCATGCAGGGCGAGTCCCATTTCTCCAACTGGGGTGAAGAACATCCCCGTTAAAGGGTTGTAATGCTCCAGGATCCCAAAAAAATTTTGGGAATTCTGTGGGATGCCATATTGCACAGCCCTGACTGCTTGGTACAGTCCCACCTGGTCCAATAGACCTCCAAGTTCAGCGAGGACAAAGCTCACTAGTTGCCCCACCAGTACTTGTCAGTGGAATGAACCCACCTGAGCGGGCGGAAGTCAGTGGGAAAATCACCCCCTACCTTCATGAATTGATTAATAAAGGTAGTGTTGAGCTGAGGGGTTTCCCCTACTGGGTAATCGGACCTGAATAATCCAGGAAACAAACCAAAGATCTCCCTCCCGTGTCCACCCGAGTGCACCTTCCTGGCGCCCGGTATGCCAAGAGAGACACTGGGAACAGATCGGGCAAGATCCTATTCCATTGCCCGAGGGACAGACATGTACTGAAGGTAGGATAGGGGATACATTCTCTCCATATTTGGAAGAAAGAATGTCCTACCCCCTATCTGGTGGAGCCACTTGTAATCGCCATCATGCAAGACGTAACCACCCTCGCCAATATTGTCCCCAAAGAAGAAGACGGGTTTCTTCAATGGAATGCGCGAATCTGTCTTAAACTCTGCGTCGGTCATAAGTTCCCAGAATGTCGCCATGTCGACCTTGGAGAGCCTCTCCCTTCGCTCCCTCGGCTTGTCGGCGGTCACTGGAGCAGTCCTTTGCAACACGAAGGTTAAGTTGCGATCAGCACCACCTATGTGCCCGAAGTGACACTTCTTGGAGAGAGGATCGGCGGAATATCGCACTGCAAAAAGAAAATGACATTTGTTCAAAAATCTGAAGGGAAATTATTAAGTGTCCACAACTCAAACGCAGGAGTCAACCCAGACACGGAAATCATCAAAATCGGCGTCTAGACCCGAAGATCGCGAGGCTAGCATGGAGCCCGCGTTTTGAAAATCCAAGACTTATGAAAAATCTCTAAGTACTTGGACTCAGACGCAAAATTCATGAGGACCAGCGTCTGGTTTCACAAGACGCAAGAGTCATAAGAAATCTGCGTTCGAATCTTTCATACTTAAAAATATTCTAAGTGTTGAATCCGAAACGCAAGGCTTACTGGGGCCCTGTGTTCAACAAGCAGACGCAGATTCGAGCAGATAAAAGCAGCAAGGGTCATCAAACCTGCGCCTTGTTTATCGACTCAAGAGCCGCGTCTGAAGATCAAACATGGGCTCGAGCCCGCGTTGGCGGATCAATTTTAAAAGAGGGGTCCAAGAGTTCAAAGAACTCTATAAACCCTTTTAATGGTGGAAATCAAGTCCGATGGCTTCATACCTGAAATAGGGCTTCCTGCATGGAGGAACCACCCCATTGGGTCTCAGCGACGACCACCCGTGAAGACGAAGCAGTGTGCTTGCCTTTGGTGCCATTGCGAATCAAAGATCCGGTGTTTGATGAAGTAAAGAGAACAAAGGAAGTTCCTTTCTCAAAACCCTAACAGATGCACACGGAGACGAAGGAGAGTCTAATGATGACTCTTGAAAGATTGTTGCCTTTTATAGGCACGGTGATTCGCAAAGATACGCGGCGCTTGGCTCGACGCCCAATTATCACCTGACGCGTGGACAGCGCTTTAAATGCAGCGTGAAGTTCGCACGTCAAAAAGTAGATATCCCCGCAATTCTACGGGACACGTGGCAGCGTACTCATGACACGAATTCGCATCCAAGAGTCGCGTCTTCATCTCTAAAGATGCGTCCCTTTGATGGACGCACCCTTTCAAATCGGCCAAAGTCGCGTCTGCCTCATGGAGTAACAGTCGCGTTGTCATCCCTAAAGCAGTATCACCCCTGCGTCCACAGAACTGGCGTTCAGTCCTTACTTCTGCAATTCAGTTCAAAAGCACACTGGCACAAGTAGACGACTGCCCACCTCTGGTTTAAAGTACACCAACGACAAACTTAAAGCATCAGGGAGGTTTAGACTGTGTATCTAGACACTCCACGCGATTAATTTTGGCGGCTTCAAAGAGTTCCACAGTACACTCGCGAAGGCCATACTCTAAACAAGATCAAGCCCGAAGCTTTGTCAGTCTAAATCATAAAAGTGGATTCAGCTAGAGTCCAAAGTATTTCAAAATCCGTCCCAGCTAACTGCGGAATATCGAAAACTTTGGAGGAGGTTCTGTAGGCTGTCTAAAGATCACTAAAAGATAAGTCATCAAAGGCAGAGTCCCAAACTCCAGACGCAGGGCGCGTCTCAGTCGCACCAAGGCGCGAGGGTCGAAACCCGCGTCTCAGCGGCACCAAGGCGCGAGAGTCAAACCCGCGTCTCAGCCGCACCAAGGCGCGAGGGTCAAAACCCGCGTCTCAGCTGCACCAAGGAGCGAGGGTCGAAACCCGCGTCTCAGCAGCACCAAGGCGCGAGGGTCGAAACCCGCGTCTCAGCTGCACCAAGGCGCGAGGGTCAAAACCCGCGTCTCAGCAGCACCAAGGCGCGTGGGTTGACACCCGCGTCTCAGTTGTAACCGTCCCGGTTATAGGGTCAATCACGGCCCACATAACGGGAAAAGTTAACCCTCATTATGGAGTGTTTTTAGGAGGCACGTACGCCCCTGAAACCTCTATAATACCCCCGTTGCTATGGAGAAGGGGTCAAATTTTTGAGAGAAGAACTCTGAGAGAAAAGAGCTTGAGCTTCCACACAGAGAGAGAGAGAGTCCAACCTTTCAGATAACTTGCTGCGTACAAGTTAATCTTTACCTACAATCTCTTGGTCGACAGAGCTGTGCTACTCCGTCCACCATCCGAAGAGAAGATCCCAAAAGTTCTCGACGTTCACCCGGTCAACGGAAAACAAGATTCACTTTCCACTGCCACTTTAAGAACCTAGCACTAAACAAAGGGGAGATTCAAAACTCAACATCCTCCCTCCCTTGTAGTCGGAGCATTAGTCCGTTGTAATCTTTCAACTGATTAAAGGAAATTTTACATCGAATTCTTCTACTCCGTACCAAACACTGAATAGCTGGGATGACTATATATTCTCTCATCTGGATAAGTCGGGAAAGAAATTCACACCCTGGTTGCTGATGCCGAGATTGAGGTGCGGATGACAGCTAGTGATGGCGATGTCATCTTGGAGGATGATGATGGGGAGTATGAAAATGGTGGCTCTTTTAAGAGTTACCACCATCAAGCCTGATAATCGTTGCCTCGTCCAGCCGTCCTAGCGAGCTTTTTTTCCATATGGCTGAAGAGGTGTGTGGTCTCTTCTCCTCCACGAGATAGATCTCCCCTTTGGCACTCTTTCCTGATGTCCAATTGGTCTACAGACATGCACTTGGACTACTCCCTATAATGGTATGTTGCATCCAACACGGGCTTCGAACGCTGATAGATGCATTCTGCAAGGAGGGCACTTCTGAGAAAGCAGGGAAGGAAATTATTGTCCCCAAGATGGACCATATCTCAAAATAGAATTGCACACACATATTTGGTGGCATGATTCGCGATGCATTGCCCTTTTCTGATCAAGCCACGGAAGAGCTACCAGAAGGCATTCAGTTTTCTCTATTTTGTCATTTTGAGAACTCCTATTGGACTCAAAACTATGTGGCAGGAATCCGGATGATGGTGCATTGTCATGACAATTATAGCCTCTTCCGGTGCTTCCCTCATATTCCTGGCACGAAATACAGTGAAGAATTCAGGGATGAAGGGGCCACTCAATCGTCTCTTAGGCATGGTACCTTCAAATGGTTAGTTTGCATCCAAATGTCCCACTTATCGTGGGGATGTGTATTTTTTGGAGCCCTACATGCCTAGTAGGTTTACCAGAAAATTTGGATATGATCAACTGTATGTCGACAATCCTAATCTTCGCTTGGGGCACATCGATAGTCTGATCGATGACACATGAGCTTGGAAGTTTTTTGTTACTGGCTGCACAGGGGCTTATTTTTGTATACCCCTACAAGTTCCCAACCTTCCAATGATTTTGGGGTTCAAGCAATGGTATCATATCTCTAATTCCCAACCTTCTAATGAGTCTAGGGTTTAGCCATTGGTATCATATTTTCAATTCTTGTGTATTGGAGTTTAGAATCAATGCTTTTGGACTCAAGCTAATCGTTGCCCGCCTGTAGAGGAAATTTGATGACCGCAAGCATGGCAAACGAGTCCCCATGAAGGCCTCCATAAATTCTAGGCCACTAGCGAGGCGTCTGAAGCAGAAATCTCGCTCGCTAGGGAAGCTACTAGGGAGCTTGACAAAGGCTATGACGAGGAAGGTGATGAAGGAGATTCTGATGTCCACTTCAAACGAAAGTGGAAGGCGACTTCTCCCCAAGGGCCTTTAAGGAAGAAGATGGCAGTGATAAAGATTCCTAGGAGCTCATTGGTAAGGCCCGATATCTCACATGAGCTTTTCTCGGCTAGGGAAGAAGGAACGACACCATTCGTTCTGTTTTCCATTGATTTTGCAAAGGGGAAAACTTACAAAAAAGTGTCGAGGAGCTAAATTACAAGTATTCTAAAAAGATTACAAGTAGATCTCCTCTGAGATTCTAGAGAAGTGTACCGATAGGAGTCTGGTCAGCGCGCGACCACTTTGTCCCTTTGACGATGCGATCGATAAGATTCCCTTCTTTCCTGGTTCAGGGAATCGGAGAACAGAAGGTTGGCAGAACCCTCTTGTTACTTCTCAAACTGCCTTCACTTGAGAATTCCTTCTTGCCTGGTTCCGGAGATTCCTTGAGAAGAAGGTACTAGGGTATCAGCACCCTGATTAGAGAAGCAGTTCTCTGAATTCTCTCAATTCTTGGAAGCTAGAGAATAGATCTCTATATAGCCTTCTCTCTGTGCGTCTCTTTGCCTGTGCGCCTCTCTCCTTCTTTTTTCTTTTGTACCCTTGGTGGGCTATTTATAAGGAGGTCAGGGGTATAATTGTCCCCTAAAAATCTGGAAACAGATTGAGTCAAATCTATTCAAATCTAGAAAGTAGCCTTACTACGAGGCTAGAATCAGCTCCTGCGAAGTTAGGAATAGCAGGTAGGTCGGTCTCCTGATCTGTTTTGATTCTTTCCATATAATTGAAAGATCTCCCCTAATCCTCTTACTCATTTTAGGAGAGTCAAGAGATTATGGCAAATAACTGCCCAATTTGATCTCAGATTTGATCTCGATTAGATTTGATCTTGATCCTGAATTGATTTGATCTCATCTGGAGATTTAATTGGTCAAAGGTTGACCATAACAAACCCGCAGTGGAGCTGCCGCGTCGAGCTCATAGAGGAGCTGGAAGAAGCATCTGGCGAAGTCAGAAGAAAGCTCTTCAGCGGAGCTAGATAACATCTGTGGCAAAACTACCGAACATCCTTCTGCGCGGTTATGTGTGGCTTCGAGCGAAGGTAACTCTCTGCAGAGTTAACTGAGTACTTCAGACGAAGCTATAAGTTAGCTTCCTGATGGAACTTTGAACGGCTCCAAGGCGAAGTTGGGCGATCTTAGCCTCTCAGGCGAGGCTATCCCTTTGGGCTCATGTGATGCTAAGTGTTGATCTAACCTAGCATCTTAGACCTGCTGAGATCTGTTTAAAGACAATTTGGGCTCACTGTCTGCTTCACTGGATCAGTAGAGTCCAAGTTGCTGATTTGTCCCTCGGAGATGGGTACAGAACTGGTCGTCAGCTTGTCTGTCACTTGTCTTTTATAAATGTCAACAAGTTTAGACATTGTTCAGGCCAGTAAGAATCTTGTCTTTTTTAAAGTGTCAACAAGACCCCCTTCAAAGTCTGCAATGGAATGGTTCAGGCTTCGAAATACTTTGAATTGTTTTGATTGGTGGTATGTAAAGTACGAACGTCGCCATGGTGGTTGAGTTCAGCTTCGTTTTTAATCCTACTTTGGGATAAATTCGTCGAAGAATCGTGTAGATTCGCGACTCTGAGTAGCTTCGCGTCTGGATAGCTCCGCGTCTAAGCCTCCCGGAGTAGACTCGCTTCAAATTGGTCTTGGAACGCCGTTCCTTTCCCGAGGCCAACAGCCTTTTGGCTAATTACGAGAAGGATTATTCCTTTCCCGAAGTTGAAATAACTTCTCTTGCATTAACGAGGAAGATCATTCCTTCCTTGTACATTTCGGAGAGAGACTATTCCCTTTCTCAAGGCTCAGTAAATGCCTTAAATTCGCTCGCGCTTCTATGCTTGAAGCAGCAGCAGTGCGCTCAGGCTATGAGGCCTATAAATAGGATACTTGAGGTCCTCTGCAGAGAAGTGGTCTGTTCATAACTTCTCTTGATTATATCTAGAGAGATACTCAGATCTCTGAACTAGGGGGTGCCCACTCTGGTCATTATCCGGCCAAGAACTGGTGAGTCTCGGTCATCCAGAGACTTTACCAATGAACTGATAACTTTTAGGGAGTTTATCTCCCTTAATTTAGCTTTAACAGCTGCCTCAAGGATTGATTTCCCTTGTTCTTCATTTTGTATCTGACTGATCTGCAGAGATTGGCTTCAGCCCTTTTTCCCAGCTTCTCGGCGAAGCTATCATTTTCACTTGATCAAAGAAAGATCATTGCATGCTTGCCTGCTAAGTTCACCACTTAGACAAGAATTGAGACTTAGCCTCCTTAAAGTTGAGCCAGTCTTGCCATGCAGGTGGGGTCATGACTGTGTCCCTCTGGATCAGTCTGGCTTAGCCGTATAGGCGAGGCGAGGACTTGGCTTTTGCTGAGCTAGCCCATCATCACTGTGCAAGCGAGGCTATCCTCTGCTTAATTGAAATCCATCCTTAAATTGCAACTGAATGGGATATAAATTGCTTTGTCCTATAGAATTTTGACTTCTCCTTTGACTTACTGCTAACTTGTTTCAGTTTGCATTGCAGTGAGCTATGTTCGCCCGTCTTTTGACTTGATGAAAGAGACTAGAAAGTTGTCTCTTGCTTTTCTAATTGAAACTTTAAATCCTAAGCAGAAGGAACAACTGGGGCAGCTGATGTGTGTTCCCAGAAGAGGTTGGCAGTCGTTTATCCGAGATGATCCACTTCGAAGCGGGGCTGGTAGTCGCTTATCCGAGATGATCCACTTCGGGAAAGCGGACGTCACCTATAAGGTCTCGGATCCTTCCTTTGCCGATTTTCATCAAAGAAGATCCAGCCTTCTGGTGGCAACCGGTCCTTTGCCAATTTTCATCAAAGAAGATCCAGCTTCTTGAGGCAAAATCTGCCATTATGCGAAGGATTACGGCCTTGTGCAGGAGGAAGGCCTTTCGTGTCTAGTTGGTTTGGCTTGAAAGTAGATAGGACCACTTGTATGTCTTTGGAGTAATGACTTGATTGTATGAAAGATAACCTTGATGTAGTAGCATCAACGTATTTTCCCTTTTGAATCAATAAAAGTTTATTTTCTGCTTATTGCTTTATTTCTCCTTCTTTTTGACTTGAGAAGACCTGAAGCGGACCAACTTAGGCAAGTCTTTTCTTTGGGGGGGAATTAGAATCTCTCAGCGGAGCTAAACTTCCGGCGAAGTTGGAGACCGATTTTCAAATAAGTCAGGAATCAGTTTCTGGCGAAACTAGCACGGAATTTCCAAAGCTAGAGATGTGCTTTTAGCGGAGCTAAGGCATGTTTCTCAGTGAAGTTATTCAAGCATTGCGCTAAGTCAGCACTGAACTCACGGCGGAGTTAGCCCTTAGTGGGACTGAAGCAGCGCTTCTCGGGAAGGCGCTTTAGGCGCCGTTTTAAATTAATTTGAAACGACTGCCTGCGCTTCTTTCGAGGCGACATTTAGGCAATCATCAGCCTATAAAAGCCTGATCGGGCTGAAAGAGAAGGCATCACTTTCTTTGGATTTTCAGAGCACTACAAGCCCTTTCTTCTTCTTTCTTCTTCATTTGAGAATCCAAGAACCTTTTCAGTTCTTCAATGGCTCCCAAGAGACGAGCGGGAAAAGAGGTAGCAACCTCTACGACGGAGGGTCCTTCTCCTCCTCCGGTCATCGAACGACCAATCGCGGGTAGGGATTTTTCCCTTTTGATCAGAGATTTTCATCTCTCTTTTAAAGCTGATTTTTGACTATCTTCTGATGAATCCAGAGCGATCAATCATAATTTGGTGATCTTAGGGAGTTCAATTCCCTGAATTTTTCTTGATTTCTTGAGTGGGAATCTCAGAACCGAAGGGTCTCTTCTTCAAGCTTCCAGGCGAAGCTATCCCTTAGGCGGTTCACATCCTATTAAATGATAGGGTGCGAAGCTAGCCTTTGGAGTGTAACTGAAAAGGACCTTAGTGCCCTTAAAATAATTTTTAGGCAGCAGTATCCTTCTGACGAAGTTAGCCCCTGGGGCTTTGTCGCGTCCTGTTGTTCGAGGTCAAGCTTCTGGAGCGAAGCTAACACTTGGATATTTTCCCGCTTCCTGCCTTCGCGTGGAGCGTGGAGTTACGCTGCAGCTACGAAGCTATCATTAGGCCAGCTTCGCTCGAAGAGTGAGGCTATGCCTTGACAAAAATTGCATTCTTGTTTTAGCCCTTGTTTGGCTGATGAACTAATCATAGTTTCTCTTTGTTCTTGTAGTGCACTATACTCCTGGTCCTCTGAACAGCTAGGGGGCTAGACGGCAACGTTAGCCTGCAGTTTCAAGGGCAGGCTTCACTATTCAGCGAGCGAAGCTCTCCTGCTCGGGATACACTTATTCATGCTGGGGATCAGCGCACCATGAGGAGCATTTTAACTACTGCTCCCCTTAAAGATTCTGACCGAAGAATCTATCGGAAGCCTGGCTTCATGTTCGGAGATGCAGCGCTAGAAAATGATCGCCAGCTGCTAGCCAGAGAGGGGCAGTGGATTTTCAAATTGGATGGTGAGAAGTTCTATCTACCATCTAGCAAGCGGCATTTTCCTTGTCCTTTTTTCGATGCGTGACGAGGGCTCGGAAGGTGCAGTGGCAAGTGAGTCAGACTACTTAATCCGTTCACGTAGGGAAGTTGATAATTCCCTCTCCCGGTTACGCAAGGACGGGTCCTCCTCGCTGCATATTGGGTCTCCATCCTGGGAACGTACTTCCAGACATCCCAGTGGGAGAAAACCCTGCGGTGGCGCAGACTTTTGGAAATCAATTTTTTAAGGTTCGTGGCAACTATCCAGCCACTGATTTCAGAACTCCAGGGTGGATTCACCCTCCCAAGGCATGGTGGAGGGACTTGACCCTATATATCCTTGCTTATTTTGAGGACGATTTGGAGAGGTTGGGGTTTTATGAGGCCGTCAGGGCGACCTGTTATGGCATTCAGATGAGCGTAGCGAACTTCTACGCCATCTTTGAGTTATACTACCCGGCTACAGGGACCTTCTTCACCCCTGTTGGCGAATTGGGTATGGCTCTGCACGAGATGTGGGAAGTCTCTGCTCTTCCTTTGGGATCTCTCCTATATGAAGAATATTTCCCGTGTGAGGCGGAATTGGCACTTCTGGAGAAGCAGGAGCCCGCTTTGCTTGAGACCTACCGGGAATTTATGTGCCACCTCTACATTTGCTCCAGTATGCATGGGAGCCACAAAGGAACTTCGTGCAGTTTGAAGAGTTGGTGAAATTATTTGTTCCCTGACACGAAAAATACCCCTGAAGCGGCTGATTATGGAGTTGCTGATGAAGACATCTTTCGCTGGATGCAAGAGCATTCTCAAGGGGATCTAATTCTGGAAGAAGATGATGGCCCCTATGAGAAAGGCGATATTCTTCAGAGTTTCCACCACCAGGCTCGTCGGCCGACGTCCCGGAAGGCACTTCTGGCTGGTTTCTTGACGGTCCGGTTGAAGAGATGCGTGGTGCCATTTTCATCTGGCGATGTCATTCATCCGACTGTCTTAATTCCTGCTGTTCGTCTAGTCCATGGTCGTTCTCTTGGACTCCTTCCAGCCATGGTTTGCTGTATTCAGAGAGGCCTTTCGTGTATTGACGGAGGCTTTCTGTAGGCCACCAATGACGAAGCGGGGAAAGGGGACTATTTTGCCCTGTGACGGACCAAACCCCAGAATAGGTTTGTCATATATTTATCTAATGGTATGGTTCGCCCTCCACTGTCCTTCTATCATCTAAGCCGGAGAGGATCCCCCAGAAGGTATTCAAATGGCGCTTCTCCATCGATTCGAGGGATGTTCATGGTCGAAGACTTATGTGGCTGCGGTCCGTAAGCTGCTGTGCCGTCATGACATCTATAGCCTTTTCCAGTGCTTCCCCTACATTCGTGATGCGGGCTATGGTAAAGAATTCAAGGATGTGGGAGAAGGGCAGACGTCATTGAGTCGGGGAGTCTTCAAATGGCTGGTTAGCATCCAGCCATCACACTTGTTGTATAGAAGCGGGTACACCTACTACCTAGAGCCCTATATTCCGAGTCAGTTTGCCAGTCAGTTTGGGTATGACCAACTGTATGTAGGCAATCCAAACAGCAGTCTGGCCTTCATGGGGAGTCTTATCGATGGAGCTCGTGCATGGCGATTCTTCATTGCTGGCTGTACTGAGGCATGACTGTGCATGCCGCTAAGGACTCCGAACCTTCTGTTGACCCTGGGATTCTGCCAGTGGTATAGAACTTCGAACACCACACCCACTGGATTTTTTATTAATTCCTCTGGTGTGAAGTTAATCTCTCATCGGCTGAAGCAGAAGGTCACTGAGAAGGGCGAGGGTAAAAGGGTCCGCGTTCCAAGCCTCGGGGAATTCATTGCTGTTGATGATAACGAAGCCTCGGATGCAGGAAGTTCTCGCTTTGAAGCGGATACGGGTGCTGAGGCTCCAGTAGCTGCTTCTGGTGGGGTTGGGACGGCCCCCGTGGAACACGTTGATGTGGAAGAAGTGGAGGAAGAAGATCCTGACGTCCACTTCAAGCGAAAGCGGGAAGGTGGATCTCATAGGAAGAGGGTAGTGAAGAAGCCTCGTCGCTACGCTCCTACGGTTGTTGCAGAGGGCGAATTATCTGTAGCGCCTCCTCCTCCTGCCCCATTGGTCATTAAGTTATCGGCACCTAGGCCGACTACTGGTAAAGCTACTCTGGACCCAGGTAAGTTCAGCTCTGTTCTTGTAATATTCTTCTTATGTGTTTTAGATAGCTCATTGTTTACTTTATGCTTTAGGAACTGAGGCGGTGAGAAGCCCGAGAGCTGAGGCTGCCGGAGAACAAGGGGAGCATTATGATCCCTTGTTCACTTATAGGGAAGGCGATGAGGCTGGCTATTTTGCCGTCTCGGAAGAGTCTGGAGGTGATGCGGCTGATGTAGGTCCTTCGGACGTTGGGACTTCAAAAGGAAGTCCCGTAGCTTCTAACTCTTTTGGGTGGACCACGGAGGGTTTGGCAAGTGAAGGCGGGCCGGCCATTCGTGTTGATTCCGCCAAAGATTTTTCAATGGAGCCTGCAGGGACTGATGCAGCCGTCAAGACGATTGAGGCGACACCATCTTTTGGTACTGTTTTGACCTTTTGACTCTTGTTATTTGTTATGTCTTGCCTCAAAAAAGTCTTGTTGTAGGTGTTTCGCCTTTGGGTGCATCGACTTCAAGAGAGCCAACCCGTCTTCCTGGGGGAACCAGGAGTGAAGTAAGTGCTTCGACCGCGACGGATGCTGCTGAGTTGGATACTTTGTATCATGACCTGCCCTCTTATCAGCCTGAACTAGCTAGACGAGATGAAATTGAGGGAACGGTAGTCATGGAACCAACTTCGCTTCCAGTTATATCAATGAGTGAGATGCCATTGGTTTCGGTAGTACCGCCTATCTTGTCAGGCGCGGAGCTGAAGGTGATAACCAGTCCTAGTTCTCCAACACTGATGGTTAAGCCAGCTCTCCCAGAAATAGTCACTAGTCCTACCTCGGTCGTGGCTAGTGTACTGGTTTCGATGAGGACTCCTCCGAGATCACCGACGACCCCTCGTGTTGCTGCAGCCAGTGCTTCTACTATTCCTTCCACATTAGTGTCAATAAAGCCAGTGGAAACCCTATCTTCAGGGGCTGCTTGTTTGCCAGGAGTGATTGAGGCCGAGAATGAATTTATGGCTGAGTTAGTCGATAGCTTTTATAAGAGCTTGAAGCGATCTATTGCTTTGATCTTGAAGGGCTCGACTACCTCATTCTCTACTTTAAAGGTGGTCCTCTCCCGGAGCATTGACAGTATTCGAGACTTTGGAGGGGATGACCAGGCCGCTGCATTGGAGCTTTTGGTAAACCGACTTGAGGGGGATGTGGCCAAATGGCGCCGTCTTAGCCATTCAGATCTGGAGTCTTCAGTTAACGAGCAGCTTGCGCATCTTGTTGCTCAGATGCATGAAGCTCATCTCGCCACTCAAGAAGCTGCTAAGGCCATTTCTTCTGATTTGAAATCCTGAGAGACAAGAAAAGTAGAGCTCGGGGATGCCATAGACGCTTCTAGCAGTGTTTTTCTTGACGCTGAGGACAAAATTGAAAATGCCAAGGAAATAATCAGGAAGGCTAATCTTCTTTTGTCCAAGGCAGAACCAGTGCGTCTTGAAAAGACTGCTGATCAGCACAATTTTATATCATTTTTATACTCCTAATTATTTATTATTTGTATATAAATAATACTACTCGGGTATATTTGATTATATTTTGCAGGGAATAGGTAAAAGAAAAAAAAGAGGAATCCGGATACTTTCAGCAATTAAATGCCGCAATTTGTAAAAGATTGGAGGATGCTTTTCGAGCATGTTGCAATATTTTGACCATAACTTTGGCTACAGGATCTCAAAAACGGTCATCCAGGTGTCTACAGAAAGAAAATTCGAAGATCTAAAACTTTCATGTTGATAGTTTTTGCTGATTCCTCCATTTGATCGCCTGTATTGGTCATTTAAAAAATCAGCCTGAGTCAAAACTGAATTAATTTGTAATATGTAATTGTTAAGGGGCTGTTTTGTAAAATATCCTTATTATATAAGGGGAAAAAAACAGGGCTGCTGGAGGCCGTCAGCTAGGTTTTTGTTTTGTTTTTTTTCTTTTGTATTAATTTTTTTAGCTACCTTTAATAAAATCTAGGTTTTTGTTAACTTTAGCCTTTTGTATTTTGGAGTTTTGGCCACATTATTTTATTAGAAAATATTTCCCCCCACCATTTTTTCCTTTTCATCATGGAGGCGGCATGCTCTTACAGAGCAATGGTACGTTTTTTTATTTATTTTTTTATTTTTATTAGTTTAGTTTGATTAGTTTAATTAATTAGTGTTTGCAATTAATTATTAGTTAAATTTAAATAGTTTTAAACTGATTTAGTTATATTAATTATTTTAATTATTTACGTATGATTAATTTATGAGATTGTATCATTGTTAGTTGTATCATGCATAGGTAGACCCCCTCTTGTATCTAGGGGAGATGAACTTAGACTAGAATATCTTGTGGTCATTCGTTGGATCTCCTATATAGGGTTATTTGCACACCAATTGACCGACAACTTTTAGGAGATTATTTCTAGAGTCACTAGTTATTTGACAGGGTATGTATCAATAGTCAATGGTCTATACTTAGAGTTTTACTGCTTTTCTACTTTTAATTTATTTAGTCATTTTATTTACCTTTGATGGACCATATGATGCAGATAATACCCTGTGCTTAGATCTAGTGTTCAGACTTACTTTACCTATTAGGAATAGAGATTTTAGTGAGTAACACAGACTAGTATGGAGATCGAGATTGACCGCTTGATGCTAGTTTAGAGAATTCGATCCTAAGTGCTTGACTTTTCTAAATTAACATATAGTTCAGAACAAAACTATCCCAAAATTTTTTACTCAATTCGTCTAGAAGTGTTGAAACAAAAGAACCACTTGTCCCTGTGGACCGACCCTCAAGTGCTACATCGAACGACCGTGCGCTTGCGGTTAATTTAAAACGAGGAGATAGAATCTTCCCATCAAGTTTTGGCGCCGTTGCCGGGGACACGGTGTTCTATCTTTAGTTTTGACACCTATACCGGATTGTTAAAAAAAAAATTCAAAAATTCAAAAATTCAAACAAATAAAAATTCAAAAAAAAAACAAATTTAAAAAAATTAAAAAAATTCCTTTCCCTATGGCCTATCCAAATTCATTTGGTTACGATCCATTTTATAGGTCAGACCCTCCTTTCCATCCACCAAGCTCTCTTTCTGACTTTAATGAATACATTCATCCCACGAACTACTCATTTTCTTCATACCATCCCATGAGTTGCCATCACTGTCAAGATCCAAATCATTCTTCTGAACAGAGTCCTTCGATAGGGTATTCGTTGGGACCTGGTCAAAATCAATTCCACACATTTCAAGGACCTACGAGCGAACCTTATCCATCAAACTTCAATTCGGAGGGTTGGAATTGTCCTCAATTTTCATGGGACCAATCATATCAAAATTCTCAACCTAATTGGTCCTACATTGAACCACCACCTCCGTCTTGGGGATTTAATAATGAGCATGAAAAAAGCACATTAGAGAAGAGTTTTGAAGTCATGCAACAGACTATAGTTAAAACCAATCAGCAGTTAATCGAGGCATGTGCTCACATGGATAAGATAATGACTCATCTCAATCAACCTATTTCAACCACAAGTCCAGATCAAATTCAAGAGTTCCATCAACTTTTACAAATTGAGTTAAATGGCAATTAGGTGGACAAGGAACCAACACTAGAGGAAGCTTTTGAGACTTTCAGGCAAACTTCAAAGCAAGTGCTCTATGACATTAGAGACTGCTTAAACAGGCCAACCAATGAGTTGGTTAGTGAGCAAGAGGAGGATTCCTTTTCTAGTCAACTAGCTCCTGAGCCACTACCAATTTGACCCATGTCAATTCAAGAGCACGACAACTTGCATAAAATGAACAAAGGCCAAACTGTTAGACCCGAAGAGCAAATCGTTGGCCATAATGACATGTCTAATCATTCCATCGAGATGCCCTTTGAGTCTCCATTATTTCATCTTAATCAATTGGAAGAGCTTGAACATGAGAAGCCTGTTGAGGAGGTTGTGAAGGCCCATGAGGTGTACAAACGTGATAATGATCCTCAGTGTCTGGATGAAGTGATTAGAAATTATTTGGCTACACATACAACTCATGTGGAGCCAGTTGAATCTTATTGTGAAGAGGAATGTGACAATGATGAATTTTTGCTTCAAAAGAAATTTGAGGATGAATTTTCTAAGTTCTGTGAAAAGACAAATGTTGAGGAGCAGAAAATTGTATCCACTCATATAGAGAAATGGAGCACACTGATCAAAATTGTGAGGATGCCTACATGGATAATGAGCCTTTGTTTCTTGATGAGCTTTTTATTGAAGAGTGTGATCACAACGACGAGAAAACATGTGTTGAGGATCTTGAGTTTAGAGTTCCCTTTGAGAAAACAAAACTCGATTTGAGTATCTTTACTTTTGATGAGCCAACCAATGATCATACTTTTCAAAACTTGATTCAAGAATCTCTAATTAATCAAAGCTCTGAAAACCTATTTGAAGACGAACTCATATATTTGAATGAATCAGTTAGGGATGCTTTGGTTAGTTACACACCTCCAAAGAAAATTGTTGATTTAAGTTTTGAGGTGATGTTTGAGAATTAGCTTAAATTCATAGGCAATCATATTGTGGACACTCCAATTATATTGTGTAAAAATGATGAATTTGTGAGGAGGTATGGAAAGAGAGAGGAGGAGGAGATGGAGAAAAGTGATGAACAAGCTGGAAAGGATGAAATTAAAAATGACAAAAAGATTAACCTCTCCACTTTGTCCATTGAAGAGAACCCATTGGAATGATGGGAAGCGAGCTCGAGGGAATAGACCTAGAAAGACCTAGGTGTGGGGGAGTTGTGAAATTGTACATATGTAAATATTTATTTTATTTTATTTTTTTTCTTTTAGTTGTTGGGTCTTTTTATTTCTCTTTTAGTTAGTTGTGTCAGTTTTAGTGAGTCTTTTATTTCTCTTTCTCTAACCTATGTACCAAGTTTATTACAAGTGATACAGGATAAGTAAGGAGGCATCACCACAAACAGGGAGCATTTTTGTTGTTTCGGCAGCTGAGTTCTCTAGTGCACTGTGAGTATATCTAATCTAGCATACTGTTTATATTTCTATATCTTGTATGCTTGGATTGCATGATCATCATGATTGTGTGCATGTTTTGGATGTGTAAATTACATGCTACATTATTTTTATCTCTGTATTCACTTGTGTGTATGAGGACATGACACAGTTTAGGTGCGGGGGGGAGATTCACATTTTTTCCCTTTTAGGAGTCTTTTTTTTTTATTTTGTTTTGCTTTTAGATTTTTTTCCCCTTTCTTTATCTTTATTTTCTTTTAGGAGTCTTTAAAAAAAATTGAAAAAAAAAAGTTAAAAATTTTCTGCAAATGGTTAGCTAGTATGTGAGTGATTTAGTATCCATGAGTGGATTTTAACTGTAAGATCAAAATGAAATAGTTATAAAGTCTTAAAATAAAGATTAGAATCTAAAACGAACATACCATGTAAACTTAGTCTAAGTGATTATGTACCCAATAGCACTTACGCTATTAGTTCATAGGCTTGGGATATTGATTGCAACTAAAAAAATAAATAAATAAAAGAAAAAAATTATTATATAGTAAAATAGATATTAATAAGTCTTGTCTTGTGGCCTCAGTTGCTTGAGTAATTAAGTCCGTAGGAGTGTCTTTACACTTATTGCCCTAAGACCATCTGGTTTGGGAGCATTGGCCCAAAGCTCGCTATATGGGTAGCTGAAAAGCCTAATAGGACAAGACACTATAAAAATATAATAATCTTGATTATCAATTAGCTAGGTACCTTGGCCTCAGGAAGTCTTGGTATCTACGCGAAAGATAGTAAAAAAAACAGAGAGAGAGAAAAAAAAGAAAAAAAATGAAAGTTGTAATTAAATATTCCCAAGCTTAAGAACTACATCACGATCATGGGGTACATAGGATCTGAAACTTAGGACAGGTGGTGTAAAGTTTGGATTTAAGACTTTATTTTATAGCCAATATGATATCTTGAATTGAGATTTTACTTGAAAATGAAACTCATGAAAATTGATGATCTTGCTAACTAGTTAACTAAAAAAAATAAAAATAAAAATAAAAAAATAAAAAAATTGATTTGTTTTTCTTTTCTTGATTTTCAGTTATCCTTATTTTACTTTTATTTATTTCTTAATCTTTAACTTTCTTGAATTTTGTGGGTGTAATCCACTGAAAACCCTCACGAGACAAAAACTCGTCCTCTAGGGGTGACTTAGGGGTTTAACGGCTTGTTGCACATGCTAAGTGCAACCGTGATTCCTACGAAAGTGAGTTAGAGTAGTTTAGTTTTCTTTTTCTTTTTATTAGTTTTGCTCGAGGACTAGCGAAAGATAGGTGTGGGGGTATTTGATCAGCACAATTTTATATCATTTTATACTCCTAATTATCTATTATTTGTATATAAATAATGCTACTCGGGTATATTTGATTATATTTTGCAGGGAATAGGTAAAAGAAAAAAAGAGGAATCCGGATACTTTCAGCAATTAAATGCCGCAATTTGTAAAAGATTGGAAGATGCTTTTCGAGCATGTTGCAATATTTTGACCATAACTTTGGCTAAAGGATCTCAAAAACAGTCATCCAGGTGTCTACAGAAAGAAAATTTGAAGATCTAAAACTTTCATGTTGATAGTTTTTGCTGATTTCTCCATTTGATCGCCTGTATTGGTCATTTAAAAAATCAGCCTGAGTCAAAACTGAATTAATTTGTAATATGTAATTGTTAAGGGGCTGTTTTGTAAAATATCCTTATTATATAAGGGGAAAAAAACAGGGCTGCTAGAGGCCGTCAGCTAGGTTTTTGTTTTGTTTTTTCTTTTGTATTAATTTTTTTTAGCTACCTTTAATAAAATCTAGGTTTTTGTTAACTTTAGCCTTTTTGTATTTTGGGAGTTTTGGCCACATTATTTTATTAGAAAATATTTCCCCCCACCCTTTTTTGCTTTTCATCATGGAGGCGGCATGCTCTTACCGAGCGAAGGTACGTTTTTTTTTTTTTTTTTTTTAATTTTTATTAGTTTAGTTTGATTAGTTTAATTAATTAGTGTTTGCAATTAATTATTAGTTAAATTTAAATAGTTTTAAACTGATTTAGTTATATTAATTATTTTAATTATTTACGTATGATTAATTTATGAGATTGTATCATTATTAGTTGTATCATGCATAGGTAGACCCCCTCTTGTATCTAGGGGAGATGAACTTAGACTAGAATATCTTGTGGTCATTCGTTGGATCTCCTATATAGGGTTATTTGCACACCAATTGACCGACAACTTTTAGGAGATTATTTCTAAAGTCACTAGTTATTTGACAGGGTATGTATCAATAGTCAATGGTCTATACTTAGAGTTTTACTGCTTTTCTACTTTTAATTTATTTAGTCATTTTATTTACCTTTGATGGACCATATGATGCAGATAATACCCTGTGCTTAGATCTAGTGTTCAGACTTACTTTACCTATTAGGAATAGAGATTTTGGTGAGTAACAACAGACTAGTATGGAGAACGAGATTGACCGCTTGATGCTAGTTTAGGGAATTCGATCCTAAGTGCTTGACTTTTCTAAATTAACATACAGTTCAGAACAAAACTATCCCAAAATTTTTTACTCAATTCATCTAGAAGTGTTGAAATAAAAGAACCACCTGTCCCTGTGGACCGACCCTCAAGTGCTACATCGAACGACCATGCGCTTGCGGTTAATTTAAAATGAGGAGACAGAATCTTCCCATCAACTGCTCGGCTTGAACAGCTAAGGGCATAGAATGACGAAGTCTTGCGGCAAGAGCTAGCTCAGAGGGCAACCTTGGTTGAAGTTGAAGCTTGCTTAGCCCAGACGGTGAGTTTTAATGAGGCTGAGTTGAGATCGCAGACGCTTATCAGGGCTGCTGAAGAGAGGAAGACAAGGCTGGCCACTCTTGAAGGACGAATCAAGTCTTATGAAGCACCATTGTAACTTATAGTCTGTGCATTCATGTAACCCCCTTTTGGAACCAATAAAGAATGATTTTATTTTGACTCCCCTGTTACATTTTCAACTTATTTCATCTTCTGAATTTTCGCTTTCAAGTTGTATCGCAACCCCTTGAGAAAATAGTCCTTACTGGACTAAAAGATGAGACCTGGCCGGTTCAGAGGTCGCAATGACATAACCGATTGAGAAGCCACCAGGCTCAAAAATTTATCGTATAATGACAAAGAAATAGTCCTTGTCGGACTGAAAGATGAGACTTGGCTATCTGCCAGTTCAGAGGTCGCAATGACATAACCTATTGAGAAACCACCAAGCTCAAATTTTATCGTATGATGACAAAAAAATAGTCCTTGTCGGACAGAAAGATGAGACTTGGCTATCTGCCGGTTCAGAGGTCGCAATGACATAACCGTTTGAGAAGCCATCAAGCTCAAAATTTTATCGTATGATGACAAAGAAATAGTCCTTGTCGGACTGAAAGATGAGACTTGGCTATCTGCCGGTTCAGAGGTCGCAATGACATAACCGATTGAGAAGCCACCAAGCTCAAAATTTTAGATGGGATTTGGAAGGAATTATCAGAGGCATATTGTTAACGTGACAACCCGAAAAGTCCACGAAGACTGAGTGGGACTCAGGAACTTGCTGAGGGGCTAGGAAATGAATTCCATAGAAGATCATATGTCAGAGGTGTAATTTTAACGTGACAAAAAGAACTTCGTAGGGATTCGGAAACAATTTGTCGGAGAACGAGGAGATCACTGTCATAGGTTTAATGTTAACTTAACAGCGAAATGGATGCCAGAGGTATACTATTAAACATAGCATGAAAGAGGTATCGTTCTCGCAGAGAGAAACGAGGAAATCACTGTCATAGGTTTAATGTTAACTTAATAGCGAAATGGATGCCAGAGGTATACTGTTAAACATAACATGAAAGGGGTCTCGTTCTCGCAGGGAGAAACGAGGAAATCGCTGTCATAGGTTTAATGTTAACTTAACAGCGAAATGGATACCAGAGGTATACTGTTAAATGTAACATGAAAAAGGTCTCGTTCTCGCAGAGAGAAATGAGGAAATCACTGTCATAGGTTTAATGTTAACATAATAGCGAAATAGATGCCAGAGGTATACTGTTAAACGTAGCATGAAAAAGATCTCGTTCTCGCAGAGAGAAACGAGGAAATCACTGTCATAGGTTTAATGTTAACTTAACAGCGAAATGGATGCCAGAGGTATACTGTTAGACATAGCATGAAAGGGGTCTCGTTCTCGCAGGGAGAAACGCGGAAATCACTGTCATAGGTTTAATGTTAACTTAACAGTGAAATGGATGAAAAGATCTTTATATGTAGTCTTACCATTCCATGGTGAGAATTGGTAAGTGATTTTGGAGAGGGAATCAAATGGGAACAAGTCCCTTAGGATTTTTAGCAAATCCTCAGCTGTCAACAGGTTTGATATGCCTTTACCAACTACCGTTTGAGTCGGACTAGCCATGCTATTCCCCTCAGCATGATGATTTGTTGAGGACTTATGTTGGGCTTAAAGGCCAACATTTTCCTCTATCCTTAATCGTTAAAGGTGTTGGATCATGTGGTTAGTGCATGTAACCTTGATTCTCCTTTGAGACAACCAGTGTACGATCAGGTTCTTACCAGTTTATGGTTGTATGATCTCGTTTGGAGGAAGAGAGAGGGCTCTTTCTGTGTACCTTGGATTCGAAGGTCTTGATTAGAGGTGTAGTGTTAACTTGATCATAAGAAGGATCCTTAATCACGGATAATACTTCTTGAAGAACTTGCCATTGATCGGCATCATGAGTAAATCACCATCTGAAGTCATAAGGCGATATGCTCCGTTTGAATAGACTGTTTCTATTACAAACGGTCCCTCCCATTTGGGCTGAAATTTGCCTTTGGTTTTGTGAGTCATGATCATTGATCATCTGACGGCTAAAACCAGATCTCCTTTCTGGAAGACTCTTTGTTTGACCTTCTTGTTGAATGCTTTTGAGATTCGAGCTTGATACAATTCGATGTGCTGTTGAGCTTGTAACCGCTTCTCATCTAGGGCTTCGAGCTCTTGAAGACGCAACCGATCATTGTCTTCTGATGTGATCTTAGTCATTAAAGCGACTCGCAATGACGACATTTGGATTTCTAACTGTATGACTGCTTCACACCCGTACACCAGGGAAAAAGGCGTAACCGTGATTCGGTAGGCCCAAAGACATTCACCAAGCTTTTCGTCCCAACCTTGCTTATTCGAGGAGACGAACTTTTTGAGTAACTTGATGATTACTTTGTTGAATGCTTCCGCCAAGCTATTAGCGGCGGGATTATAGGCAGTTGAAGCCACATTCTGAATTCGGTATTTATCACAGAATCGATAGAATACCTGGCTTATGAATTGGGGACCGTTATCATGGATGATCCGCCTAGGGACATCAAATCGATGGATGACATGGTGTTTGATGAAATTAACCATGTTGAAAGTTTTGACTTCAACCAGTGGTATAGCTTCTGCCCACTTTGAAAATTAATCGGTTATTACCAGGATAAACCGGTGACCTTTTGTTGAAGAGGGCTGATTGGCCCTACGACATCGCTTCCTCATGCTTCAAATGACCATGAAGCAACAGTTGGGTGGAGCAACTCTGGAGGCTGGTGTATGAAGTCTGCATGGATTTGGCATGCTTTACACCTTCGTGCATATTGGGTGGCATCGGCTATCATGATTGGCCAATAATATCCAAGCCTATGCAATCTGTCTTTATGTTTTGGACCTGGCTGATGAGCTCCGCATATGCTGTCGTGTGCTTCTTTAAGCACTTCCTGTGCCTCTGAATTAGAAAGGCAACGGAGGAGGGTACCGTCGTATGAACGACGGTAAAGTGTCTTCAGAGTTGGATCATAGTAAAAACGGAGAGACCTTCGTCTGATAGATGCCGTTTCTTTAGGATTGTCTGGCAGCAGACCATGTAGAGCATAGTCGATGAAAGGAAATCGCCAATCTCTCGGCTCAAGTCCGTCGAGATATTATAAACCTCTCTGGTTCTTAACATATGTTTAGAGCAGACAAGGTGTCGAGTCGCCACTGTGAGGTGATACTCGGTGTCGACTGGTGATTGGTCGCTAAAGTTGCATATGTAATATCATATTTCCATACTTATTATAGAATAAAAGCTGCATTGTCCTAATTAATTGTTTAATTTATTTGCAGGCCCATTCTTTAAGGAGATGAAGAGAAATGAGCCCAAAGCCCACCAAAATTCTGAATTAAATCAGAATTAATTCGCACTCAGTAAATCAGGGCAAAATCAAGAGGTTGAAAACCGGTTGAGAAGAATCCTCTCAGAATCGATCGGTTAAAGCCAAGAATCCAAGGCTATTTCGTCAGAATCCGGGACTCAAACTGAAAAACCAACTCCAGATAAAGTCAGAGGGCGAAACCAGGGCAACCCACTAACAGGGTGTGGCCACCTGGCCACACCCTGGACACGGAAACGTGGCCCAAGCCACGTTTTCGCGGTTTGGTTGGGGAGTTAGGGGGAGCGTTTGCTCCCCCGATCTCCCCGGGATCCTACTTGTTGGGTTTTTTGCCTATAAAAAGGTAGTCTTTGCGCTGAAAATTGGACGACCATGCAGAGATAGAATTTAGCCAAGTTTTCCATTTCTTAGTTTAGGTGTTTCTTTTCTTTTTATGTAACTTGTATGTAAGCTTAGGTTAGATGATGATTCATGTAAGTAAGAGAGAGGCATATGTTGAGAGTGACACCGATGTACCCTCCTCCTTTCTTCCATTGTTTCAAGCAATAAAGGTAAACATTTATTTATGTTCGTATCTTTACTTTCATTTTCTTTTGTTTTCATCTTCCTCTTCTACTTTACCTCGTTTATTTTTGTTGAGTTTACAAGTGAATTCCAAAGCACAAGTATAACGATGTTATGTGAGTGCCAACGATAGTTCATGAAGACGTTCTCCTCCTCAAGACGTATCACTTCATGCTTGTGCGAGACTTGATGATATAATGCGAACGGGGACTGAGCTCGGGCTTATGATCTATGCGTTGAACGCCTCCTAAACAAAGGTAGAACATGCAAAGGTTTTCAGGTAAGTCATCAATCAATCTAGGTAAGTATTTCTTCCTCTTCTTTTTTTCTTTCATTTCTGTAAATTAAATCACCAACACCACTCCTTTTCACTTCCTTGTAAATAATCATTAGTACATAGTCGCTTTCGCCGTTTTCTGATTTTTCCACCTTCTTCATCTCTCATTTTCTTCTAACTTTAACATAATTCTTTTTCAATTTTCATAACTTTAAAAAATAGAGAAGAACTCTCATTTGGTTTTCATAAAGATTTCAATACAAAAACGTAAACGCTTCTATCACAAAACCCTCCCTGTGGATCACGACCCGCATAGCCACTTGCTATAGCGGTAAGAATTGAGCACTTGCACATCTTCATTCTAAATCTGAAATTCTTTATTTTTATGTGCAGGTTGTACCTCAATCAAATTTTGGCGCCATTGCCGGGGAGGGTAACGTTGTTTTATTGAAATATGATTTTTCTTGAAAATTTTTTAGAACTAAAACAAACTTTCTTCTCTGTTGCAGGTTTAAGGGCAAGCAAAGCAGGAAATTAAAGTTGCAGTAACATATAAGTGGCCTTGGGCCTCTGCTCTAGAAAGCAGAGACCAAGTGCCCTCTGCTTTGCCGCGGATCCGCGGCCAACGCCGCGAAAACGCGGCAAAAAGGAGTGGACTACTAACTGTCTTTTTGCAAGGCTGCTTGCTTTGCAAATTCTAGTTTTCTGCAACTTTACTTTTTCTTATATGCCATCACATAAGCCTGCTAATAATCAACAGTAAAACGTTTGTTGAAAAGCTAAAAAAATTGATTAGACGTTTGCATTTTTAGGCACGTGTCTTTTCAATTCATTTATTTTTACTTTGAAGAGTGCTGGAGCAAGGTACGTTCGCATTGCATCTAGAATAGGACTCATCTCTTGGTTGATTTTTATCGCTTTGAGTGAATCTTATTTACATATCTTGTACACTTGCACAAATTGATTTTAAGGGCACCAACCCATAACAAGATAAGGTGGGGATTTAATCACCCTTCCTTAACCCAAAAATCAGATTCCAAGCACTCACTAACCCAAGCCTAACTAAAAATGAGTAGACGTTGGCCCTAGGGATATCTCGGACTCAATTAGGAGATTATCCTTAGGGGGAAGGTGTTGGAACTTGACTCCTGCCAAATCAGTGTCTAGGAAAAGGATTAAGGGCCGAAAGCCTGAAGGTTGGGGGTTATTTAATTAAGGAACGTCTTTGACGGAAAACCTCCCACCAACCTTGCCCTGACCTGGCTGATTAGCTTGTGGTCAAAGTCTGCATTAGACCTCCCGTGTACAGTCTAATCAGTTAGGAGTCGTCTAGGTCATAGGTCTACCTTAACTTAGTTAGAATTTTTTCCTTTTATTTGTTTGCTATTTTGTTAGTTTTTCTTTGTTTGTATTCTATTGTGTGATATGGCTTATAATAATAATTTTTCCAACTTTAATAATAATAATCCATATTACACATCGAATTCTTTTTCGGATATTACCAACCCGGCATATCATAACTTTAACCAACCTAGTGTGCCGGATTGGTCTTATCCGAATGAATATAACCCATGCCCCCATCGTATGACTATAATTTTCAGAATGATTTCAACTCTTCATAGAGTCAGTGGGAATTCACCTCCCCCGAGCATAATTATCAACCAACTTGTCCTCCTTCTCCACCTAGTCCACAATATTTTCAAGATTCATACTCAGTTCCACCCGTCCAAAATAGGAAACCATCAATTTTGGAAATGAGTATGCGTGAGTCCAAACACAAATCCCAAAATCTGATGGACTCACAATTTCACTACCACTTCCAAGACAATTCTTCATCTTTTCATCAAAACAATGAACCTATCAACTATGAAAAGATGCTTGAAGCCATGACTCAGGCTCAAAACACTCGTAATCATGACAAAACACTCGTAATCGTGACATAGATATGATGGTCGAATCTCTACATTCTCACCGTTGGACCAGTTCTGATGTCACTAACCATTATGTTAGAGCCGAAGAGTCCTGTAGTTTTGGAAATCAAGATTCCATTTCAGAACAACCATTTGAACTTGCCCAAACTCCAATTTTGAAAAAGATATCGACAGTTTAGCAAGTTATCCTTTTCCTGAAATAGAACTTGAAAATGAATATGATCCTGAACCCCAACTGAGTGATTCAATTCTACTTCCTGATTCGATTATGACTCCGGTATCTTCACCTGATTTCGATCTTTTCCCCGAGTCAACGTTGGATCCTATGCCTATTCATAACGAAATTGAATCCCCCATCTTTGAGGATCATATTGAACTTGAACAATTATACAATTTTGAAAATCCTATTGACAAATTGGCAAGTTCTCAATTTTTTGATATTGAACTCAATGAGATATGTGACCTAGATTCTCAAATCTGTGATCCAGTTTAACTTTCTGAATCAATATTGACTCCTGTTTTGTTACCAAACTTGAGTAATATTTTAGAGTCAGTTTTGATTCCTCCACCTATCATTCCTGAACTGGAATCACCCATATTAGGTCACATCCCATTGTTAGAAAATACATGTGGACTTGAGTTTCAACTTCTTGACTTGGACCCGCTTCTTGAACTAATTTTGACTCCTGAACCTTTACTTGACTTAAGTCACCTTCCTGAGTCGGTATTAGTTCCTGTCCTTCCTGAGTCCAAGTCAACCGTTCTATCATTTCATACTCCATTCTGGAACGAGGTGGTTGACAAATTTGACTCCGAAATTAGTTATGGAATATGGAAATTAGATGGGGTTAAATATTTAATAAAGATCCTTTATAGATACATCTTTTTAATGGGTTATATTAGAGAAATTGTTGGTAGGTTCCTCCGAACTCCACAAAAAGTTGATTGGGCCGCATTTCGTGGACCAATCAGACCACCACCGGAACCACCACCTTAAGGTAACATTTTCCTTCCCTTTCGTCTTTTTCATGCATCTATGCATTAATTCATACATTGAGGACAATGCATGAGATAGGTGTGGGGGAGGGTTCTAACATAACTTAGTTTCTTTTCTTTTTATTAAAAAAAATTATTAACATTTTCTTTACTTTTAAAAACTTTTTGAAAATAGAAACAATATTTTGACATATTTTTTGTAAGAAATTAAGTTAATTTTAAGGAATAGGAAAATTCAAATTAGGATTTCTTATACTTGGTCAAACTAAGATTATTTGTTTGATTTTTAGGGTTAGGAAGAAAATTTGTTAAAGTAATTTAGTCTTGATCTTTACCTTAATGAAATATGCACACTTTATACACTTACACACTTAGGATTCAAAAACAAAGATTCTTATGCCTTATATATAAAAAAAAAGGATAAACAAATCTAATTATTGATTAGCTAGGTGCTTTGGCCTAAGCAAGCCTTAGTATTTATGTGAAAGATGATTAGATAAGTTTGAAAAATATATATATATATATAAAAATCCTCTGATTAAGCTGGGTATTTGTGCCTAATAAAGCATAAGTATTCACGCCTAAAAGGGGTTCATATAATAAAATCCTTAGTTTTGTGGCCTTGTTTGCTCGAGTCCTTAAGTCCTTGGGGTGTTTTCTCACCCTGTGCCCTAAGACCGTTTGGTTTGGGAGTCATTGATTAAAGGCTCGTTACATGGGCAGATTAGAAAGCCTAATAGAACTAAGGAATAATATCATCAAAAATATATATAAATAAATAAGGCATAAGAGTTAGAGTTAATGAACCCATCGTCAAAATTTTCACGGTCACAAGGTGCATATGACTTAGGGAAAAGTAATAGACTAGACGAGAAGTACAATTTGACTCCTTACTTTAATTGATAACAAATTTTTGAATAGAGACTAAGTTTAGGAATGAAAAATTCAGCTTTCCTATAACTTATAGATTGCTTAGATCTTACAATTATATTTCAAATATTTTTTCTCTTTCAAAATGTTTTTCGAAAATACTAACTCTTTATTTCTCTTTCTTTATGGATTTTGTAGGTGCAATCCGCTGAAAACCCTCACGAGACAAAACTCGTCCTCTAGGGGAAACCTAGAGGTTTAACGGCTTGTTGCACATGCTAAGTGCAATCGCGTGACCTGCGAAAGTGGTCTAATAATCCTTAGTGTAGTTTAGTTGTTTTGCTCGAGGACGAGCAAAAGATAGGTATGGGGGTGTGCTTGGTCGCTAAAGTTGCATATGCAATATCATATTTCCATACTTATTATAAAATAAAAGCTGCATTGTCCTAATTAATTGTTTAATTTATTTGCAGGCCCATTCTTTAAGGAGATGAAGAGAAATGAGCCCAAAACCCACCAAAATTCTGAATTAAATCAGAATTAATTCGCACTCAGTAAATCAGGGCAAAATCAAGAGGTTGAAAACCGGTTGAGAAGAATCCTCTCAGAATCGATCGATTAAAGCCAAAAATCCAAGGCCATTTCGTCAGAATCCGGGACTCAAACTGAAAAACCAACTCCAGATAAAGTCAGAGGGCGAAACTAGGGCAACCCACCAACAGGGTGTGGCCACCTGGCCGCGGAAACGCGGCCCAAGCCGCGTTTTCGCGGCTTGGTTGGGGAGTTAGGGGAGCGTTTGCTCCCACGATCTCCCCGGGATCCTACTTGTTGGGTTTTTTGCCTATAAAAAGGCAGTCTTTGCGCTGAAAATTGGACGACCATGCAGAGATAGAATTTAGCCAAGTTTTTCATTTCTTAGTTTAGGTGTTTCTTTTCTTTTTATGTAACTTGTATGTAAGCTTAGGTTAGATGATGATTCATGTAAGTAAGAGAGAGAGGCATATGTTGAGAGTGACACCGATGTACCCTCCTCCTTTCTTCCATTGTTTCAAGTAATAAAGGTAAACATTGTTTATGTTAGTATCTTTACTTTCATTTTCTTTTGTTTTCATCTTCCTCTTCTACTTTACCTCATTTGTTTTGTTGAGTTTACAAGTGAATTCCAAAGCACAAGTATAACGATGTTATGTGAGTGCCAACGATAGTTCATGAAGACGTTCTCCTCCTCAAGACGTATCACTTCATGCTTGTGCGAGACTTGATGATATAATGCGAACGGGGACTGAGCTCGGGCTTATGATCTATGCGTTGAACGCCTCCTAAACAAAGGTAGAACATGCAAAGATTTTCATGTAAGTCATCAATCAATCTAGGTAAGTATTTCTTCCTCTTCTTTCTTTTCTTTCATTTCTGTAAATTAAATCACCAACACCACTCCTTTTCACTTCTTTATAAATAATCATTTGTACATAGTCGCTTTTGCCGTTTTCTGATTTTTTTCCACCTTCTTCATCTCTCATTTTCTTCTAACTTTAACATAATTCTTTTTCAATTTTCATAACTTTAAAAAACAGAGAAGAACTCTCATTTGGTTTTCATAAAGATTTCAATACAAAAACGTAAACGCTTCTATCGCAAAACCCTCCCTGTGGATCATGACCCGCATAGCCACTTGCTATAGCGGTAAGAATTGAGCACTTGCACATCTTCATTCTAAATCTGAAATTCTTTATTTTTATGTGCAGGTTGTACCTCAATCAACTGGCAGGGCTAGAGTTGTTGCTAATGCAGCAAGAGCATCTGCCTTAGTATTATGAGATCGAGATACGTGCCTGATGTAAAAAGCCATCAAACAGATTAGCCAATTTGATGACTGTGTGATAATAAGGCACCAAATCCTCGTGACGGACCTCATATTCACCTTTAACCTGATTGATAATCAGTTTTGAATCGCCATAAGCTTCAAGGTAGCGTACCCCCATTCCATGAGCGAGTTGAAGACCAATGAGTAGAGCATTATATTCCACTACATTGTTAGAGCATGATTCCGTCAGAGAGAATGCTCTAGGAAGGACATGATTCTGTGGAGAGATAAACACAACCCCCACGCTGATAATGATCCTGCCTTTAGGGCCTATTCGTGATGCCCCATTGAAGAACATCTGCCAAACTTCATCCTCTGAAGTTACATTAGATTCGAAGACTTCATCTGGAATATCTTCATGAAGTTTTGAGTGTTTCGGAACTGGATGAGCAGCCAAGAACTCTACAAGGGCCTGGCCTTTAACTGCCTTCTGAGGGATAAAGATCATGTCGTATTGAGACAAAAGAAGCGCCCATTTAGCTAATCTTGAATTCAATGATCCTGGCTTCATCATGAGAAGACGCAAAAGATTCACTCTGGAGATGACATGTATGGTTTGGCCGACCAAATAATGTCGTGTCTTCTGAACGGCAAAGACAAGAGCTAAGAACTCCTTCTCAATAGGATTGTAGCGAGATTCCGCCCCTATTAGAGTCCTGCTCAGATAATAAATGGCCTGTTCGTGACCATTGTCGTCTTTTTGAGTAAGCAGGGCACCAAGAAAATGGTCCATAGCTTTCACATAAAGCAAGAATGGTTTCCCTGATGTGGGAGCTACTAAAACTGGAGGTTTTGTGAGATATCTCTTGATATCCTCGTAAGCTTCTTAACAAGCTTGATCCCATACAAAGGAAGCACCCTTTTTCATGAGTCGGGTGAACGGTTGACAGCGGCCTGAGAGATTTGCAATGAATCTTCTGATATAAGCCAGTCTACCTTGCAAGCCTCTAAGCTCTTTGAGGTTCCTACGTGGGTGCATGCTCTGAATGGTTTTGATTTTATCTGGGTCAAGATGAATTCCTTTTGATGTAACAATAAACCCAAGGAATTTGCCACTCGAAACTCCCAAGAAAGGATTTCATCGGATTCATTTTCAGTTGATGAGCCCACATTATGTCGAACATCGTTATCAAGTCACGAAGATGGTCATTCTTATTGCGGCTTTGACAGCAATGTCGTCGACATAGCATTCTACTATTTTTTGGAGATGATCACGGAAGATTGTACTCATTGCCCGCTGATAGGTTGCTCGGCGTTCTTCAGCCCGATGGGCATTACAGTGTAACAGTATACCCCAATGGCGTTCGGAACGAGGTATGCTTCTCGTCGTCGGGATACATCTTAATCTGGTTGTATCCTGAAAAGCAGTCCATGAAAGCCATTCTTTTAAATTCACAGGTATTGTCAATCATGACATCAGTGATGGGCAGTAAGAATTCGTCTTTAGGACAAGCTGTATTGAGATCACGGTAGTCGATGCAGATCCGAATTTTCCGTTCTTCTTGAGGACGAGTACGATATTAGCAACCCAATCTGGATGTTGTTCCTCCCGTATGAAGCCATATACAATGAGCTTATGAACTTCGGCTTCAATAGCTTCCATAATGTTCGGGTGAAACCGACGTTGTTGCTGCTTGACTGGCTTGGCGTCAGGTTTGATATTTAGACGATGCATGGCTACTTGTGGATCAAGTCCGGGCATGTCTTCGTAGTTCCATGCGAAGACGTCTATATACTCTTTTACGAGTATTATTAATTCTTCTTTTTCCATAAGTGGTAAACTTTCACTTATAAAGATGAGTTTAGGGTGCTCTTGACTACCCAAGTAACCTGCATCACCTTGTCTTCAGTAGGTGGTTCGCTCAGTTCAAATCGCTTTTCCCGTTGGAGATCTAATTGCTGAGCCCATGGTCCTCATCAGTAGCTTCCACAGGCTCCAATTGACTGCTTGAAGTCATATTAACGGTGAGATTCTCGAACATCATTCCCACACTGACATCTGAGTCCCACTCGGAGGAAGAGACAGAGTGTGATGGAATCGGTTCGCCATCCCTGGATTGAACCATTGCTGGTGGTGTGGGTGTAACGTATCCCAACCCCCTGCGTGTGTTATCATAGTAATTTGCAGGTTTCCCTTTTGGTACAAAGTTACGCAGCAAACTATGTCTTCCTTTTCTGAAATTCAGGCCTCTCCACGCTTTAGGTTGTACCCCATTTTCTTCATCATATGGCATGCTGATCGCGCGTAATGGAAAAATTGTGGGGTGTCTGAATCTGAACTTGAATCTGTGGCTATGGACCCTTGTGGTTGGGCTCTACCGAAAATTATCGGTGACTGACCTTCTTTGGATGGAGGGGTCACTAAAATGGCCCCTTCTACAGATTCCATGGGTGTACTGGATGCGCTTGGTTTATGTAAAGGGATGTGTAGAGAGCTATCCGTGATGGATTCAAACAACCCAATACTCGCAGGATAATCAAAATAAATATTATCATTAATTACCCATTCACTCTCATCTTTTGAAGGAGTGTTACATTGGGGATTATTAAGACATGCTATAATTGGTTCACCAATCAGAATGGCTGGCATGTCTGCTTCAGATTCTGAGTCCGCCTCATTGCCACTATCATCATCGTCGGGCAATGATTCTTTCGATGTTTCACTGGTCTCTTGATACAGGAGAGCGTCAGTAAAGTAATTTTTCACCCCTTTGAATGGTTGCTTCTCAGCGAAGACAGTTCGTACTGTTGTATCATCTTCAACATATTTGAAGCACTGGTGCAGAGTGGAGGGAACGATCCAGTTGGCGTGGATCCACGGTCGTCCTAGTAGCAAGTTGTATGAAGTGTTAGCGTCAATGACATAGCACGTCACTTCAGACTTCAGGCTCCCGATTCGGCAACGGAGTCGAATTTTCCCAACTGGATGACTACTCCCGGCATTAAAACCGTATATTGTAGTAGTGGTTGCGGACAACCTGTATAGTGGTATACCGAGGAAGTAGAGGAGCCTTTGGGGATGATGCTGAGTGCAGACCCAGATCGACCTGTACCCTTTCAATGCATGTTGAGCCAATGTATCCGGTATAGTACAAAGGTCGATCGTGCTTGTTATCCTTGAGAAGCATGTCTTCCGCTGTGAAGGTAATAGCAGGTACCTTTGATTGTATATGATGGCATTCAGGACAAGAAGACTGGGCGTCATCTTTAGGGATTTCTGGCATGTACGTCAGTAATGACTCTGAATTGGCCAGTGCATCTCTGAGTGCTTCTCTTGTCTCTTTTGAGAGACGAAAGAGCTCGTGTATGGTAATACGAGCTGGGATATTAGCCAGCTGGGCCAATATGTCAAAACGAAAAGGGCGTGTTTAGCCCTGGGCTTGAAGGCTTCTTTAGGACATGGTCAAACCGGACTTCCTTAAGCTTCTCCTTTCCCTTGGTTGGAACTGGAGCGAGTGCTGGTATTGGTACTGACGTCGTCTGCTATTGTGTCTCATCAATAGCTTTCTCATGCTGTTTCAAGTATGATTTTCCAGATCGAGTACCTGTTGGCTGAGGTACGTCAGCCTGCGTCGCGCAAGCGTGCTTTTCCCCTTCAGAATCGCTGAGAGAGGCTGATATAAGATTGTCATCGTCTGGCAGGATGGAGATGACATTGCAAGATTTGCCCTTCGACTTGGACTTCTTTGAATCCCATTATTCGTCTTGGACAAGGTCTGGGTGTATCCACATAATTTCCCCTGTCTCGAGTGTCAAGGGAACAAGACCCTTATTATCTTGAGTTTTAACTACGGAATGTGTGACTTCTAGCCGCGGCGCAGGGACTGGATACGTCCTGTCAGGAACTGTGACCTTTGGGGTTTTGCCGAACTCGAGGGTCACCATATTTGTAGTGACTTTCTTTGTTCTGACTTTAGTGTCAGGACTCCGGCGTCGATCAAAGCTTGAATTCTGTCCTTGAGGACAAAGCACTTATCGGTAGGATGGTGAATCATCCTGTGGTGGAAGAGACAGTATTTGGGATCATTTGTGCGTCCTATTACATTGGGACGTCGAGCATCCGGCAGCTTCAATTTATTCCCTTTGTGGAGTAAATGGAATATTGTGGCCACCTGATCGTCTTTGAAGAGTATTGTTTCGGAGGAAACTTGGACTCCTGATTATTGAAGCCGCCTTCTTGGCCTTCGACTGCACATCCGCTGACAATTCTGCGGACATAGTCTCCTTCTCTTTGGCTTGAGAAGACTGCGCCATGTCGCTACGTCCTTTATTATTCATACCCCATTTGCCTTAGGGTGGATGATTCGAACTTTTTAGCTGACTTTTCGGCTATCTCAGCTTGCTCAACCAGTTCTTTCCAGGTATGGGCTTTGACAGCCCCATGCGAACCTCTACTTTGTCTAAGAAGTTGTGCCTGCCCATCTGTAAGAGCATGGGTAATGGTATCCCTGTTGGATACATCAAAGACAAGTTTCTGAACTGCTCAATGTAGTCACGGACAGAGTCGCACTTCTTTTGCATGGTGGAGAGGAGCTTGTTCATGGTTACCTCAGTATCGTCCTCATAGAAACGAGAGAGGAATCGGGTTTTCAGGTCGATCCAGGAATTGACGGAGCCCGGAGGGAGACTTCGGAACCAGTCGAATGCTACCCCCTTTAAGGTGCCAATGAACAGCCTAGCCATGATAGCATCATTGTCTATAACATTACCGGTCTGAGACGGAAATAGTAAATGTGCTAGTTTGGCGAGCTTTATCATCGTACGTATGTAACGTCGGCGGTTTGAACTTTGGTGGGTATGGCACTGAATCCCACTCCAGCGGGTAAGGACGGACTGTCCCTACTTTCTTTAATTCCTCCCTCTGAGCTAGGGATGCGATTTGAGCTTGGATGCCTTTAAAGACTTCAGCGTCCAAAGAAGAACCCTCCTTCGACTTCTCCATCCTTGGTTGTTCATTGCTAAGATGTTCATCCTCATCATGGCTACTCCCGGTATCATTATTATTCTGGTTATTGAGGAGTTGAGCGAGCATCTATTGGATGTTGTCTAAAGCTTCTTGCTGGGTCTTGGAAGTTTGCTCCTGAGCTTCCAAACGCCGACGAAGGTCATCATTACTGTTATCAGCCATGTTCACTGATACTCTGTTTGCTCGCACTGAGCTGACAGTCGCTGAAGAGGCATACCCACTGTGTTCGTCCTCTTCATCAAACCATTGGACTAATCCTTTCATTGGTTCTAGTAAGGTTACTGCAGTTGAAGAGGACGGTTGTCATAACTGTAGGGTATTGCAACCTTAGATCTGGTGTTGCGGAAGACACCTTCTTCATGTACCAAGACTTCGCTCAAGCCTGGGCTATAATCTGGATCTGGGGAGCCGTAGGGAGTGTCGTGGAATGCTCGCCCCTGTGTAGCTCTCGTCCTCTTCCGGTCATGTTAACAGATGCAGAGGGTAAATCTTGCGATATGCTCCTTTTACGATGTTTCACCAGAGCTTGCACCGACAGTCGATCAAAACTGATCGTCGGCCTGGAGGAGTGGCGGGGATTGGTCCTAACCGGCAATGGACTGAGTGGACTGTCACCAACTGGCATCCCGCTTGTCAACAACAAGCGGAAGAAGTTTGGAAATGTTCTGACTTCCGTTTGCTTGTTAAGAATTCTCGCAAGTCAGACCCAACTGGGCCTAAATGATTGAGCGCAGAGGCTCTGTTGGATTGCGCATAGGACGATGTCCTGTTCCTTTTATCACCGCAGAGGAGATTAGCACTAAATAGTGCTTCAGCTCTAGCTTCGCGGCTAAGAACCTTGGGAATGTCCTTGGGCGTTGAAGCTGCATAAGAACCGCTGTCAACACTTAGGGATAATCCCTTAGCTCCGCTACGAAGCGCGAGCTCAGCGCTTGATGAACTGGGAGCGAAGCACGCTGTGGTGCTTTCTTCGCTTTGTTGTTGCGAAGATGATTAGCCTTAGATGGTGCTTTGGCTCTAAATTCGTGGTTGAAAGCTTTGGAAACGCCCTTGGGCGCTGAAGCTGCATAAGCACCGCTATCAGCACTTAAGGACAATTCCTTAGCTTTGCTTAAAGAACTGGGGAACGAAGCACGTTGTGGTGCTTTGGTTCAAGCTTCGCGGCTAGCAGTCTCGCTGGAGCAGGCAGGTATCTTGCCTTTTCTTCGCAAGAGAGATGCACTTGTGGCGTATGCCTGAGGCTTTATATAGAGCCTTTTGCTTTGGCCTCACATCTGCTTTGACAAAGGAGACCTAGGTTCGCAGGGAACCTGACTAGCCACATGAGGCTGAGGGGTGTCGGCAGAATTCTGCTTCTGGTTTCTGTTCTGAAACATTGGCCATGGAGACCTTTCTATGCTTCCGTGCATGGAGCATTAGACCACCCCCAGAGAGAGAACTTCTTCAAATTTTCCTTGGTCGAAGTGAACGACCAGGTTCTCGAAAGTGATAGGCTTGCATTGCGGGCCTGCTTCTTGTTGCGCCAGAAGACCGTGGTAGGCTCGCAGAGAGCCTTATCTATTTCCACATAGCCTTGCTTTGAAGATTTAGCCAGAGAGGCTCTGGCTATACCGGCTTTCTCGAATTCAGAGATAGACCCGAAGGTCTGCTCGTCGCATTAGGACACTTGATTCTCAACAGTGGAGAATTTGTTCCCCAGCGGAGTCGCCATCTTGTTTTCCATTGATTTTGCAAAGGAGAAAACTTATAAAAAAGTGTCGAGGAGCTAAATTACAAGTATTCTAAAAAGATTACAAGTAGATCTCCTCTGAGATTTGTAGAAGTGTGCTGATAGGAGTCTGGTCAGTGCACGACCACTTTGTCCTTGTGACGATGCGATCGATAAGATTCTCTTCTCACCTGGTTCAGGGAATCGGAGAACAGAAGGTTGCCAGAACCCTCTTGTTACTTCTCAAACTGCCTTCACATGGGAATTCCTTCTTCCCTGGTTCTGGAGATTCCTTGAGAAGAAGGTACTAGGGTATCAGTACCCTGATTAGAGAAGCAGTTCTCTAAATTCTCTGAATTCTTGGAAGCTAGAGAATAGATCTCTGTATAACCGTCTCTCTGTGCGTCTCTTTGCCTGTGCGCTTCTCTCCTCCTTTTTCTTTTGTACCCTTGGTGGGCTATTTATAAGGAGGGCAGGGGTATAATTGTCCCTGAAAATCTGAAAACAGATTGAGTCAAATCTGTTCAAATCTGAAAAGTAGTCTTACTGCGAGGCTAGAATCAGCTCCTGTGAAGCTAGGAATAGCAGGTAGGTCGGTCTCCTGATCTATTTTGATTATTTCCATATAATTGAAAGATCTCCCCTGATCCTCTTACTTGTTTTAGGAGAGTCAAGAGATTATGACAACAACTGCCAAATTTAATCTCAGATTTGATCTCAATTAGATTTGATCTTGATCCTGAATTGATTTGATCTCATCTGGAGATTTAATTGGTCAAAGGTTGACCATAACAGACCCACAGTGGAGCTGCCGCGTCGAGCTCATAGCAGAGCTGGAAGAAGCATCTGGCGAAGTCAGAAGAAAGCTCTTCAGCGGAGCTAGATAACATCTATGGCGAAGCTACCGAACATCCTTCTGCGCGGTTGTGTGTGGCTTCGAGCGAAGGTAACTCTCTGCGAAGTTAACTGAGTGCTTCAGGCGAAGCTGTAAGTTAGCTTCCTGATGGAACTTTGAACGGCTCCAAGGCGAAGTTGGGCGATCTTAGCCTCTCAGGCGAGGCTATCCCTTTGGGCTCATGTGATACTAAGTGTTGAGCTAACCTAGCATCTTAGACCTGCTGAGATCTGTTTAAAGACAATTTGGGCTCACTGTCTGCTTCACTGGATCAGTAGAGTCCAAGTTGCTGATTTGTCCCTCGGAGATGGGTACAGAACTGGTCGTCAGCTTGTCTGTCACTTGTCTTTTGTAAATGTCAACAAGTTTAGACATTGTTTAGGTCAGTAAGAATCTTGTCTTTTTTAAAGTGTCAACACGTTCCTCCTGTTAATTCCTTAATTATCAGGTTACCTGACTTGGGAGAGATTGTAGGAGAAACTGAGTAGGCTTCCAGTAAGACTGTCTTCACCTATCTTTGTATACTTCTCTTTCCCTTTCAATTTTGTGACTAGTTTTTTTTTGTCTTAGATATAGGTAAGGGAAAGGAAGCTTTTGTTGATCCTCTCTTTTCTGCTAAGGAGAAGATGGAGGATGACCTTTTTTTCTCTGGAGGGGAAACTCTTGTAGAGGAAGACTACCTCAACTATAAAGGTTCCAATGATATCTTGTACGATTTTGGACTAGCAGAGGTGATGTTCAATCTCAATAGACTGAGGAGAAGGATGTACAAATCCTGGAAACCTCCATGAGCATTGAACAGATCGTTGAAGTTGCCACTACCATAACTTCTGCTCCTCAAGGTAATGATTGTAGAATTCTATTTAGCATTTGCCTGTCACACATAGTCTCTGACTTTGATTGTTTTTGCAGAGACATCAGTGGCTGCTGCCCCATGCGTGGTTGCTCCTCCATTGGTGGAACCTTCTGGGTTGGACTACCTGTACCATAATGTTCTTCAGCCCAAAACCTCATTAGCCTTTTATGATGGTCGGAATAGGGTATGCTCCAATAACGTTGCCAACGTCAGAGGTAACTGCACTTGTGCCTGAGCTAGTGACAAAACCAGTGCCAACTCATCCTACTCCTTCTACTTTTGTGCCTGCTTTTTAGCAGCAATTATCAGCACCGCTCCTCCCACTTTCACCATGATCACTCCTATGGAGATACCATCCTCGGCGGTTGCTTCCACACCAAGTGGAGGTGATCTCGAAGAAGCATTTATTGCGGAGTTGGTCAACAACTTCTATAACAGCTTAAGACGGTGTCTCTTTCTTTAGTGCTTAAAGACATGAAGACGCCATTTGAATCTTTAAAGTCATTGCTCGTCTATACTATAGAGAGCTTCAAAGCATTGGTGGACCTCAACGGGTCAGTTCTTCAGAGAAATTGGGGGAAATTTTCAAAAAGGACATGTTGGCCCAAAGGCCATTAGCCCGATATCTTGTTGGATATTTTGATGATAACAAACCATATTTAGTTATGTATTTAACAATTTTGTTTAAAAGACTTCAGGTTAAAACAGGTTGATTTGACGGCTCCGATATCAAGACTCACAAGTTTGGATGCCGCTGAAGATTTGCATTCCCAAAGCTAAGCACATTAGAAAGCTTCGGGAACAAGTTTTTGAAGAAAAGACCAAGTCAAGATCAAGACAATGAAAAAGTCCAAGATTTGTATTTTTACTTTTCTTTTAGACTTTTTGTCAAAACTTAGATGTTAGAAGTATAATTATGGGATTGTCACTCACACACATTTTAGTTTTGTTCATGGCTTCAAAAAGAATTTCAATTCCTATTTCCGACTTAGCTTTCAAGTTAAACTTATTTTTGGAAACTAGCTTTAGAAACTTTAAGTTTTGGAAAAATGATTTTGGAAAAACAAGTTTTTATCAAAGAGGATCTTTATCAAAATGTTTTAACATGTTAGAGTAGTGACCTATGATCATACTCCTATTTTTATAAGATCCAAAACCTCACCCAAAAGACCAAAACCAAAAACCAAAAGTTCTGGTTTCTGCAGAGTCTGATTTTTCAGATCTGACAGAGGCCGGTCGACCGCCCGGGTCGACCGACGTGCACCACTGTGCATGTGTGCACGTCGGCCGACCGCTCCAGTCGACCGGGCACGTTGCAGTGCTCTCTGTTTGTTTGGGTCGACCGGGCCGGTCGACCGTTGTCCCCCAACGGTCAAAAATATGACCGTTGACGGTCTACTGACCCGGTCGACCGCCAGCTGTCAGAAAGTCTGACAGACTCCCAACAGCTCTATTTTTCTGACAGATTTTGTTGGGAACTCACCCCAACGAATCTCTCCAGCATTTTTGCCCTGTTTCTCATCCCCTATATATAGGAGGTCATTTCAACTTGATGAGATAACAATTTTTGACAAGATTTGACAAGAGATTTTCATGAGTTTTTAAACCTTTCATTTGAGAAAAGATTTTCAAAGCCAAAATTTTCATACACCCTTTTGAAGCCTTTACCTCTACTTCACTCTAGATATTTGCACTACACAATCCCAAATTCTACATCTACATATTGGTTATAGGATTGTGCTAAGTGAGCGATTTTCGATCAAGTGTGATCATTTTCTTCTTGTGTGAAGTTGTAGAGGCATCGGCCTTAAGGCGAGCTAGTGTGCTCCGGGTGGTGTTGCGGCATCATGAGAGATAGGACAAGTGTGTCCTTATATTGGCGATCCGGTGGGATCAACAATAGTGGAAATCCTTCAAGTGTGAAGGGGGGACGTAGAGCGTGGCTCGAACCTCGGAAACATATACTTGTGTTTGCGTTTGCTCGAATTTTCTCTAAACTCAAACTCCTTTATTTCTTGCAATACTTATTGTGTTTATTATTGCTAGTCCTTTAATTTGAGCAATTTGTTAAGTAGAATTTTTAATTCCGCATTGTTGCCTTAATTCATATAGCCATCACCTATTCACCCCCCCTCTAGGTGATTTCAATTGGTATCAGAGCCTAACCCTACAATTTGGTTTAACCACCTTAGGGAGATCCTTGTCATTGGCTATATTATTTGTTGCATTTTTCATATATTGTCCATTTTACTCATTCCCATGGCATCACTTGACTTTTCTAGCATCAAGTCCCCACCAAAATTTGATGGCTTGAACTTCCCCATTTGGAAGGTCAAGATGAACCTATTCCTTAAATCCCTAGGAGTTAGGGTTGCTAGGTCCATTACAAAAGAATTTATAGAACCCCTCACTGATGAGAGCTCATGGTCCGAGGATACCTCCAAGAATTATGAAGCTAATGCTAGGGCCCAATATGCTTTGACCCAAGCCCTTAATGAAGATGACCTTTCACGCATAATTAATGTAAATCGGCATTTGAGGTTTGGAATGTTTTGATTGTAACTCATGAGGGAACGTCCCAAGTCAAAAGATCAAAGATTGACTTGCTACGTTCTCAATATGAGAATTTTTATATGCTTGAGAATGAGAGCATTGATGACATGCTCACGCGATTCACCAAGATTACTAATGCCTTATCTTCTCTAGGTGACGCAATCGATAATGACCAAAAGATTCGGAAGGTCATTCGGGCTCTTCCCAAATCTTGGGAAGTAAAGGCTACCACCCTCAAGGAGCTCAATGATAGGGAGGAGATGGACTTCTCCGGTTTCATCGGAAATCTCAAAACACATGAGATGGAGATGAAAGTAAGAGAAGAAAGGGAGGCGCCAAAGAAGAAAGCACTCGCCTTCAAAGCCACTCCAACCATTCATGAAGAGGATGACTCATCGGAAGATTGCGATGAGGATTTGCCATGCTCATCCGGAAGGTGGGCAAGATGTTCTATAAGAAGGGATGGCAAAGCAACTTCCGGAGAGGGAAACCTCAAGGAAGATACGAAAGGAAAAGAGAAGAACCCGGTCCTTGCTTCCATTGCAAGAAGATCGGACATCTTATTGCGGATTGCCCCGCTCTTCAAGCAACCACCTCCAAGAATGCCCCAAAGAAGAAAAAGGCTATGGTAGCAACTTGGGATGACACGGAGTCGGAATCCGAGGAGGAAATCGACGCCGCGCACATGTGCTTCATGGCACATGGGGAGGATGCATCTAAGGTAACTCTTGACAACTCAATAGATGATGATGAGTTAACAATGGATGAGTTAGCTCAATTTTTTGAAGAATTACAACATAGATATGAGATTTCTCAATCTCAAAATAAAAAGTTGAAAAGAAAAATGATGCTTTGAAAAATAAAATTGATATTGTAGTTAAAGAAAAAGATGATTTAACTAAGGCTTTTAAAAATCTAAAAATTGATTTTGAAAAATATAAACTAGCTTGTAAGGGAAAACCCCCATTGCATCATGTAACAAAAAATGAATTTTTGGAAATTCAAAAACGGGTTGATGTTTTAGATTCAACTCTTAAAAAATGTGCATTTGATTTAAATAAATTTGCATCTAGATTTCCCAAGGGAGTAACCCAAGGGAAACACACTCATCATACACATGCACGAAAACATGCACACTCACATAAGCATGCATACATGTATGGTAGTGGTAGAATTTACATATGCACGCATTGTGGCCGCAAAGGCCATTTAGAAAAATTTGTTTTGCTAAACATAATATGAACAATAAATATGTTTGGGTTCGTCCCGGTACTAATCCAAAAGGACCCAAAAAAATATGGGTACCAAAAGACCCACCAAATTTAAATGATATAGGTGGATCTTCTTCCTCCAAGACTTAGGGGGAGACGGTGCCTGGGTGGTGGATGCAACAAGGCTCAAAGAACACATCGCACTTGCATCGCTATCTTGGAGGCACCTATTTTGGAGATTGCCCTCATTTGGTAACTTCTCCATTTAAAAGTTTTTTTTAATTTTGGTTATATATACATATGTATAGGATTGTTAGTTTACTTTTGTTCTACATTGATATATGTTAGTGTAAACCTACATCTCCTATCATGATTGTGTATATGCCATGTTTTAATATCTTGTTTTATTCCACATATTTTGAATGTCCACATGTTTAGTTTTGTTCATATACCTATATATATACACATTGTATTTCAAAACTATAAATAAAATTTTGTAAAAATTTCATAATTAAAGCAAATACCTTAGAGATGGCAATTGCGCACCTCAACTCATTCAAGAGGAATCAAGAGGATGAAGTTCAGAACCCTTCACCGGGTATTCAGCTTCAACATCTCTAAAATCTTTGTTTTTTATGAAAATTTAAAATTAAATCTTGTGTAAATGTTTGTTGATATGATAACTTAATGAAGATTTAAAAACATATTGTTGTAATCTTGTATGTTAAATATATCCTATTTGTTAAAAATTCCTTTTAAAATATTTTTTTCTGCTTGCTGCTGACAGTTTTGGGCAAGACCGGCTGACCGGTTCTGAGATCCGGTCGACCGACTTTGCCTGGAATAATGATTTTTCTATTTTTTCTGTTGCCGGCCGACCGGTACGGTCAACCGATGTATCTGTCAGTGCTCTCGGGTTTTCTGGGTCGACCGCCCCGGTCGACCGCTCTGAGTTACAGAGCTCTCGGGTTTTGTGGGTCGACCGACCCGGTCGATCGTGCGTCGGGTTTCTACCCTAATCTGCCTATTTATTCACTGTTTCTCTCAACTCTCTCTCACTTCCTCCGACGACGATTTTTCCCCCTTTCTCCCAAAAATCTCTTACACTCAATTCCTCCCAAATTCTTCTTAAATCCAAGTTTATTTCCCTCCTTAGGTGTTGGATCTTCAGTTTCAGGCCCTCTTCTCCGCCCAATTTCGAAGGATTTGAAGTTTTCTCAGATCTAGGGTTTGTGATCCTCATCTCAGGTAAAAATCTTATTTTTCTGGTTGTTCTTGATATCTAGTTGTAAGATTTCCATACCCTTGTCAAGATCTTTGAGTTTCATTATTGTTTAGATCAAGCCCTAACCACTTTGACCTAATTTCATCCTTTTTCAACAAAATGTCTAAAAGAACTAGGACTGAAAAGGGAAATCTATTGTTCCATCTGCCTCAACTCCTAAACCTAAGCATCCTTTTGTTAATGTACTCGCCGAAAATAGATACATCATGTTATCTAAAAAGGCTATTATTTCAGGGAGATGTGTCATTCTCAAGGACTTTGAACATTTAAACATCTCCCAAATCTTGCAAACAACTCTCTTGATCAATTCATGTCTATCAAGGAACCTGTTTATACCTCACTCGTACCCTACTTCTATGCCAATTATGCTTTTGAGGGTAACCGAGTTAGGAGTCGTGTTCTAGGGCGTGATATAGACATCCCCCTAGATAGGTTTGCAGACCTGTTGCATCTCTCCACTGGTGGAGTTGATGTGTATTCTTTTGATCTCCATGACTTTGACTATCCGGACGGTGAGTCTGCGCTCACCGCTTCCACCTTGATTCACGGGGATGACAACCCCGGTTTGGTCAGGAACGAGGAGGTAAACAAATTTACCTTTACCGCCCAAGTCCTGGCTAAATTTGTGTTTTACAATATTTTACCTAAATCAGGGGAGTATAGCCATGCTCGGGGTCCAGTTCCTTTGATTATCTTTTGCCTTCTGAGAGGCATAAAGATTAACATCCTTCATTTCATTGCTTCCCACATGGCTTCAGACCAGATTCGCATGCCCGGTAGGCACCTACCTTATGGGATGCTTATTTCTTATCTCCTCAAGCAATTAGGATTTGATCTCTCTTCTGAGTCTCCAATTGAACCCTCTATTAACCTGGATAGTACATTGTTGAAGAGGATGCAGCCCAGGGCGCGTCATCCCGCTCCTGAGCAGCCTCCTGTTCATGCTCCAGGATCCTCTTCTGCCCCGGGATCTTCCTCCGCTCCCGGTCCTTTCTTGTCTCCTGAGTACCAGTCCTTCATCACTTCTAAAATCCAGGAGTTCCAGTCTTGGATTGAGCAGCGTGATTCAGCTTATCGTGCGGATGTGGACTCTCGTTTTCAGGGCATTCGCAACGATATGTCTTACTTTGCTGACTCCATGAGATTCATGGAATCGCAGTTTGAGGCATTGTTTGTGAAGCTTGATATTCTAGGTCCAGACCCGACAACTTTGCCCGTCCTCTTCCTACATTTGGTCCTCCATTTCTGTCAGGGCTCCTTCTGCCGTTTCACCACCGAAGACTCGCTTAGCAGATATTGATCCAGAGGAGGTGGATCCTGCCCCTGATGGTGCCCGTGATGATGATGGTGATGAGGATGTAGAGATGGCTGCTGGTGACAAAGAGAAAAGTGATGATGAGGAGTCTGCTGATGAGGACAGCTCGTCTGAAGAAGCTTCTGGTGATGAGAAGGATGCTTCCAAGGCAGCTGAGTCCAGCTCGGACGAGGAGTGATTTCTTTTACCCCTTATTTGATGATGTCAAAAAGGGGGAGAGTTATTTGTTGAGAGAGACTCCATATTTTGTGTACTTATATTTTGTAGTATTTTCTGTTGTTGGACATCTTTATCTTGTATTTATGTTTGTGTGGACATGTTCTTGTTTATGTTGGTTATGCTTTGTGGACATGTATTTCATTTCTATTTTATGACATGAATATTTTTATCTAGCATGACATGAGTATTTTTTCTAGCATGGATATATGTGTTGTGGATGTGTTGTGGATTATCACCCACCATTTTTTTGAGATTTGTCTATGCTTGAGCATATTTTTGTATATGCATGTGTTGAGGGGGAGCTTCATTTGAAGTCTCTACCTAAAATATTTGTGATAACTATATATGTTTTGTCATCATCAAAAAGGGGGAGATTGTTGGCCCAAAGGCCATTAGCCCGATATCTTGTTGGATATTTTGATGATAACAAACCATATTTAGTTATGTATTTAACAATTTTGTTTAAAAGATTTCAGGTTAAAACAGGTTGATTTGACGGCTCCGATATCAAGACTCACAAGTTTGGATGCCGCTGAAGATTTGCATTCCCAAAGCTAAGCACATTAGAAAGCTTCGGGAACAAGTTTTTGAAGAAAAGACCAAGTCAAGATCAAGACAATGAAAAAGTCCAAGATTTGTATTTTTACTTTTCTTTTAGACTTTTTGTCAAAACCTAGATGTTAGAAGTAGAATTATGGGATTGTCACTCACACACATTTTAGTTTTGTTCATGGCTTCAAAAGAATTTCAATTCCTATTTCCGACTTAGTTTTCAAGTTAAACTTATTTTTGGAAAGTAGCTTTAGAAACTTTAAGTTTTGGAAAAACGATTTTTGGAAAAACAAGTTTTTATCAAAGAGGATCTTTATCAAAATGTTTTAACATGTTAGAGTAGTGACCTATGATCATACTCCTATTTTTATAAGATCCAAAACCTCACCCAAAAGACCAAAACCAAAAACCAAAAGTTCTGGTTTCTGCAGAGTCTGATTTTTCAGATCTGACAGAGGCCGATCGACCGCCCGGGTCGACCGACGTGCACCACTGTGCATGTGTGCACGTCGGCCGACCGCTCCGGTCGACCGGGCACGTTGCAGTGCTCTCTGTTTGTTTGGGTCGACCGAGCCGGTCGACCGTTGTCCCCCAACGGTCAAAAATATGACCGTTGACGGTCGACCGACCCGGTCGACCGCCAGCTGTCAGAAAGTCTGACAGACTCCCAACAGCTCTATTTTTCTGACAGATTTTGTTGGGAACTCACCCCAACGAATCTCTCCAGCCTTTTTGCCCTGTTTCTCATCCCCTATATATAGGAGGTCATTTCAACTTGATGAGATAACAATTTTTGACAAGATTTGACAAGAGATTTTCATAAGTTTTTCAAGCCTTTCATTTGAGAAAAGATTTTCAAAGCCAAAATTTCCATACACCCTTTTGAAGCCTTTACCTCTATTTCACTCTAGATATTTGCACCACACAATCCCAAATTCTACATCTACATATTGGTTATAGGATTGTGCTAAGTGAGCGATTTTCGATCAAGTGTGATCATTTTCTTCTTGTGTGAAGTTGTAGAGGCATCGGCCTCAAGGCGAGCTAGTGTGCTCCGGGTGGTATTGCGGCATCACGAGAGATAGGACAAGTGTGTCCTTGTATTGGCGATCCGGTGGGATCAACAATAGTGGAAATCCTTCAAGTGTGAAGGGGGGACGTAGAGCGTGGCTCGAACCTCGGAAACATATACTTGTGTTTGCGTTTGCTCGAATTTTCTCTAAACTCAAACTTCTTTATTTCTTGCAATACTTATTGTGTTTATTATTGCTAGTCCTTTAATTTGAGCAATTTGTTAAGTAGAATTTTTAATTCCGCATTGTTGCCTTAATTCATATAGCCATCACCTATCACCCCCCTCTAGGTGATTTCAGGACATATGCGAGTGGGTTGCCTAAGTCAACCTGATCTTGCTCCACTGATTGAGGGGAACCTGCTTGTCTCTCTACACAAATGCAACAAATTCATGAAGAGGCAACAAGTAAGTTTGAAACAGTGACCCAGGACCTAAAGCATCTTGAAGCCGAAGAGAATGACGTTACCGAGGCAATTGAAGTTGCTCAGCAGAAGATGGTTTCAACTTCTGAGAATATAAAGAAGGCACACCAGATGATAACGAAGGCGCAAGCAGTCTTGGCTAGGGCTGAGTGGACACATGGCTGAGACTGCTAGGTGAACTTTATAACTGCCAGGAGTATTCACATTCAAGAGTAAGAAAGAGAAAAGCCAAAGGAGCAAGAGAGGCTCGGGCTCATCTTGAAGAGACGGTCAGCTTCGCTGAAAAAAGTTGAGGAAGCAGGTTGCTGCCCTGGCTGAAGAGAATAGAAAAATCATATTGTCATCTCTCGAAGCCAAACTCTGATTATATATGGAGAGGCAATCTTGCTGTCTAGCTAGGCTAAAGAGAATAGGAGAATCAGATTGTCATCTTTCGAAGCTAAACTCCGATTGTGTAATATCCCTACTAAATAATACTGTATTCCAATTTTTTTAAGTATTTATTTTTTTACTTAATTTTTATTATTATTATTATTTAGCTTGATTCATGACCTATTATTATGTACAAATTATTTTAAGATATTAAATAATATTTCCTTTATATATTATTAATATTAATTATTGATATTAGTAGTAAATACAACTGTTATTATTAACTATTATTATAAATTGTTGCTACTATTATTATCATCATTGGTGTTGTTAATTATTATTAGTAGTATTATTTTCATAATTGTTACTATTATTATTACTATTTTTATTGTTTATATTTTTATTAATTATAATTAGCATTATTATTATATATTGGTATTATTATTGATTATTATTATTATTAGTGTATAGCTGCTAGCATGGTTATTTTGCATTATTATGTATATTATTGATATTATTATTCTTATCTTTATTTTCTATTTTCTTATTTCCTATGCCTTTTATCGTATGTTAAACCCACAACCCATTACCATTACCAAAACCCAAACCCAACATCTATCTCTCCATATAATACCTAATTCATATCGTAAACTAATTCTAAATTAAATCCTAAATCCTAACAACCTATCATAATCCCAAGCAATTATATCTTTCTCCTCTCCCTTACACAACCAGCCATCACACCCATCATCCTCCCTTCACCATACCGCACCACCTCCGTCGTGTTGCCGGAGTTCCACCTCCCTGCGTCCGCTCGCATGACCGCCTCCTCCCCCACAACATCTGAGCACCCCTATATACCTGTGCAAAGCCCCTGCTCGGCCTTGATGTGCAACTACGCACACAACACCCCGGAGCAGTCGTGCATCACCTTCCCTCGATCTCTCCTTGCTGCAAACCACTGCCCTGCAACCACCAAGGCGAACCCACTATCGGCAGCTTCCATCCATCACTCCAGCACCTGCCATTGGCTGTGTAGCTCCAACCAGCTCGCCTCTGTAAGCTGAAGAACACCGCCGAATCCCCATGCTTTTTCTCCCTCTCTAGCGTGAGCGCCATGGCTGCCGCACTTCCTCCACCTCCATGCGACAGCGTCCTTCCAGCCTTGGCCGTGTGCCAACCACCCTACACAACCCTTGCAGAACCCATAGGCCGAGCTCAGAGCACCAAGCCCCTCTTCATTATGGCCCCAACAACATAAGTCTGACTCTCCGTGGGTCGCTGTTGATCGCCGTCGGTGAGTACAAACGCACTCGCGCCCTTCACGGCGAGATCCTCTATCCATCAACATCCTCTGCAGCCTCAGCCCCCTCCGCTGGAGACTCCATGGTGTGTCCTGAGTCCTCATCTCCTCTTCTTTGGCCGGATCTCCCATCTCCACCTTGCTGGCATCCCCATTTCGTCCCCTCCGTGGATCACCATTGATCGTCGTCAGCGAGTGCAAACACAGCCACGCCTTTCACCACGAGATCCTCTATCCATCGACATCCTCTGCAGCCTCTGCCCCCTCGGTCAGAGCCTCCATCGGTGCACCACAAGTCACCCCGTTGCGTGAGTAAATTACCTCTCTCTTTCTATTTCTTTCCCTTTCATATATTAATAATGAGTGTGTTTTTACATAATTGTATGTGTTATATTGCATAGGTAATGTAGTAATTAATTGTAGGTATTTGTATGTGTGTTGTTGGCCCAAAAGGTTACACTCTCCATTTGTTTAAAGTTTTGATGATAACAAAACACATAGAAGCTATATGGTACTAATAAGTTTGTTCAAGATAAGTTTCAGGTTAGTACCATTTTTGAAGGCCATTGCTTAGCTATTGCAAGGTTCATGGAGCAAACAAGGCATATGATACAAGAGGGAATATCCACAGAAGAGAAGACTCTAGCATGACATTGCATGGCTTAAGACTTCATTTTGGCTCAAGAGACTTCATTAGATTTGTTTTTAGTTTTATAGTTTTGTTAAAGAATAGTGAATAGGTTTGAAGCTCAAATTCCTACACACAAGTTTTTGCGTACATGTCATTTCTAAAAATTTCTCCTATACATATATACAAAATATTTTTTAAATATAGTCTTTTGCTTATAAACTCAATTTTGTGTATTATACATAGTTCTGATCAAAACTATTTTGTAAACCATCAAAATCTCCTCCAAAACCCTTTTCAAATTTCAGTTTTCGACCTGAGCCGGTCGACCGACCGGTCGACCAACTCTATGCCAGGTCAGATCGGTCGACCGACCGGTCGACCGGGATTCTGACCGTTGGGTGTGTGCATGTGTGCACGATTCCTGGTCGACCGGGCGGTCGACCGGACCCCATTTCGGTCGACCGACCTTCGGCCGACTGAAAGATAATGACTCTCTGTTTGTTGCGGTCGACCAGGCGGTCGACCGTGGGCTGCAACGGCTCTATTTTTTTGAAACCCGGTCGACCGAGGCTGTGTTTTCTGCCATAACGGCTACATTTTAAACACGTTTTATTTTGTCCTTTTCGTCTCTAAACGAGTTTAGGGGCTATTTTCTGGGTCAAATACTTCCTAGTTATCCTTTGTTAGTTACCCTTTAATCCCTAGCTGTTTTCTATAAATAGGGGTGATTAGGGTTAAGGTAAGCACAACAATCATTTGCAAAAATATTCAAAGTTTAAAGGCTATCAAAAGAGTTTTGTTCTTGGTTTTTGTACTGAAAAATCTCTCTCATTTCTGAAGTTTTTGTTTCAAAACTCTCTCAAATTCTTTTTCTTTTTCGTTTACAATACTAGAGCTTCAATCCTACTCATTGTTCTACAGGGCTTTTGTAAGGCAAAAGGATTTTTCAAAAGAGAGTTTGTGGTCTTTGATCACCAAGAGAATACTTGTACTTGAGATTGTGGAGTTGGGTACTCCGGTGTGATTGTAACTCTTTGTGACGTTATAGTGGTTAGAAATCCTTCTGGGTGAAGGCGGAGACGTAGCGTTGGGTGCTCGAACCTCGGAAAAATTCTCGGTGTTTGCGTTTGGTTTACTTGCTTCTTTCTTTAATTTCTTCTTATATTCATTGCTTCTTATTCATTGCTTCATTTACTTGCTCTTCATATTCATTGCTATATACACTTGTTTCATATTCATATTGTCGATCAAATACTCATACAATAAGATTGCAATACGCACCTCAAACTCTTATCTAGAGGAATCACGAGGAAGGAGTTCAGAGCCCTTCACGGGGTATTCGGCTTCTAGTCTTATTTTGGGTGATCGTTGCATCATAACATTTTTAATTGTGCATTGATTAGCATTATCACCTATTCACCCCCTCTAGGTGATTTCAATTGTATCAGAGCATGGACTCTAGTTTTGGCTTCACATCCTTAGAGAGATCCTAAAATTTGCTAATCACTATTTGCATACTTTCATTCATACACTAGTAAAAATGGCCGACAACATTAAGACCCCTCTTAAATTTGATGGACTCAATTTTCCATTTGGAAGGTTAGGATGACTATCTTTCTACAATCCTTAGGTAGTTTAGTTGCTAAATCCTTGACCAAACCCTATAGTAGACCCGATAGTGAGGAGAGCACTTGGTTCGACTTTACCTACAAAGAATATGAGGCTAATTCTAAGGCTCAAAATTTCCTTCTCACCGCCTTGAATGAGGATGATCTTACACGGATTATACATTGCCAATCCGCCTATGAGATTTGGCAACATTTGTTGGTCACTCACGAAGGGACATCACAAGTCAAGAGAGCCAAAATAGATCTCTTGAGGTCCCAATATGAAAGTTTTAAAATGCATGAAGATGAGTCTATTGATTCTATGATTACCAAGTTTACTAAGATTACCAATGCTCTTTCTTCTCTAGGTGATGATATAAGCAATGACCAAAAGTGCGCAAAGTGATTCGAGCTCTTCCTTCATCATGGGAGATCAAGGCTACCACCTTAAAAGAGTTGAATGATAAAGATGAGATGGATCTCATAAGTCTTATTGGAAACCTTAAGACTCATGAGATGGAGAAGAAAGCAAGAGAAGAAGCGGCTCCTCAAAAGAAGAAGTCCATAACCTTCAAGTCTTCCTCCACTATTGACAACGTGAAGAAGAAGAAGATGATGAGGAGCTATCTCTTCTAGTAAGAAATGTGAAGAGGATGTACCGCAAGAATAAACTCAACTTTAGAAGAAATTGGAAGGGAAGGAGGAGAAAAGAATCATATGCTACAATTGCCGGAAACCCGAACACATTATGGCTGATTGCCCGGATTTCAAGAAAAATGTGACTTCCTCCTTGAAGCAAAAGAGGCCGGTTGAAAAGAAAGCGTACAAAGCCACTTGGGATTCGGAAAGCGAGTCTGAAGATGAGGTGGACACGGAAAATATGTGTTTCATGGCAAACACACCCAAGGTAACCACTTAACCTCTTGATGAAGAAAATGAAATAAGTAGAGAAATGTTAGTTCATGCTTTTGTTGAACTTTCTGAAAGCTTTGATGATAAAAAGGTAGAATGCTCTAAATTGAAAAAGGAAATTGAGGTACTTAAAAACCAACTCGCAATTGTTTCTAAAGAAAAGAAAGAAAATTTCTTCTAATCTTGTTTCAACTAAAAGAGAATTTGATGCTTATAAAGTTGCTTGTAAAGCTAAATTTCCAAAAGTTGATGAAAATGAATTTTCTTTGTTAAAAACTAGAATTGTTGATTTTGAAAATGTTTTAAAAGATTGTGCTTTTAATACTAAGAGACTAGAGGAAATGTTTTCAAAGAAGCACACTCCACATGTTAAGAATGATAAAACAACCCATGCTAAAAATGCTCACCATGTCAACACTTCACATGTTAAAACTTCTCATGCTCACAAGTCACATGCTAGTAAGCCACACACTCATTATGCTTTTAAATATGGTAGAGTTTATAGATGTACTTATTGTGGTCGAAATGGTCACTTAGCTAAATTTTGCTATGATAAAATAAATAGATCTAATAATCTTGTGTGGGTTCATGACACTAACACTTAGGACCCAAGAAAATATGGGTACCAAAATCAAGTCCTAAATTATTTGATATAGGTACACACTAAGGCTCCAAGACGTAAGGAGCGGTTGTTCAAGACATATGACATGGGATATCAATAACTTTACAACCCTATCAAGGTACGTTGAAGGTGGCACCGTCACCTTCGGAGATGACTCCAAGGACACAATTATCGGTATAGGTAACATTCAAATTGGTACATCTCCTATTATAGAAAATGTTGTTCTTGTTGATGGACTTAAACATAACTTGCTTAGTATAAGTTAACTTTGTGATCGTGGTCTTAAGTTTTTTTGATGACTCTTCTTGCAAAATTTTTGATTGTAAAACCAATGATTGTATTCGCACCGGTTTTCGTGATAATAATGTCTATATCATTGACATGCTTAATTTGGATTGTTCTACTAAATGCTTGAATGCTTTTGATGAGACTTCTTGGCTTTGGCATAGAAGATTAGGACATGCATCTTTTGATCATCTTGCTAGGATTAATTCTAAGGAATTGGTGAAGGGTATTCCTTACTTGAAGTTTGAAAAAGACCGCATTTGTGGTGCGTGCCAACTTGGGAAACAAACCAAGTCTTCTTTCAAACCAATCAAGGATATCATGTCAACTAGGCCATTAGAATTAATTCATATGGATCTTTTGGACCAACTAAAACAAAAAGCTTAAATGGTAGTAGATATGCTTTTGTTTTGGTTGATGATTTTTCCCGTCTCACTTGGGTTTTCTTTTGGAACACAAAGATCAAACTTTTTCGCATTTTAAGATTTTTCGAAATAGGGTTGAAAAAGATAAGGTTTTTCGATTTTAAAAATAAGAAGTGATAGAGGTGGTGAGTTTGTTAACCAACTCTTCATAACTTATTGTGATGAAAAGGGAATCAAGCATGAAATGTCATGTCCTAGAACTCCACAACAAAATGGAGTTGTAGAAAGAATGAATAGAACCCTTCAAGAGATGGCTAGGACTATGATAAGTGAATATGACCTCCCTCAATATCTATGGACCGAGGCCGTAAACACAGCATGCTACATATCAAATCGTATTTATTTGTGAAAAATACTTTCAAGACTTCTTTTGAAATTTATCATTTAAGGAAACCAAATGTTTCATATTTCAAAGTTTTTGGATGCAAGTGTTTTGTTTAAATACTAAAGATAACTTGGGTAAATTTGATGCTAAGGCTTATGAAGCAATATTTGTTGGATATTCTACTACTAGCAAAGCTTATACAGTATTTCATAAATCTTCTCTTACTATTAAAGAATCCATGCATGTTAAATTTGAAGAATCTAATGTTGTTGTTGAGAATGTTGTAGAGTTTGACTCACTAGGTGAGGACATGGAAAAATTTCCTTGAAGGACTCACCCATTCAAGAAGAAAAGCAAGAACCTATTGGTGAAGTTAAAAAGGAAGAAGTGGAACAATCTCAACCACTTCCGAAAGATTAGAGATTCGCTACAAATCATCTCAAGGATCTTATCATAGGTGATGTATCTAAAGGGGTAACAACTCACTCCAAACTCCATGACTTGTGTGGTAACTTTGCATTCATTTCTCATTTTGAACCCAAAAACATCCTCGAAGCCGAGGGTGACTCATTTGGTTGCTAGCTATGCAAGAAGAGCTCAATCAATTTGAGCGCAACAAGTTTGGCACCTTGTTCCTAGACCCACGACAGACCAATAATTGGTACTAAGTGGATTTTTAGGAATAAGACGGATGAGTCAGGAAATGTATTAGGAATAAAGTTAGGTTAGTGGCCCAAAGTTACACTCAAGTTGAAGAAATTGACTATGAGGAGACCTTTGCACCCGTAGCACGGCTTGAAGCCATACGGATGACACTAGCTTTTGCATCTTTTAAAAATTTTAAACTTTTTCAAATGGATGTAAAAAGTGTATTTTTAAATGGTTTATAAATGAAGAAGTTTATGTTGAACAACCTCCCGGTTTTATTGATCATGTTCATCTTAATTTTGTTTTTAAACTTGATAAAGCTTTATATGGATTAAAGCAAGCTCTAGAGCTTGGTGTGAAAGGCTTTCTAATTTTCTTCTTTCAAATGATTTTGTTAAAGGCAAAGTCGACACAATATTATTTACTAAGCATGTTGATAATGACATTCTTATAGTGCAAATTTACGTTGATGATATAATTTTTGGTTCTACTAATGAGCTTTTGTGCAAGGAATTTGAAAAGTGTATGCAACGTGAATTCGAAATGTCTTCAATGGGTGAATTAAACTTCTTTCTTAGACTCCAAATCAAGCAAATGCGAAATGGAATATTCATATGTCAAGCCAAGTATGCAAAGAAACTCATAAAGAAATTTGGACTTGAAGGTTTGAAAGTTTGCAACACTCCCATGGCAACTACAACCAAGCTTGATAAGGATGACTAAGGTAAATGTGTTGATATTAAGTTATATAGAAGCATGATTGGTAGTTTGTTGTATTTAACGGCAAGTAGGCCGGATATCATGTTTAGTGTGTGTCTTTGTGCTAGATTCCAATCGTGTCCTAAAGAGTCTCATCTTATTGCGGTAAAACGCATCATTCGTTATATTAAGGGCACTATTGGAATGGGTCTTTGGTATCTGAAAATCGGAGATTTTTCAATGACGAGTTATTCGGATGCCGACTATGCGGGTGTAGAGTGGATAGAAAGAGTACTAGTGGGACATGTCAATTTCTTGGTAATTGTCTTGTTTCATGTTGGTCCTCTAGAAATAAAATTCGGTAGCCCTCTCAACCGCCGAGGCGGAGTATGTTGCGGCGGGGGCTTGTTGTGCACAAGTCCTTTGGATGAAACATACTCTCCTTGATTATGATTTGCATTATGACCATATCAAAATATTTTGTGATAATACTAGTACTATTCATATGACTAAGAATGCAAATCAACATAGTAAGACTAAGCACATTGAGATTAGATATCACTTTCTTAGAGATCATTTTGAGAAAGGTGATATAGAGATTGATTATGTTTCTTCGGATTTGCAACTTGCCGATATTTTCACTAAACCACTTGATTTTAATAGATTTTCCTTTATATGTGGTGAACTTAATGTTTGTGTTATTGAATAAAAATGTTTTTCTTGTTTCTTTATCCCTTTTTGATGTATGACAAAAAGGGGGAGAAAATGAATTCTTGTGTTCTTGTATATGAGTTCTAAAACATGAGTTTATTTGGTTTTGGTTTTGGTTTGCAAGTGTATATGGTTTTGCAAGTTTTTTATTCTCATGTTTTTGCTTGCTATTTAAAAATTCAAATTATGGTTTTGAATTGCTTTTACTTGTTTAATATAGCATAATTTGAGGGGGAGTTTTACCTCTCTCTTTATATCTTTTTGATATAGCCTATTTGTTTTGTCATCATAAAAAAGGGAGACTGTTGGCCCAAAAGGTTACACTCTCCATTTGTTTAAAGTTTTGATGATAACAAAACACATAGAAGCTATATGGTACTAATAAGTTTGTTCAAGATAAGTTTCAGGTTAGTACCATTTTTGAAGGCCATTGCTTAGCTATTGCAAGGTTCAAGGAGCAAACAAGGCATATGACACTAGAGGGAATGTCCACAGAAGAGAAGGCTCTAGCATGGCATTGCATGGCTTAAAACTTCATTTTGGCTCAAGAGACTTCATTAGATTTGTTTTTAGTTTTATAGTTTTGTTAAAGAACAGTGAATAGGTTTGAAGCTCAAAATTCTACACACAAGTTTTTGCGCACATGTCATTTCTAAAAATTTCTCCTATATATATATACAAAATATTTTTAAATATAGTCTTTTGCTTATAAACTCAATTTTGTGTATTATACATAGTTCTGATCAAAACTATTTTGTAAACCATCAAAATCTCCTCCAAAATCCTTTTTAAATTTCAGTTTTTGATCTGAGCCGGTCGACCGACTCTAT
>JAVJIF010005143.1:0-172598 GCA_038442645.1 Agave tequilana | reverse complement strand
TCCCGTTATATTGTTCCTGTTTCCCGTTATATTATTCTATGCTACCAACAGAGCTCAGGTCCTGTTATCATGTTACCCATATCATGTACTGTATTTATTCTTGTGACATTGTATAAGTGACATATCAGATCATAAAGCTAACTTGGGTATGGGGGAGACTTGACGGTTGATTAGATCTTATCGGGTGATGTACTGGATCCATATTGTTCTCCCACTGCAGAGGACGGTAGAGCTACCTACCAATTGCTCCATGAGCTCCCGTTACTTGATTATTGTTCCCCTCTTAGCGGAGGGCCCTGGTCTCAGCAGTCAGGGGTTTGTTTAAGGTCGTGATCCCGGGTATGCACGAGATACACCTACCCGATAAGAGCCCTTCGACCATGGGTTTCCAATTAACATAATAAAACAGTATACACAATAGTGACGTTGGGAACACTTGTTATTTGGTCACTCTCTCGTTTGGATAATGGTACCCGTATGCCATGTCCGGATGGGTTCGACTGGAGTGCGGACTCCAGTATGAACTGCCAGTGGTATGGGACACTGGAAGAAATTGATTATAATACCAGGTGGTACTGATTGTTATTATTATATAAATAACATGACTTGCCTGATACATGTATACTATTGTTTAGTTGTACTTGTTACTGTTCCTGATCATTTATCCGCTATCATGTTACATGTATACTATGTTACTTTACCTAGTACATGTTACACTTTCTGTGGTGGCATGCTACTCATGTACATGTATACTCTGCATTGCATACATTCTGTTTTCTGTATACTTTGCAGACATCATTACTGTCTATGCACAACACCGTATATGGTTATATTGCATATGCCCATCTGCATGTTCACTTCTATCACGTCACCACTAACATGTTCATTTCTATCACGTCACCACTAGACAACATTATTTATTATATATCAACTGGATACCACTATAGACATGACCCGATGATAACATGGTAGGTAGTGATGGTATTAAAAGATGACATGTTTATATATTTCTACTGCTTATTATATGCTTATTATATAGTATCACTAATACAACATCATGTATTATATATTATTATCGTGCTTGTATTATTATAGTATATATTACTGCCTCCTTCATTTTACCACTCACTAGGTCGCTTTCTGACGACCCTGGGTTTGCATGCCCAGGTTGGAGATCCGAGTTATCGTATTGTCAGATAGTCCATTGGAGTCACATAGGAGACTCACCATCGAGATCCTTCATAGGTATCTTTGTGCTTTGTTCCTGTTATCTCTTTTATCCCTGTTTTTATATCTGTTATGATCGCTAACCCCTTTCTGCAGGTATTCTTGTACTTCTTTCCTGCTGGACCCCTTGTCCATATGGAGGCTATGTCCTGTACTGAGGCTTAACGTACGCATGAGTGTGTTTTCACCTCACGTATGTACGTCGCCATAACGTCTCCGTATCCTTGGGATCGGGGCGTTACAACTGATGTAAAAGCTATCAAATAAATTGGTCATTTGATGACTGCATGGTAATAAGGTACCAAGTCTTCGTGTCGAACCTCGTATTCTTGTTTAACCTGATTGATGATCAGCTTTGAGCCACCATAAGCCTCAAGGTATCGTACCCCCATTTCGTGAGCAAGCTAGAGACCAAACAAGAAGGGCATTATACTCTGCTACGTTATTAGAGCAAGGCGTTGTTAATGAAAATGCCTAAGGATGTGGTTTTGCGATGAGACAAATGCCACTCCTACACCGGCAATTATCTTACCTTTGGGGCCTGTTCTTGATATTCTTTCTAAGAACACCTGCCATACCTCATCCTCTGAGGTCATATTGGTTTCAAAAACCTCATCTAAAATCTTTTCATGAAGTTTTGAACTTTTCGGAACCATATGAGCTGCCAGAAAGTCTACAAGGGCTTGACCCTTGATCGTTTTTTGAGGGACAAGAGCATGTCGTTATTTGGACAGGAGAATGGCCCATTTAGCTAACCTTAAATTCAGTGATCCTAGTTTTGTCATGAGTATACGCAAAGGATTAACTCTGAAAATGACATGTATGGTGATTGAGTTAAAACCTGCACACAGAAAATATAAATTTCAGAACTTAAGAATAGAATGTGCAAGTACTCAATACTATCGCTATAGCAAGTGGCTATGCGGGTCGTGATCCACGAGAAGGGACTAGCGATGGAAACTTTTTAGTAAGTCCTCTTTTAAGTCACAATCAATGGTTAAAGATCTTCTTTTTGTTCTTTAAAAGAAAGAAAAATAAGTTACAGTTAAGTTAAGAAGAAAGTGGTAGATTGAGAAGGTGGAGAAAATAAAAATAGATTTATACAAAGAAATTAAAAAGAGTGATAAAAGAGTTAGGAGATTGTGGTGATCTAAACTAAAGAATTAAAAGAAAGAAACTAAAAATTACTTACCTCTTCAGTGCTCATATACCTTGAATCCGTAGGTACGACTTACCTAGTCTTTGAAGCCGATCAAGCATGGCGTGTAGGATCTTCCCCATTCTCGATCTACACTATGAATAAAAGGGCAAGCTAAACTAACAAAAGAATGGTTGCTCATCACTATAGGCCATCAAGGGCACTTGCAATGGCGAAGCAGTCTCGAGACTATCGGAGTCACTTGGATTGCAAACATATCAGAGGAAAGTAAATGAAAATAAGAGTAAAGAAGAAAAAGAAACTTCGATTCGATTCTAATAACAATGAAATAAAAGACTTACTTACACCAGCGTCACTCTCAGTACAAGCTTGCTCTCTTTCCTCCATGAAACTCGTCTCTCCTCTCAGTTACATAAAGAAAAGTAAAAATTACATAAAAAGAAAAATAAAAACCTACACTAAAAAGAATAAAAAACTGGCCTAAGAATCTATCTATGCCTGGTCGTTCTGGTTGGTCTCTGAAAAACCCAGTATTTATAGGCAAAACCCAACGGGGAGAGCGTACGAAGATAGGGGGAGCAAACGTTCCCCCAACTGAATCAACAAAGCCGCGAAAATGCGGCTTTGGCCGCATTTTCGCGATCTGGTTATGGCCAGGAGGTCACACTCGGGGGGTACAGCTCTGGGTTTTGTGATTTGACTTTATCTGGTTCTGGAATTCCCGTTTCAGGTCCTGAATTTGTTGAAACTACCTTTGATCTTTGGGTTTAACAAATTAATTTTGGAAGATTTATTTTAACTGTGTTTTCAACTTCTCTGATTTGTCATGATCTACCCTGATTTTCTGATTTTAAATTAATTCTGAATTAAATCAGAATTTTGATGGGCTTTTGGCTTGGGCTTGTTTCTCTTTCCTTCCTTTAGCAATGGGCCTGCATAAAAATTAGACAATAATTAGGATTAAAAGCAGAGTTTATTATATAATAAGTATGAGAATGTGACAATGAATGTGCAATATCAGCAAACGATTATGGTTTGACCAACCAAGTAATGTCGCGTCATTTGAATGGCGAAGACAAGAGCTAAACATTCCTTCTCAATAGGATTATACCGGGACTCAGCTCCTATCAGGATCCTACTCAGATAGTAAATGGCCTGTTCATAGCCTTCGTCATTCATTTGGGCTAGAAGAGCACCCAAGAATGGTCCATAGCTCTTACATAGAGTAAGAATGATTTTTCTGATGTGGGAGCAACGAGGACTGGAGGCTTGGTGAGGTATTCTTTAGTATCCTCAAAAGCCTTCTAGCAAGCTTTATCCCATACAAAAGAGACGCCCTTTTTCATAAGTCGGGTGAATAGTTGACAACGACTTGAAAGATTTGCGATGATCTTTGGATATAAGCCAACCTACCGTACAGACCTTTAAGTTCCTTAAGATTCTTAGGTGGTTGCATGCTCTGAATAGCTTGGTCTTTGTCCGGATCAAGATAGATTCCTTTTGATGTGACAATAAACCCTAAGAACTTTCACTTGAAACACCCAAGAAAGACTTTGTTGAGTTTTTTTTCAGCTGATGAGCCTGCATTATATCGAACACTGTTTTAAGTCACGAAGATGATCATTTTTATCATGACTTTTGATGGAAATGTCGTTGACATAATATTCTACCATTTTCCGAAGGTGGCTATGAAAAATTGCGCTCATTGCCCGTTAGTAGGTTGCTCTAACATTTTTTAGCCTGTATGGCTTAAACAGTATAACAGTACACCCCCAACGGTGTCCGAAATGAAGTATGTTTTTTATTTTCTAGGTACATCTTGATCTAGTTGTACCCTGAGAAGCCATCCATAAAAGACATTCTCTCAAAGTCATAGGTGATGTCAATCATGACGTCAGTAATGGACAGTTTAGGGCAGGCTGCAATAAGATTGTGGTAGTCAATACAGACCCGGATCTTTCCATTCTTCTTAAGAATGGGGACAATGTTGGCAGCCCAGTTTGGGTGCTGCTCCTCACGAATGAAGCCGCATTCGATGAGTTTATAGACCTCAGCTTCGATAGCTTTCATGATGTCCGGACGAAACCATCGTTGCATTGTTTCACTGGCTTAGCATCAGGCTTAATGTTTAATTGATGCATGGTTATTTGTGGATCAAGACCGAGCGTATCTTCGTAACGCCATACAAAGACATCGATATAATCTTGTATACGAGCTATCAATTCCTCTCTTTCCATAAATGATAAGCTTTCACTTATAGAGATGGGTTTAGGGTGATCTTGACTACCCACATCAAACCTGAATTACCTTATCTTTAGTGAGCGGTTCACGTTGTTCAAATTGCTTTTTCCACTGGAGATCAAGTTGTTGGGCTCATGGTTCAGTATCAAATGTTTCAATAACCTCTCCTACTTCAGTTGACTGATTGAAGTCATATTGGCGAAAAGGTTTTTGAAGACCACGCCCCACACTGACATCTGACTCCACTCAGATGAACTGGAGAAGTGCGACGAGAGAGATTCATCTTCTTCAGATTGAGATTAAGCGGTGTGTAATATATCCCAACCCCCTGCATGTTTTTCGTAATAATCTACTGGCTTTCCTTTTGGTACGAAGGTTCGTAGAAGACCACGTCGTCTCTTTCTGAAATTCAAGCCTTTCCCACACCGTAGATCATACCCCATTATTCTCATCATATGATGCGCTAATCGTGCATAGTGGAAGAACTGCTGGGGCTCTGAATCTAAATCTGAGTCTATAACTGTAGAAATTTGGGGTTGAACCCTACCGAATGCTATCGGTGATTGATTCTTCTTGGATGGAGGGACCACAAAGACATATCCTTCACCATTCTCTACAGGCGTACTTGTCATGCTTAACATGAACAGGGCATGTGTATGGAGGTATCATCGGCAGATTTAAACAAATCAACACTCACAGGATAATCAAAAGTGAAACTTTCATTAATCACCTATTCACCATCATTCTTAGTAGGATTGTTACATTCAGGAAATATGCTACAATTGGTTTGAAAGCAAAAGTAGCTGTCATGTTTTCTTTTGGCTCTGAATCCGCTTCATTACCTTTATCGACATCTTTGGGCAATGGTTCTTTTGCTACTTTGTTGGCTTTCTGGCAAAGGAGAGCGTCAGTAAAGTAGTTTTCTACCCCTTTGAATGGTTGCTTTTCAGCAAACACTATTCGCACCGTTGCATTATCATCAACATACTTGAAGCACTAATGCAGGGTGGAGAGAATGATTCAATTAGCGTGGATTGAAGGTCACCCAAGCAATAGATAGTATGACGTGTCAGCATTGATGACGTAACACATCGCTTCTGATTTTAGATCGTCAATTCGACAGCGAAGCCGAATCTTTCCCAATGGATGACTACTACCGGCATTGAAATCATATATTGTAGTAGTCGTTGCTGACAATCTATTTAGTGGTATTCCAAGAAAGTAGAGGAGCCTTTTAGGGATGATACTGAGTGCGGACCCTGAATCAACCTGTATCCTCTTAATACATGTCGAGCCTATGTATCCAATATAATATAAAGTCTATCGTGTTTATTATCTTTGAGGAGCATGTCCTCAGCAGTGAAGGGGATGGCAGGCACTTTTGTTGTACATGATGACATTCAGGGCATAGAGCTTGACTATCATCTTTAGAGGCCTCCGGCATAATATCAGAAATGATTCTAAATTAGCCAGCACATCCCTGAGTGCCTCTCTTGTGTCCTTTGAGAGGTGAAGCAGCTTATGTATAGAAATTCGAGCTGGAATATTGGCTAATTGTGCTAATATATCAAAGCAGCAGGGGCCATCAAATCCTGGATCAATAGTTTTCTTCAATACTTGGTCAAATCGGACTTCTTTCTACTTTTCCTTTCCTAGTGCATGAGCTAAAGCCAAAATAGGTACTTCCCCTGACGTCATTGGATGTTGTGTCTCGTCAGTGGTCTTCTCGTACTGTCTCAGGTAAGACTTTTCAGACCGAGTACCTGTTGGTTAAGGTGCAGCGTCATGTGCTGCCAAAGCATACTTCTCTTCTTCAGAGTAACTAAGAGAAGCTACTGTTATGTTGTCATATCTGGCAAGACAGAGACAACATTGTAGGATTTTCTCTTAAGTTTGGGTTCCCTTGAGTCCTATTGCTCATCTTTGGCAAGATCCGGGTGCACCCACATAATTTCTCCGGACTTTATTGTCATTGGAACGAGCCTTTAGCCTTTTGTTGCTTTGCTAAAGGATTAATTACCTCCAGTTGAGCTTTGGGGCTGAAGCATATCTGTTGGGGATAGTAACCTTCGGAAGAGTACCGAACTCAAGAGTCACCATGTTCGCAGTGACTTTCTTCTGTTATGACTTCAAAGTCAGAACTCCGGCGTCAATTAAAGCCTGAATTTTGTCCTTAAGGACAAAGAATTTGTTTAGTAGGATGGTGAACCATCCTATGGAAGAGGCAATAATTGAGATCGTTTGTACGTCCCACTTCATTAGGACGTCGAACCTCTGGCAGCTTCAACTTACCACCCTTTTGGAGCAAATGAAATGTTGTAACCACCTGCTCATCTTTGAAGGAGTACTGTTTTGGAGGAAACTTAAACTTTTGATTACTTCCACCCTTCTTGGATTTTGATGGAGTTTCTCCTGACAACTCCATAGACATGGTTTCTTCCCCTTTTAATTTGGAAGACTATAATACTTCACCACGTCCCTTATTGTTTACCCTCCATTTGACCTTAGGCATGGAAGGCTCAAACTTTTTAGCTGACTTCTCGGCTATTTCAGCTTGCTCAACAAGCTTTTTTCAAGTGTGGGCCTTAACAGCTCCCATGTGAATCTCTACTTAGTCTAGGAAATTGTGCCTACATGTCTGCAACAATATAGGCAATGGCATCCCTACTGAACACATCAGAAATAGATTCCTGAATCTCTCAATGTAATCACGGACTGATTCTCCCTTCCTTTGCACTGTAGAAAGGAGCTTATTCATAGTTATCTCGGTATCATCCTCATATAAACGAGAAAGGAACCGAACCTCAAGATCGATCCAAGAATTGATGGAACCCGGTGGAAGGCTCCTGAACCAATTAGAAGCCACTCCTTTGGGAGTACCAATAAACAATCTGGCCATGATAGCGTCATTATCTATTACATTACTACTCTGGGACCGGAAATAATAGATGTGCTAGTTCGGCGAACTTTTGCCATCATACGTATGTAACGTAGGTGGCTTGAACTTTGGCGGGTACAGCACCGAGTCCTATTCAAGTGGGTAAGGGCGTGTCATTCTCACTTTATTCAATTCATATCTTTGCGTCAGAGATGCAATTTGTGCTCTGATACCTTTAAATTCATCAATATCCAGCGAGGAGCCCGCCTTTGATCTTTATATTTTAGGAGGTTTGGTGTTGTTGTTGTGCTCCTCCTCCTCGTGATTAGTGCAAGTATCATTGTTGTTGGGTTCGTCAAGAGTTGGTTCAACATATGTTGGATGTTGTCTAGAGCGTCTGGTTGAGCTCTAGAGGTCTGCTCCTGTGCCTCCAAGCGGCAATGGAGTTCATTATCATTATTGTTATTGTCGGTCATATTAGCAAACACTCTGCCTGTCTGCACAAAGCTGACTGTCGCTGAAGAGGCATAACCGCTAGCTTCCTTCTCTTGATCAAACCATTAGAAGAGACCTCTTAATGCTTTCGGTGACATCATTCCAGTTAAAAAGGATGGTTGTTCATGATTATAGAGTATTACTACCCTAGATCTTGTGCTTCAAAACACACCCTCTTGCCCCACTAAGACTTGACCCAAGTCGGGGCTATAGTCTGAATATGGTGAACTGAATGAAGGAGAACAAGTATCACATCTTCGTTGTCTAGTCCTGAGCAGTTCACGCCCCCTTCCTATCATGCTAGCAGATGCTGAAGGAAGATCTGAAACATTTCACGCTTTATTCTTTTTCTGAGGCTTCACATGCGCTTGAGTTGATAGTCAGTTGAACGCTGACTGTCAGGCTAGAGGAGCGGTGGGGACTGGCCCTAATCAGCAATAAACTGAATAGACTGTCACCAACTAACACCCTGCTTGTTCACAGTGGGAGGAAGAAGCGTGGCTTAGTTCTTCATAACAAAACTTTCGTTTGTTGTTTAAGAACTCTCATAAATCAGGGTTAACCGAGCTTAAGCGATTTAGTACAGAGACCTGAGAAGGTCGTGTACTAGGCTGTTCAAGCTGGAGAACCTTAGCATTGAAGCTTCTTTTTTTAACTATAGGTGAAGTTAAAACAACTTCACTTGAGCATTTGCTTCACTTGACGAAGCTAAACTTTTTGCTCCGCCTCCAAGTGCGAGCTTTGCACTAGAAAGCGCTGGAAGCGAGGCTACGTTAGCTTCGCTTTTGGTGCACAATGGTGTTTTGAACTTCGTGTTGTGGCGAAGATAACTAGCATTATACATGCTTTAGTTCTAACCTTGCGGCTAGAAACTTTTGCTAGCATCTCTAAGTGCCGAAGCTGCATAAGCAATGCTATCAGCACTTGGGGGCACTCCCTTAACTTCGCTCAAAGGAGCGAACTTAGCGCTAGAAACAGGCGCTCTCTCTGCTTAGGCAAAGCCAAAGAGGCTTCGCGTCTAGCGCTATATCATGCTACCAATTTAGCCTTGTGGCTAAGGGGACTTTGAGCGCCCCGTGTTGAAGCTGCATAAGCAACGCTATCAACACTTCGGGGCGCTTTGCCCTTGTCTTCACGTGAGAGGGGAGGTTGAGCTTTAGCTTCGCATGAAGCTTCACGCGGAGAGGCTCCTTGCTTCGCCCTCCAGATCTGCTTGTCCTGAGCAGTCTTAGGTTCCTGTGGAACCTGTTTGGCTTGCATGAAATGCTACCAAGTTGAAAAAAAGTTAACTTAGCCTCGGTTGAAACTGAGGGAAATTGGAGCGAGGTTCGCTCAACCGCACGCACGGTTGGTATAGGCTTGGATATAGCCTAAGTGGGAGCTACTTTCTGATCTGTAGCCATTAGAGCTTTGGCTATAAAAACCCTCCTGTGCTTCTATGCATGAAGCATTGGACCACCCCCAGAATGGAGTTCCTTAAACTTCTCTTGGTCAAAGTGGATGACCAAGGTTTCGACGGTGATAAATTCAGCACTCTGACCGTTGCATTGTGACATCATCTCCTTGTTACAGAAGAAGATTGTCTCCAGCGAAGTCGCCATCTTGTTTTCCATCGGAAATCAGAGGAATTTTTTTTTGTATTAATTTGAAGAAGATTACAAGTAAAAGAAATGAAAAATTACAAGTTTTCTTCTCTCAAGATTCTGGGAAAGTGTGCCAATGGAAATTTGATCAGGCGCGATTACTTTATCCCGTTGACGATACAATCGATCAGATGTTCAAGCTTTCCTAGAGAATTTCCTTCTCATCTGGTTTTGAAAATCTTCTAAAGATGGGAGACTTTGAGTGTTGGGACTCTGGATGAAAGAGAGTTAAATCTCTAAAAATTTGGAAGCTTGGAAGCAAGAGAATTCCCTTTTTTAGATCTAAAATTTTTCAACCCTTGCTTCATCTTGCGATGAGCTATTTATAGCCAAACAAGGCTGTAACCGCCCCCCTTAAATTCAGCAAAGCCGAATCAGCCTATTAGCTTCGCGCCAAGCTTGATATAGCCTCGTGGTGAAGCTAATAAGGAGTTTCCAGTGAAGCTAGGGTGTTAGAACCCGTTTACAGGTCTCCACTTATTGTGGGACCAAGTGGGTGGGCATAACCGCCCACTAAAGCAACTAACTCCACTATTAAAAGTGGAGTTACAACTGCTAATCCCCACATGGGAGATCTAAAAACTGTCTGATGACTTGTTAGAGTTCACAGTAGGACTCTGCCGAAGCTTCGCGTGAAGCTAGCCACCTGCGCGACAGTAGCTTCGCGCGAAGTTAAATTTGATAGCCCCGCATGGAGCTAGCTCCTATGCAGAGTTAAGTCAAACTTTATGCGTAGTTGATTTCTCCCAAATGGGGACTTTGATAACAGTCATTAAATGACATGAAGAAGCTCTAAGTAGAGCTACATACAGCTTCACGCGTAGCTAGTTCGAAGAAAGAGCTTGCTTTGAGCGAAGCTAAAACCAGCCCTCTTCGATTGTTTTCAGCAAGTCTTTTGGTCTATCTGTGTCTTGGATACGTAGGCAAGTTTAAACACTGTCTGGCCTGTTTGTTGAACTGTTTATTTAGGAGGCTGCCTTTTTTAAGCATCAACAATAGATTGCTTAAATTTTCAGGAAAAATCTTTCAAATATTTTTTCTCTTTCAAAAATGAGTTTTCAAAAACACTAACACTTTATTTTTCTTTTCATGAATTTTGTGGGTGCAATTCACTGAAAACCTTCACGCGATAAAACTCATCCTCTAGGGGTAACCTAGAGGTTTAACGGCCTGTTGTGCTAAGTGCAATCGTGATTTCTATAAAAGTAAGTTAGGTTAAATTAGTTTAGTTTTCCTTTTTATTTGTTTTCTTCGAAGGTGAGCAAAAGATAAGTGTGGGGGTTTGATTACTCATCAATTTTGCATATTTATTATCACATTCTCATATTTATTTTTAATAAAACTCTGCTATTTTATACTCTTTTTGCTTAGTGATGTGCATTCTTTATAAAAAGGAGAAAAGAAAGAAAAGAGCCCAAACAAGCCCAAAAAGCCCAATAAATTTAGAGATTTGAGGCAATCATATTTGAAGATTGAAAGGAAAATTCAATTAAATTTGTGATTGGAAATCAATTATTTTCCAACTAAAGAAGAAAGGATATTCTCAGCATATTCAGGGTTTAAATTCAAATTCTAAGAATATACCCTTTGATTACCTGGCAAGATAGAGTCACAGAAGGAAACTCCAAAAGTCTACAATTTAATTAAAATTTGGATTTAGATTGAGCATCTTTTAGTAATTTAATCATTACTTTTGTTATTTAAATGCAAATCTAATAATTCAAGATGCTCTAGAAAGAAAACTTAAAAGGCTATCATTCTTCTGCTGACTACTTTTTCTATATCAGTCATTTGATAAGTCATATTCAGCAATCAATATGATAGCTTGCTACAGCCCAACTCAATTAAATTTCCAATCAAGAGAAGAAAAGGATATTCTCAACATATACACAATTCAACTTCAAAATTCTGAGAATATACTTTTTGATGAGTCAGTATTTTGATGAGTCAGTACCCAAAGCTTTCTCCTATAAATACCCAGAGGATGCAGAGAAAGAAGACACAGAAAATTAGAATTAGAATTCTTCTTTATTCTTAAGGTTAGGGTTATTATTAGATAGAAGTTTTATTGCTTTCTACTTTAGTCCAAAAACAAGGTGAGAAAGAGAGAAAGAGTTTTTGTAATCGAAGATTGAATGTGACATCAATAAAGATTCAAGACTTCTTTTCAATTTCTTCTCTTTGTGACGGTATGTTTATGTCTTCTTTTAACTCTTTTAGTTATAATTTCATCGCTATGAGTAGCTAATTTCCCTCTACTGGGCTCACTAGTCTATCCTCTCTAATTTTATTCTTGGTCAATTTTAACGAAAAGACCCAGTTGAATTATTTGCATGCCTTAATTTAAGCCTTACTTTTTTGCGAGTGTTCTTGAAGGCACATGAGGATGGGATTAGTTTTTGAACTTAAACTTTGAATTAATCTTATAAAAAATTTGTTTTTATTCCATGCTTGCTTAATTGCCTTGATGGTTTAACATTCAACTTAAAGAATGATTTCAAAATTAAAGTTCAATTTCTAAAAATTATCTCATGTGGTTTACTTAACTTCTCTTTAATTGCAAGATTAAACTTTTTCCTATGCTCACATTGAGGCATTTAAACTTTCAAGATAAGAATCTAGAGTTGAGTTAAAGATTAGTGAGCCCGAATCTTTTCTATTATTAAAAACACAATCAAATACTCTCAAATTCTTTTTAAAATCATCTTCTTCAAAACTTATTCTAAATCTTCAATTTTTCTTTGAATAACTTCTCTACTCTCCATCTTCTGTTCTTCTAAAAAATATAAACACTAAAACTTATTTTCTCAACAACAATACCGAAAAACTTGCATCGCATCTCTCCTCGTGAACACGACCTGTTAGCCCTAAGCTACACGGTAATTTAATTTTACAAACAGGCCGCTTGAACAAATGGCAAACTATGATATAGACTTCCAGTATCATCCTAGCAAGGTTATTATAGTACCAGATGCCTTGAGCTGAAAACCAAAGAACAAAGTACTAGTACAACTTACTTAACAGAAGGAATTGCTACGGAAGATTATTAAATTAGACTTAATACTATTACAAGGAATTGGTAAGTCAGGTCAGTTAATAACTTTTCAGATTCAACCAACATTGATAGATGAAACTAAAGAAGCATAAAAGGAAGACCCTAGATTACAGAAATTTAGAGCTCAAGTAGAAGCTGGACTAAGGAATGATGTCCATATTCATTCAGATGGTGCGCTTTATTTTGGTAACAGAATCTGTGTACCACAAGGGAAAGTTCGACAGAAAATTCTGGTAGAAGCTCACAGTTCGACTTATTTCATACATCCAGAAGAACTAAAATATATCAAGACTTGAAACAGGACTTCTGGTGAATGCTATAAAAAAAGAGATAGCCCAGTATATGGCCAAGTGCTTGGTTTGCCAGCAGATAAAGATAGATCAGAGAACAGCTGGACTTTTACATCTATTACTGATACCCGAATGGAAGTGGGAACACATCACAATGGATTTTGTCACAGCTCTACCCCCGCAGTCCTAACGGTAATAATGCAGTATGGGTAATCATCGACTGCCTCACAAAATCAGCTCACTTCTTACTGTTGGCCCAAAGGCCATTATCCCAGTTATTTTGATGATAACAAAACATATTTAGTTATGTATTTAATATTTTTGTTTAAAAGGATTTCAGGTTCAAGAACAGGTTTTTGACGGCTCCGCTAAAAGACTCACAAGTTTGGACGTCGCAAAAATGAAGATTCCTAAGCTATGCACAACTAGGATGCTTCGGATCAAGATGATGATGTGAAGATCAAGACAAGATCAAGAAGACAAGAAAACAAGATTTGTATTTTTATTTTTATTTTTATTTTAGATATTTTGTCAAAGCTAGATATTAGAAGTAGAGCTATGGGATTATCACACACACACCTCTTAGTTAGGTTCATGGCTTCAAAAAGATTTTCAATTTCCATTTCTAACTTAGTTTTTAAAGTGAACATGTTTTGGAAATAAGCTTTTTAGAAAAACAATAGTTTTTGGAAAACACTTTTATGGAAAAACAAATTTTTTTTTATCAAAGGGATTTTTATCAAACTATTTTAACATGATAGAAGTATGACACATGCTCATACTCTATGTTTTTACAAGTTCCAAAAATCCAACCCAAGACCCAAAACCAAAACCCCAAAATTCTGGTTCTAGAAGTTCTGATATTTCAGAACTCACAGTGGCCGGTCGACCGACCCGGTCGACCGATGTGCACAAACTGTGCACGTCTACATCAGTCGACCGACCCGGTCGACCGATGCACTTGTGTGTTCTCGGGATCTTTCGGTCGACCGACCCGGTCGACCGGACAGCCCCAACGGTCACATTTTTGACCGTTGGCGGTCGACCGACCCGGTCGACCGGGCTCTGTCAAAAGTTCTGCAGATCCAACAGCTATTTTTTTCTGGCTGATTCTCTTTTGGGATTTGATTCTAACGGATTTCTTAGGATGTTTTTGACCCCTATAAATAGGTGGTCACTTCAGTTGATATGACTAACAATTTTAGAGCCATCAAGAATATTTTTACAAGAGATTTCTAAAGATTTCCAAGTTCTTCCTTTTAGACAAGATTTTCTCTCAAAAGCCAAAATTCCAATCACCCATCTTGAAGCCTACATCTCTACTTCTCTCTAGCTTAGCACTACACAATCCCATATATCTACATCTACATATTTGGTTCTAGGATTGTGCTTAGTGAGCTTTTGTAAAGTGATCAAGTGTTGATCACTCTTTTCTTACTTGAGTGAAGTTGTAGAGGCATCGGCCTCAAGGCGAGCTAGTGTGCTCAAGGTGGTGTTGCGGCATCACGAGAGACGGACAAGTGTGTCCTTGTATTGTTGATCCAGTGGGATACTCAATAGTGGAAATCCTTCAAGTGTGAAGGCGGGGACGTAGAGCGTGGCTCGAACCTCGGAAACAACTCCTTGTGTTTGCGTTTGATCAAATCTCTCTAAACTCTATCTCTTTATTACTTGCACTTTTATATTGTCTATTACTTGCAAGAATTTGTGTATTGTGCTAATTGTTAAGTTAATTTTTAAATTCCGCATTATTGCCATAATTCATATAGCCATCACCTATTCACCCCCCCTCTAGGTGATTTCAATTGGTATCAGAGCCTAACCCTACAACTTAGGTCTAACCACCTTAGGGAGATCCATATTTGGCTATATACATTTGTGTTGCATTTATATTTGCTTGTGCATTCATGGCATCCATGGACTTTTCTAGCATTAAATCCCCACCCAAGTTTGATGGTTTAAACTTCCCCATTTGGAAGGTGAAAATGAATCTCTTCCTTAAATCCCTAGGAGTTAGGGTAGCTAGGGCTATAACCAAAGATTTTATTGAACCCACTAGTGATGAGAGCACATGGTCCGAGGATACTTCCAAAGACTATGAGGCTAATGCTAGGGCACAATATGCATTGACCCAAGCATTGAATGAGGATGACCTTGCACGCATAATTAATTGTAAATCCGCATTTGAGGTTTGGAACATACTCATTGTGACTCATGAGGGAACGTCTCAAGTCAAGAGAGCCAAAGTTGACTTGCTACGTTCTCAATATGAGAACTTTTACATGTTTGAAAATGAGAGCATTGATGATATGCTCACCCGTTTTACAAAAATAACTAATGCTCTTTCTTCCTTAGGCGACAAGATTGATAATGATCAAAAGATAAGGAAAGTGATTAGAGCTCTTCCCAAAGCTTGGGAAGTCAAGGCGACCACACTCAAGGAGCTCAACGACAAAGAGGAGATGGACTTCTCCGGCTTCATCGGAAATCTCAAAACGCATGAGATGGAGATGAAAGTTAGAGAAGAGAGGGAGGCACCAAAGAAGAAGACGATTGCCTTCAAAGCCACTCCTACTACCATTGAGGAAGACGACTCATCCGAAGATTGCGATGAGGATTTCGCCATGCTCATCCGTAAGGTGGGCAAGATGTTCTACAAGAAGGGACGGCAAAGTAACTTCCGAAGAGGGAAGCCTCAAGGAAGGTACGAGAAGAAAAGAGAAGAACCGGTCCTTGCTTTCATTGCAAGAAGATCGGTCACCTCATAGCTGATTGCCCCGCTCTACAAGCAACCACATCCAAGAATGGGCAAAGAAAGAAGAAAGCCTTGGCCGCTACATGGGATGACTCGGAGTCGGAATCCGAAGAGGAGCACGACGCCGCCAACATGTGCTTTATGGCACAAGGTGAGGATTCATCTAAGGTATGTCTAGAAACTTCCATTGATGATGATGATCTCACAATGGATGAACTTGCTCAATTTTTTGAAGAATTGCAACATAGGTATGAGATTTCACAATCTCATAATAAGAAATTGAAAAAGGAAAATGATGCTTTGAAGAATAAACTTGAAATTTGTTTAAAAGAGAAAAATGAGTTATCTAGTTCTTTTGAAAAATTGAAAAATGATTTTGATAAGTATAAGGTAGCTAATAAAGGAAAAACCCCCATGATTTCTAGTGATAAAAATGTTTTTGTTGAAATTCAAAAACGTGTTGATTCTTTAGATAAAACTTTAAAGAAATGTGCATTTGATTTTAACAAGCTTGCATCTAAATTTCCTAAGGGAGTAGCTCAAGGGAAACATGTTCATCATAAACACTCTACACATAAACATGCACACACACATAACCATGCTTTTATGTACAATAGTGGTAGAATTTACATTTGCACACATTGTGGCCGCAAAGGCCATTTAGAAAAATTTGCTATGCTAAGAATAATGTAAAGAATAAATTTGTTTGGGTTCGCCCCGGATCTAACCCCAAAGGACCCACTAAGATTTGGGTACCAAAAGAGCCACCGAATTTAAATGATACAGGTATAGGTGGATCTACCCCCTCCAAGACTTAGGAGGAGGTGGTGCCCGGGTGGTTGATGCATCGGAGCTTAAAGAACAAATCGTGCATGCATCGCTATCATGGAGGCACCTATTTGTGGAGATTGCCCTTCAATTGGTAACATCTCCATTTAAAAGTTTTTTGATTTTTAGTCATGTATACATATGTATAGAATTGATAGTTTGCTTTTGTACTCTATTGATATATGCTTATATAGAACTACTTTTCTATGATGTTGTATATGTGCCTTGTGTTAACTTCTATATCTTTTGTTTCATGCCTTGCTTAATGAATGTCCACATGTATAGTTTATAATTTGTGTTTATATACTTGTATACATATACACATTATTTTCATAAATAAAAATAAACATTTGTAAAATTTCCTATTTAAACAAACACCTTAAAGATGGCAATTGCGCACCTCAACTCATTCAAGAGGAATCAAGAGGATGAAGTTCAGAACCCGTCACTGGGTATTCAGCTTCAACATCTTTAAAATCTTTGTTTAAATATGAAAATTAAAATTAAAAAGGGATTGCATGAATTTTGATGTTGTAATAACTTAATGAAGATTTAAAACCTGTTGGTGTATTCCTATATGTTTAATATGTCACACCTATTTTGACTACAAATTATTTTAAAAATTTTTTTTGGGCCAGTTGCTGATAACAGATTTCAGGCAAAGCCGGTCGACCGACCTATAAAGCCCCGGTCGACCGACTCTGCCTGAGAAGAAATTTTTTATTTCTTTTCTGTTATCGGTCGACCGACTATATGTCCCGGTCGACCGATCTTGTCTGCAGAGCTCTCGGGATAAATCGGTCGACCGAGCCGGTCGACCGCTCTATATTTACAGAGCTCTCGGGTTGTTTCGGTCGACCGACCCGGTCGACCGATCGTCGAATTTTGCCCTATAACTGTCTTTTCTCTTCACTTTTTTCTTTCTCTCTCTCTCACTCAGCCGACGAACCCATCTCCATCTCTCTCCAAAAATTTTTTCTTTCTCTCCAATCACTCAATCGATCTCCAATTAATTTAAAACCCATCTCAATTTCCTCATTCTACTTTCAGATCTTCGATTTCAGGTTCATCCAACCACCAGATTCGGAGAATTTCAAGATTTTCAGTCTAGGGTTTTGGATTCTCTCAGTTAAGGTAAAAATCCAATTTTTGACTCTAATTTTCATTTCTTGCTTTGGAATCTATTATCTATTGTCATCAATCTAGGTTTCTAAGCATCTAGATCAAGCCCTAACTTTGATTAAACCTAAAAATTTCATTTTTCATCATGCTACCTAAACGTTCCAGATCTGAGAAGGGAAAGGAAGTTGCACAACCTTCCTCCCAAGTTCCTAGACCCGTTAGGCTCTTCATTAATGATCTTGCAGCTGATCGTTACTCCCATTTCTCCACTAGGAATATCAATTCAGGGAGGTTTGTTGTAATTCAAGATTTCGAACACTTGAATATTCCATACATCCTGCAGTCCAACAATTTAGTGGAATTTTTGACCATCAAGGAACAAGTCTACACCTCCCTTGTTCCTTACTTTTATGCTAATTTTGAATTCGATGGAAATCGGATCACATCTAGGGTTTTAGGTAGAGATATCGACCTCTCTATCGGTCGATTTGCTAGGATTCTGCATCTCTCCACTGGCGGAGCAGATGTGTACACCCATGATCTACATGACTTTGAATTCCCGAACGGTGAGTCTGCGCTCACCGCCTCTACCTTGATCCACGGGGATGACAACCCCGGTCTAGTAAGGAATGAGGTTGTGAGTAGGTATACTCTCACTGCTCAGGTCCTTGCTAAGATTATTTTCTTCAACATTGTCCCCAAGCATGGTGAGTATAGCCACGCTAGGGGTTGTGTACCTTTGATTATCTATTGCCTTCTTCGAGGCATTAAGGTAAATTTTCCTAGAGTCATAGCCTCTCACATGGCTTCTGATCAGATCCGTACTGCGGGTAGAAGCTTGCCCTACGGCATGCTTATTACCCATCTTCTTAAGGCTCTTGACTTTGATCTTTCTGCCGAAAGTCCCTCCAATCCTTTGACCAACATCAACGGAGTTGTCCTGAAGATGATGGAAGCTCAGTTGCGTAGACACGCTCCTGTGCAACCACCTATTCCTCCTGTTGGTCCTGGCTCATCGTCTGCACCTGGATCCTCTTCCTCTTCAGCCCCAGTTTTTCCTCCTGAGTTTCTGGCTCTTGTCTCTTCGGAGGTCCGCTCTCAGATCGAGGCGCACCAGGCCTGGGTCGAGAAGCGCGACGCAGCCATTCGTGCAGAGTTGGATGCTCGTGCCTTTCAGGATGCTGCTTTTCGGGCGGAGATCCAGAACAATATGTCTTATTTTGCTGAGTCCATGAGATTCGTGGACGTTCAGTTTCAGGCACTTTTCACAAAATTTGACATGCTCGTTCCTGACCGGACTCCAATTGCTTGTCGACTCCCAGCCACCGGTCCTCCATTTCCTCCCAGAGCTCGTTCGTCTGTTCCACCACCGCGCACCAGAGTCGATGGCATGGATCCAGAGGAGGTTGCTTCTTCCTCAGAGGAAGAAGATGGTGGAGACAAGAAGATGGCTGAGGGCTCATCTGAGCATGCCGGCGACGAGGAGGACGAGGATGCTGGAGATGATGATGATGCTGCTGTGTGACCTCCCCTTTTGATGATGTCAAAAAGGGGGAGAGTTATTTTGGGAGAGTTAATCATGTAGTATTTGTTTTGTGTTTGGACATGATGTAGTATTTGTTTTGTGTTTGGACATGTAGTATTTGTTTTTATTTTGCTTTGGATATGTATGTGTTGTGGACATGGTTGTGTATCTCTTATTTATGTCATGTATGAACTCATTTCCTTCATCTATTCTATGACATGAGTATTTGGTATTATTTGTTGGCATGGAAATATGGTGTTTACCATTTACATATGTTTTCCTATATATGCATGTGTTGAGGGGGAGCTTCATTTGAAGTCTCTACCCAAAATATTTTGTGATAACTACATATGTTTTGCCATCATCAAAAAGGGGGAGATTGTTGGCCCAAAGGCCATTATCCCAGTTATTTTGATGATAACAAAACATATTTAGTTATGTATTTAATATTTTTGTTTAAAAGGATTTCAGGTTCAAGAACAGGTTTTTGACGGCTCCGCTAAAAGACTCACAAGTTTGGACGTCGCAAAAATGAAGATTCCTAAGCTATGCACAACTAGGATGCTTTGGGATCAAGATGATGATGTGAAGATCAAGACAAGATCAAGAAGACAAAGAAAACAAGATTTGTATTTTTATTTTTTATTTTTATTTAGATATTTTGTCAAAGCTAGATATTAGAAGTAGAGCTATGGGATTATCACACACACACCTCTTAGTTAGGTTCATGGCTTCAAAAAGATTTTCAATTTCCATTTCTAACTTAGTTTTTAAAGTGAACATGTTTTGGAAATAAGCTTTTTAGAAAAACAATAGTTTTTGGAAAAACACTTTTATGGAAAAACAAATTTTTTTTTATCAAAGGGATTTTTATCAAACTATTTTAACATGATAGAAGTATGACACATGCTCATACTCTATGTTTTTACAAGTTCCAAAAATCCAACCCAAGACCCAAAACCAAAACCCCAAAATTCTGGTTCTGGAAGTTCTGATATTTCAGAACTCACAGTGGCCGGTCGACCGACCCGGTCGACCGATGTGCACAAACTGTGCACGTCTATATCAGTCGACCGACCCGGTCGACCGATGCACTTGTGTGTTCTCGGGATCTTTCGGTCGACCGACCCGGTCGACCGGACAGCCCCAACGGTCACATTTTTGACCATTGGCGGTCGACCGGGCTCTGTCAAAAGTTCTGACAGATCCAACAGCTATTTTTTCTGGCTGATTCTCTTTTGGGATTTGATTCCAACGGATTTCTTAGGATGTTTTTGACCCCTATAAATAGGTGGTCACTTCAGTTGATATGACTAACAATTTTAGAGCCATCAAGAATATTTTTACAAGAGATTTCTAAAGATTTCCAAGTTCTTCCTTTTAGACAAGATTTTCTCTTAAAAGCCAAAATTCCAATCACCCATCTTGAAGCCTACATCTCTACTTCTCTCTAGCTTAGCACTACACAATCCCATATATCTACATCTACATATTTGGTTCTAGGATTGTGCTTAGTGAGCTTTGTAAAGTGATCAAGTGTTGATCACTCTTTTCTTACTTGAGTGAAGTTGTAGAGGCATCGGCCTCAAGGCGAGCTAGTGTGCTCAAGGTGGTGTTGCGGCATCACGAGAGACGGACAAGTGTGTCCTTGTATTGTTGATCTAGTGGGATCCTCAATAGTGGAAATCCTTCAAGTGTGAAGGCGGGGACGTAGAGCGTGGCTCGAACCTCGGAAACAACTCCTTGTGTTTGCGTTTGATCAAATCTCTCTAAACTCTATCTCTTTATTACTTGCACTTTTATATTGTCTATTACTTGCAAGAATTTGTGTATTGTGCTAATTGTTAAGTTAATTTTTAAATTCCGCATTATTGCCATAATTCATATAGCCATCACCTATTCACCCCCCCTCTAGGTGATTTCACTTACCATTCAGAGTAGGTCAGTTGTAATATCCATGTTCACTAATATCATAGTAAAAACTGTGTATAAATTTTATATTATAGTATTAAAGTGGTTAACAATTGTTTAATAAAAGAAAGAAAAAAAGAATGAATTGAAATGAATTGGGTTTAGGCCCAAACCTATGTAAGATGGCTTATCACTTAATAAAATTCTGGCAGAAGCTCACAATTCGGCTTATTTCATACATCTAGAAGAAACTAAAATATATCAAGACTTAAAACAGGACTTCTGGTGGAATGCTATAAAAAGAGAGATAGCCCAGTATGTGGCCAAGTACTTGGTTTGCCAGCAAATAAATATAGATCAGAGAACAGCTGGACCTTTACATCTATTACTGATACCCGAATGGAAGTGGCAACACATCACTATGGATTTTGTCACAGCTCTACCCCCGTAGTCCTAATGGTAACAATGCAGTATGGGTAATCATCGACTGCTTCACAAAATCAGTTCACTTCTTACCATTCAGAGTAGGTCAGTTGTAATATCCATGTTCACTAATATCATAGTAAAAACTATGTATAAATTTTATATTATAGTATTAAAGTGGTTAACAATTGTTTAATAAAAGAAAGAAAAAAGAATGAATTGAAATGAATTGGGTTTAGGCCCAAACCTATATAAGATGGCTTATCACTTAAAAATAAAATGAAAATGAAAAGTGTAAATTTTTGCTAAGACCAAGCTTTGAACCCAAGCACCCAAGCCTAAGAGGCCAATGACTTTACCAAGGGGCCACACCTATTATGGTATTTACTTTTGCTTTTTTTTTTTTATGTTAACCCCCACTATAACTACTTCAACTCCTCCTACTTTCTCTCACTCTCTCTAACTTCTCCTCCATCTTCTCTCCCACTTGTTTCCACTCTCTACAACTTTTCCTGACCTTAAGGCATGAATTTCAGGGTGAGTTAACAGGTGAGGGGAATTATATATTCATCATTCTCTTTACAAAATCATAGAAAAGAAAAGAAGAGAATACCCTACTCTCTACTCCTCCTCTCATATCACCTTTTTAAACCTAATTAGAAGTAGATCAGAGCCTTGCTGAACGTGGAGGTGACTTTTCAGACTGAGGGAAAGCGCTTCCGGTAAGTAAATCTCAAAGTAGGAGATTTTATTTTCGTTTAGGCATTTCATCAAATAGCTTGAGCATGTTAATTAATAGCTTTAATTTCACCATGTAAAACATATGCTAAAATCACAATAAAATTTTGCAGAACTCCTTAGACATGCCCCTTAATTATCATAATTTTTAATTATTTTTATAGATTTGTTTTAAGCAAAAAAGGAGCAAAACTGCTCTCGGCCAGGCCAGGCCGAAAGTGGGCCTGGCCAGACCAGACCTGGCCTGGTCAGGCCTGGTCAGACCCAGGCCAGGCGGGCGTTTGTTTTACATACCCAGGTTCGGGTCTGTTACAGACCAGAACCCGCCCCTTATAAAAAAAAATTCAGAAAAGAAACGAGAAAGAAAGAAAAAAGAAAAAATAAAATAAAGTTTAGAAATATTACTGTAGCAGATCCAAACCCAGACTCAGATTACTGTAGCAGACTCGTTACTATAGCAACAGACTCGTTATGAATTATTAATTGATTTTACGCTTAAATTAATTCAAAAAAATCTAGAACAATTAGAAAAATTCTTAAACTATTTCTGTAAAATAAGAAACTAAAATGTGACTCTGTAAAATTATTTTTGTAGTCATGTAACTTAGAATAGCTCAAAATTAAATATTTCTTATAATTATTATTTAAATTGAATGTAGATTACCGAGTTAATTTGCAAATTATATATTCGGATCCGTGACGATCTCAGGTGAGTGTTTTTAACTATTTTTGCATGAGCATATTTACCACTACAAAATTTTATAATTTATGCATTTATTTATTTAAAAAATTGTTTAATTGTTAATTTTGAAATTCAAGCATGTAAAATAGTTAGAAAATTGTAATGTTCAAGAAATAATTTTAGTGATTTATTTTTGCTCTATAATGTTTATTTATTTCCTGCATGTAATAATTTTATATGTTGTAGATGAATAACTATAAATTTTGAAAATAATATTGTGAAATTATTAAATGGTTATTTTTTGAGAAAATAGATTAAAAATAATTATTAATAAAAAATCCAAAAAATTAGATAAATCATCTTGAATATTATATTGTCTTATCTTATGATATTTGAATGGTATGCATGTATATCATATGAGATAAAAGAATTTGTATTACAGAAATTACTGCAAAATACTGTTGCCATGTATACTTTGATATACACACTGACATTGATTGAGTCCAGCTATTTAAGTAACATTGACATATAAATACTTTTACTGGGTGAAAAAATTGATAGAGGAGACGGTATCGATATTTTGGGTGGACCTAGAATATAGGTTGCGCAATCGAAATGAGGGTTCCACTACAGGGTTCCCGGGGATGACTGACATCCATCTGATATTACTACTGTTACTGTTACTGAGTACCTAGTACAGGCTTGGTTCAGCGCCAGGCATCTGGGGCCATGGTCCCGGGTATGTACGGGACCCACCTAAAGCACAGAACCCATCTCCATCTGTCAATTTCAAATAACAACTTTCAATAATATACTTCTGATATTACTACTATTACTGTTACTGAGTATCTAGTAGAGGTCTGGTTCAGCGCCAGGCATCTGGGGCCATGATTCCGAGTATGTACGGGACCCACCTAAAGCACAGAACCCATCTCCATCTGTCAATTTCAAATAACAACTTTCAATAATATACTTCTGATAACAAATTACAATTTATAAAATATAGTAAGCATGTAAATATTTAACTGTTACCATATCACACTCATGTGTAAGATCACCTAGAGGGGGGGTGAATAGGTGATGGCTAATCTAATGGTCACTTATGAACAAATAATGCGGAATTAAAACTAAGTTGACCAAATTAAAACTTCTTTTAATTAAACACTTATGTATAACTCAAGAGTGTTGCCGAATTCCCCTTGCGAGGCTCTGGACAAGCTCCTCTAGATTCCCCTTGAATGGGTTGAGGTGCCGCGTTGGCTCTCTTGGTTGAATACTAGTGTTAACAACAATCCCAAGCAAGTATGTATATCAATTAAGCACAAGGGTATATCAAGCATGTAAAGTAAAGACAATGAAAGTAATGCAAGATATAAAAGAGACAAAGAGAGAGAGAGGGATAGAGTAAGCAATCGCAAACACAAAGGGTTTGTTTCGAGGTTCGAGCACACTTGCTCTACATCCCCGCCTTCGACACACGAAGGATTTCCACTATGTAAGATCCCACCGGATCTCTCCTCGGTGCCGTACACCTACAAACCCTCGGACTCCCAAGTCCCGTACACACGCAAGTCCACCGACTCGCCGAGGCCGTACCTCTACCACCAAGAGTTCACAACCGAACTCCAACCACCAACAACGAGCACACTTGCCCGTCTCCTCAAAGTACAAGAAAAATCTCTTTGATGATCACAACACTTGATCACCTAAAGAGCACTCTCACTACAACACACCTATAGGAATATCTAGCAATGAATAGCTCAAGTGTGGTGTGAGAAAATCAAGGAAAGAAAGCTATGGAGGAAAACTCAAGAATCACTTTTACACACTCAATAAAAACTCTTCCTTTTGATTGGAAGTATTTGCACTAAAATCTTGTGGAGAAACTCTTCTAAAAGTATCTGAAAAACTGCTCAAGAAGTCTCCTAAATGTTCTATGTAAAACAGATGACAAAAACCCTTTATATAGGCTGCCCAGAAAAAGAGCCGTTGGGGTTCTGTCAGAGCTGGCGGTCGACTGCCGGTCGACCGGCCAACGGTCATTTTTCTGACCGTTGCAGCCACCGGTCGACTGGTGAGTCGACCGCTCTTCTGGAATGAACTGTCGGTCGACCGGTCCGGTCGACTGGCAATTTCCAGAGAGCAACAGGTTTGGGTCGGTCGAGTATCGGTCGAGTCCCGGTCGACTGATACGCACATGCACAAAATTGTGCATGTCGGTCGAGTGCCGGTCGACTGCCGGTCGACCGGTCACTGAGAAATTCTGAAAAATCAGAACTTCCAGGACCTGGACAATTTGGATTTGGTTTTGGGTCTTGGATAAAATGTTTTGGTCTTGAAAAATCATAGAGTATGAGCATGTGTCATACTACTATCAAGGTAAAATACTTGGTAAAAATTCTTTTGATAAAAACCTAATTTTCCATGAAATGTTTTTCCAAACCTTTATCAAATACAAAAACAAGATATTTGAGTCCATTTAAAAACATAGTGTGTATGGATATGATCCACTCCACAATCAATATGAAATATCTATGTTTTTGAAATCTAGTATACAACTTGGTTTTGGTTAAAGAATATACATGATAGAAATACCAAAAACCAACAAATATTTTGTCTTAAAGAAACTCTTTTTCTAAAATAAAAATTCTTTTCTAAACATAAAAATCTTTTATGAAAGCACTTTAAATCAAGAGTTCTAATCAAGAGTGTGTGTGTGATATAGACTTGAGCAATCCACCAACTATCTATCCTTTACATTTTTACTAAAACAAAAATACAAATTCTATACCTAGACACAAGTCTTCAACTTCTTGAAGTCTTCACTTGAAGCTTCACATCATCTTGACTTGGTCCAAGCTTGATCCAAAGCTCCTTGGATCACAACATGCAAGCTCCAAATCTTGTTCTTTTAACCTTTGTTGAGCTTTGCACCTACTAAGATCTTGATCATGAATCTGTCACTAATTAAACACAAGATCATTAGTAACTATAACTACATGAGTTGATCATCATCAAAACTAGGGTGAAGGGCCTTTGGGCCAACATCATGCATATTTATTTTTATATCTTCCAATGTCATTATGTATGATATTAGCGACGTCTTGAGTTCTATATATGTACATGTTATTGCATCCTTCTCCTTTTTTTTACCACTCACTAGGTCACTTATTGACGACCCTTAGTTTGCTTACTCAGCACGTAGCAGAATGTATATCTTATGATATCTTATGATATTTGAATGGTATGCATGTATATCATGTGAGTACAAAATGTCAGTTTTAGTTGTTAGGATCCTATGTTTTATGTTTTTTGTTTTCCTTAATGAAATAATGCAGCATTTATGACATTTTGTACTTGTGTGGTAAAGCTGGATATGTAATAACTTTTGTGTATTAAACTTTCTTGTATTGATATTTAACATATTAAAAATATAATACGTCACCGGCTATCGTCACGTGCCCGCAATCGTGTATTTTTGTTAGCGAGGCGTGACAGGATTTTCTTGGTATCAGAGCTAGGTTATGATTATTTTTATTATTTTATCCTAGGGTATAGCCAGACTCTTACCAATAATACAAGAATTTAATATTTCAACTACAAGTGCAAGATATTTATTTATTGATGCAATTCCTAAAATATTATTCTAATTTTCAGAGTAATGGCTCGACGTCCATCTCCCTCCCGTGTTAGTCCTCGTGATAAGGCAACTGATCTAATGGGTGTGCTTCGTGACATGATAGAGTCACAACAATAACAGATGGCACTCATGAGAGATGGTCTGATAGCGGTACAGCAGACAATCACGGTGGCCATGGAGAGGGCGGTTGCACCTCGAGAGCCAAAGTTTGGGAATGTTTCGGACTTCAGAAGGTTACAACCAGCAACCTCTGCCGGGACTGATAAGCTGTTGGATGTAGAACAATGATTGGTTGATATTGAAATTACACCTAGAAGGGGGGTGAACAGGTGTAAGGCTAATAAAATCAAAATTCAATGCAAAATAAAAATGAGATGAGTTCAAATAAATATTTAACATCTTTAACATTTGAATCTGAAAATAATTATTGAATACGAAATTTAGATCTAAAAGTTAGCTTTGAAATGCAAGTTAAATCATGTTAGTTGAATATAAGAATAAAAAGTTATGATAAGAAATGTAAAAGGGTGTCAAGCAGATCAACAGAACTAAAACTGGTTCAAATCCAAAATCCGATATATGTACTTGAAATCCAAAACCGGTTAAACCGAAAACCAAACGTATTGAAATTGTGTGTTTGTATTTGAGCTTCAAACGTATATACTATTTTTTAACAAAATAAACTATATGAGTCTACAAGCAGGAGTCACTGATAGTTGATGTTGAGTAACGTTTGAGCTAGACCCTAATATCCCATGCTTGAGAAGCCATCAATACCTGTATCAACCTGAAATTCATTCTTAAACTTATATTAGTACCAAATAGCTTTTATATGGTTTGTTATCATCAAAACATATAACCCAGGGATTGTAACCTTTGGACCAACAATCTCCCCTTTTTGATGATGACAAAACATATAAGCTGTAAAACAAGATATAGGAAGGAGGTAAAAACTCCCCCTCAAATGATGCTCTATTATTAAATATAAAACATGAAACATGAACATATAAAAAACATATATGAGATAAACATGTCCAACACATGAAACCAAAACATGAAACCACAAATACTTCTCCCCCTTTTTGTCATACAGCAAAAAGGGTTAGGAAACAACCAATAAAAAATATATTCATAAATAAGATATAAATATGCATACATGCATATATGCATATATAAACTCAAATATCTCTTCTCTTTTTTGTCAATTCATCAACAAAGGGGCTAAGAAAAAAATAATCAATTGTCATATCATCAAATCTTAAAGACCAAAACTTTAGTTTTTTTTTTATACCAATTAAAATTTTGATAAACATATTGATACCAATTGAAAAATATTGATACCAATTAAAAAATAAGTTTGATAAAAATATTGATACCAATTAACAAATATTGATATCAATTGAAGGTAAAACTAAATTTTTAGATAAACACTAAAATCATTTTGCAATAAGAATACCAAATAGAGAATAATACCAGTTTAAGATCATTGATACTAATATTGAAGATGTTAGCATATATCAAATCAAAGTATTTTACATCATAAATGGTGGGAGTAAGATACCAATTTGAAAATAAAACTGATACAAATTGAAAATACAACCAATACCAATTTTACATAAAACTAATTTAAAAACAAGAATTTTCTCCCCTTTTATGAAATACTAAAAGATGCAATGCATAAGCTTGTAATAGATACTAATTAAAAATAATTGACATGATAAACTAAATCAAGCTTAGCAAACATAATTTGTGTTTTTTCAAAAAAATTGTAAAGACATGTGAAATAAGCACAATCAAATCATATATATGCATGTATGGATATACCAATTGAAATATGAGGCATACATATATAGAAAATACATATGAGTATACAAATATATGAAATATCAATTTTGATACCAATAGAAATATAATGAGGATCAAGTGTATAACTCATACCTACCACCCTTATCATGCACAAGTTTAAAAGATATTCAAGAAGGGTATACAAGGCATGGTCGCCCATCCAACCGCCCTTAAAAGGTAGGGGTTTTCAAAAATCATGATTTGAAAGTAAATAGGCATAGTTTGAAAACTCTACCATTTGAAGAATAGAAACTAGTTTTAAAGATATTTTTGAAAACTAGTAAGAAATCCTTCAAAATATGAAACTAAATCATACATCCCATGAAAACATGAAAATCACATAATAATTGACACTCAAAGTCTATAAAGCACATATATACTCATGAAAACAAAGTCATGAGTAAACACCAAATATAGAGTGTAAGAATCATGTAATCAACAAAATCATGGAAATAAGGCATCTAAGCTCAAATGAAATTCCTTTACAAACATGAAAACATAAAAGTTTAATTTTCATCAAAACAGAACAAACTTCAAGACATATGTATATTTTGTATAAACTAGAGTATACATACATATCCAAATATAAACGAGTCCACAACAGTATATTACATGAAAGGCAATTGACTCAAGGATGTACATGTATATCTATTAGTTTAGACAGAAGTAACATATACACGAAGCTAAACATATACAAAAATAAGGAATACAAGTTAGAATGCAAGAGTCATTAAAACTGGGCTATACAAGTATATCTAATGGGTACAAAGAGCAATTTAGCACAAACATATGATAAACAAATGTGGCTTACTAGTTGTACAAATATAAACACAAGTTTTTATGAAAAACTACATCAAAATAAGTAATCAAAACTATGAAGTACAAAAATCATAAACATAAATCAAAACATGATCAATCATGATGAACATTTAAACCAAAACATGCTAAAAATATTTATATGCAAGTATGTAATCAAAATGGGAGTTAGAGATAGTTACCACAGCCAATAGGGCTCATCTCTAGGACTCCAAACCATGGTGATCCTCCCACCAAACATCCTTGAAGGTGATGCATCCAATGTAGTGTCCATTAAGCTCAAATGCATCCACCATCAAGGCACCATTACTCTCACGTTAAGTGAGAGCCCACACCTACATCAAATATAATAGGGGTAGATTTTGGTACCCATATCTTATTTGGTCCATGGGGGTTAGCACCTTTCCTAAACCAAACATGATTATTAGTACCATTTATACGATCATAACAAAATTTAGCAAGATGACCATTTCGACCACAATAAGTACATTTATAAAATCTCCCATACTTGAAAGCATGATGTGCAAGATGAATATGTGGTGTATGAGCATGGTGAACATGTGGTGTATAGTCATGCTTGGTGTGTGTGTGAGCATGTGTAGTATGAATGTGTTTCTTTGAAAAAAATTTCTTTGAAAACGTGTCTTCTAATTTAGCTTTGTTAAACTCACATTTCTTTAAAATATTTTCCAAATTGTTGATTTTAGTTTTTAAGATAGAAATTTTATTTTCATCAATCTTGGGAGACTTAGCTTTACATGAAATCTTGTATGCATCAAAATTCCTTTGTGTTGATAAAAGAGTGGAAGATAAATTATCTTTTTCTTTGAAAAGAATAATAACTTTGTTTTGAAGAACTTCATTTTCCTTTTCATTGTTAGGCAATTTTTCTTTAAAGAATCATAACTATTTGAAAGTTCTACAAAAGCATTTAATAAATCCTCTTGAGTTACTCCACTATTATCAAAAAATAGTTCAGAATTTACCTTGGGTGTGTTTGCCATGAAACACACGTTTGCAGTGTCCGCCTCCTCTTCGGATTCACTTTCTGAATCCCGAGTGGCTTTGAGAGCTTTCTTCATAAATAGCTTCTTTTTGCTTGATAGAAGAAAATACCTTGTTTCTGAAATCTGGACATTCAGCCATGATATGTACAGGTTTCCAACAGTTAAAGCAAATGATTTTCTTTTCCTTCTTTCCTTGTCGTCGTCTCCTATGGTTGTATTTTTCCTTATTGTATGCTCTTATTACATTTCTTATGAGGAGAGATAGCACTTCATTTTCTTCTTCTTCTTCTTCATCGTCGGAGATGGCGGGAGAAGACTTGAAGGCGATAGTCTTCTTCTTTTGTGGCACCATTTCTTCTCTTGTCACTTTCTCCATCTCATAGATCTTAAGGTTGCCGTTAAGACCAAAGAGCTCCATCTCATCTTTATTGTTCAACTCTTTCAATGTGGTAGCTTTGACTTCCCTAGATGGTGGAAGTGCGTGAATGACCTTTTGGACCCTTTGATCATTGTTAATTTCATCACCTAGAGAAGCAAGACCATTAGTAATTTTAGTAAACTTTGTAATCATTTCATCAATAGACTCATTTCATGCATCTTAAAGTTTTCATATTGGGAACACAAGAGATCAATTTTAGCTCTCTTGACTTGTGATGTTCTCTCATAAGTGACCAATAAGTGTTCTCAAATCTCATAGGCGGATTTACAATGAATGACCCTTGTCATGTCATCCTCATTCAATGCTAAAAGTAAGGCATTTTGAGCCTTTAAATTAGCCTCATATTCCTTGGAGGCAAGGTCGGACCAAGTGCCCTCCTCACCTGTGGGTGCACTATAGGGTTTGGTCATCGCCTTTGCAACCCAGCATCCTAGGGACTGCAAAAATACGGTCATCCTAACTTTCCATATGAGAAACTTAAGGCCATCGAATTTGGGAGGGGTCCTAATACTGTCAGCCATTTTTACTAGTGGATGAATGAAGAAAATTATATAATGATTAGCAAATTAGGATCTCTCTAAGGAAGTTAAGCCAAAAACTAGAGACCTTGCTCTGATGCCAATTGAAATTACACCTAGAGGGGGGTGAATAGGTGTAAGGCTAATCAAATCAAAATTCAATGCAAGATGATGCAAACGATCACTCAAAATAAGATTAGAAGCCATATACCCCGTGATGGGTTCTAAACTTCTTCCTCGTGATTCCTCTAGATAAGAGTTTGAGGTGCTCAATGCAATCTTGTTGTAAGTGTATAGATCGACAATAAATGAATGAGAATAAAGTAGATAAGAGAGACAAGAAATCAATCACAAACAAAGAGATTTGTTTCAAGGTTCGAGCCACCGCTCTACGTCCCCGCCTTCACCACCGTGAAGGATTTCCAATCCATTAGAACTTTTCACCAAAGGAATTACAATCATTATGTAGTACACAACTTCCCAATGCACTCCTCTAGTCCAGAGGTAGCGTAGCAACAATTACAATAAGCATTGGGTGATCAAAAGACCACAAACTCTCTCTTGAAAACACTTCTTTACAAAAATCTTTGAGAATAATATATAAGATTGAAGTTCAAGCTTTTGTAAGTGATATAAAAATAGAAGAGAGATTTTAAAAACTAAAAACTTTCAGAAAACTTTTAAAAATAATAGCCCAAAACTTAAACAAAAACTCTTTCTTAAGAAAACTCAAAACTTTTGATCTTTGAATTTTTTGTTGTGAAAACCTCTACCCTAATGACCCCTTTATATAGGATTTAGGAAGAGTAAATATAGAAAACTTTTATCAGAATAAAAGAGAAAGAAATTGACCCTCTAATACAGCTAACCACATTTTTTAAACTTAAACACGTTTTAAAAACATGTTAAAAATCAGCCTCCAGAAAATTAACCATTACTGCCAATCTGGCAGATTGGTCAACTTTGAGCATATTTTTCAGGCTACAAAAATCCGAATTCATAATTAGTTATATATAAATAATTTGTAAATCTTTAAGTCTTCTTTTTAATGCAACTAGAATCAACTTAATATTATTTTGGATTAGAAAGTTATCATAAAATACTGACAGGTGTCAAATCAAAAATTGTAAGCTGTTTTCAGAACAAGAATAGAGTTCAACTAAATATTTGACATCTTTAATATTTGAATCTGAAAATGATTATTGAATAAGAAATTTAGATTTGAAAGTTAGCTTTGAAATGCAAGTTAAATCATGTTATTTGAGTATAATAATAAAAAGTTATGATAAGAAATGTAAAAGGGTGTCAAGCAGATTAACAAAACTAAAACTGGTTCAAATCCAAAACCCGATATATGTACTTGAAATCTAAAACCGGTTAAACTGAAAACCAAACGTATTGAATTTGTGTGTGTGTATTTAAGCTTCAAACGTATATACTATTCTTTAACAAAACAAACTATATGAGTCTACAAGCAGGAATCTCTGATAGTTGATGTTGAGCAACGTTTGAGCTAGACCCTAATATCCCATGCTTGAGAACTCTTAAATCATCAATACCTGTATCAACCTGAAATTCATTCTTAAACTTCTATTAGTACCAAATAGCTTTTATATGGTTTGTTATCATCAAAACACATAACCCGGGGATTGTAACCTTTGGGCCAACAGATATGATCAATCTCTTGAATGCGGCTCATGTTCCTAATGATAATCAAGTGGAGGTGATCAAGACCCAACTGATAGATATGGCTCGGACATTGTGGATTGCTGAGGAAGAACGGTTGGAGAAGCCAGTCACTTGGGAGAAGTTCACTGAGAACTTTTATGAGCAGTTTTTTTCAAAGACTGCTAGGAGGGGGATGGAGCAGCAATTCATCAATCAGTGACAGGGGAGCCGTTCAGTAGATGAGTACGCCACGATGTTTCTGAGGTTGAGCTAGTTTGCTCCATATATGGTGGCAGACGAAGAAGACCGGGCCAATCAATTTTAGCAGGGCTTGAGAGTGGATATTCATTAGTTCCTGGTCACACACCAACTGGGGATTTACTCTCAGGTCCTTAGTGCTGCTCGCAGCTTGGAGCAAGTAATGGAGAAAGAGAACAGGAATAGGTTGCAGGCAAGGCCACTGAAGCGACCTCTCGATCAGATTACCAGGGGACCTCTAGCCAGATTCAGTGTAACCCCACCGAGTAGATGCCTGATCGCTCTTCTCCCATCAACAATGATCTGCGACTTCTGCCAGAGGATGGGACTTCTACGGAAGAATTGCATGTAGGCTAATGGTCAATGCCTCGCTTGTGGATCCGGAGATCATCAGCTAACAGACTGCCTGATCAAAGGACAAAGGAGCACCATTCTCACCCTTCCAGCACCTGGAGTAAAGAAGAACCCTGCACCTGCAGGTATAGGTACTCTGCTTCCCTCACAGCATTAGTTATTCGAACAGGCTCAGAGGAGGAATGGAGCGGGACGTAGGAGAGGCCATTCTTTTAATTTGACCGCATAACAGGTGGAGACATCAGAGGAGTTGGTAGCAGGTACCATTCAGGTTCAATCTTTTCTAGTTATATCACTATTTGATTCTGAATCTTCGCATTGCTACATATCCACTAGATTTGTCAAGATGCATTCTATACACTATGATGACATAGACACTCAGTGGGAGATTAGTACTGGGAATGGGATTATAACCACTAGTAGGGTATGTAAATCATGCCCTGTAGAAGTCTATGGGAGAAAATTAAATTTAGATATATTTGTGATAGACACTAGTGGATATGACGTGATCCTAGGCATGACATGGCTTAGCAATATAATGCGATGATTGATTGCTGAAGCAAGAGTGTGATATTGAGAATTCAGCACCAGCCAGAGTTCCAGTTCGTTGGGGAATCGAAGGCGTCCATGCAGCAGCAACAAGGAAATTGTGCCACTATTGAAGCTAAGGAGGAGCCGATACCAATATGGAAGAATTCTTGACGTGTTTCCAGAAGTCTACCAGGACTTCCGCCAAATCAAGACGTGGAGTTACCATAGAAGTCATTCCGAATACGGCCCCAATCTCTAAGGCACCGTATCAGATGACACCTATGGAGCTAGTAGAATTGAAGAAGCAGCTGCATAAGTACTTGAATAAGGGATTTATCAGACCCAGTTTTCACCATAGGGGGCTCCGGTGTTGTTGATAAAGAAGAAGGATGATAGTAGGAGGATGTGCATCGACTATCGAGAATTGAGCAAGGTCACCATCAAGAACAAATATCATTTGCCCAGGATAGACGACATGTTTGATCAACTTCGTGGAGCTAGCTAAGGTATTCTCAAAGTTAGATCTCCGGTCTGGATATCGTCAGCTAAAGGTGAAGAAAGGGGACATTCTGAAGATGGCCTTTAGGACTCGTTACGGCAAATACGAGTTTCTAGTGGTGCCATTTGGAGTGACCAATGCTCCAGCAAATTTTATGGACTTGATGTATAGGGTCTTCTCTCCATTTTTAGATAAATTTGTAGTCATATTCATTGATGATATTCTGATTTATTCTAAGAATGAAGAGGAGCATGCAGAACACTTGAGGATTGTATTGCAGACCCTTCGGCAGGAGAAGCTTTATGCCAAAACTGAGCAAGTGTGAGTTCTGGTTGAAGAGCGTGGCATTTCTGGGACATATTGTTTCAAGAGAAGGCATCTCATGTTGGCCCCAAGGCCCATCACTCTAGTTTTGATGATGATTAACTCATGTAGTTATATTACTAATGATCTTGTGTTTATTAGTCTCAGATTTGTGATCAAGATCTTAGTAGGTGTTTAGCTTCAACAAAGGATTTAAAGTCAAGTTTTGGAACTAGCACGAGTTTGATTCAAGAGCTTATGCATTAAGACCACATCAAGTACTCAAGAGGAGTCTAGCTCTTTGGATCGAGTTTGGACCAAGTCAAGAAGGAGAAGAAGACTTCAAGAAGAAGACTTGTGTCTAGGTTTGTTCTTGTTAAGATTTTATTTTTAGATAAAATGAAAAGGATAGAATAGTTGGTGGATTGCTCAAGTATACCATATACACTCACACACAAGATTTATATGTGTTTTCATAAAAGAATTTTCATTTGAAAATACCGGTTTGATTTTTGGACTTCATATATACATGAGTTTTAACCAAAACTATTTTAGTGCAAATTGTCAAAAACATAGATATTTCATTATGTATGTGTAGTGGATCATATCCATACACTCTATGCTTTAAAAGTGTTTAAAATATCTTGTTTTTGTATTTGGAGAAATTTTGGAAAAATCTATTGGAAAAATACAGATTTTGTTTTTAGCCAAAATTTCTAAGTTACAAAAATAGTTCAAAATGTTTGTGGCTTGATTTTACTCAAACATGTTTGTTTGTCAAAGTATAATACTGAAACTATTTTTGTAGATTTTTAGAGATTTTATTTGAGTCAAAATGCCAAGTTTTTATTACCCATAAATCCCTGTTCTGGCTTCTGCCGGTCAATCGGACCGGTCGACCGAGCCAGGAGTCGGTCGACCGAGTCGGTCGACCGACGTGCACAGAACGTGCACGCCAGTTTGGCTGGAGGGAAGGTTGACTGACCCGGTCGACCGCCAGAGAGCTTCTGCTCTCTGGAAAGCCCCGGTCGACCGGCAGAGAGTGTCTGCTCTCTGTTCCAGGCCACGGTCGACTGGGCCGGTCGACCGAGGCTCCAACGGTCAGATTTCTGACCGTTGGCAGTCGACCGGGACGGTCGACCGATAGCAGTCTGGGCTGCTGATTTGGCCTCTGTAGGCTGTCTAAAAGTCACTAAAAGACAAGCCGTCAAAAGCAGAGTCCCAAACTCCAGACGCAGGGCTAATCATAGCCAGCACTGCAGCACCAAGGCGCGCAGGTCGAAACCCGCGTCTCAGCCAGCACTGCAGCACCAAGGCGCGAGGGTCGAAACCCGCGTCTCAGCAAGCATTCAAGCACCAAGGCGCGAGGGTCAAAACCCACGTCTCAGCCAGCACTGCAGCACCAAGGCGCGAGGGTCGAAACCCGCGTCTCAGCCAGCACTGCAGCACCAAGGCGCGAGGGTCGAAACCCGCGTCTCATCCAGCACTGTAGCACCAAGGCGCGAGGGTCGAAACCCGCGTCTCAGCCAGCACTGCAGCACCAAGGCGCGTGGGTCGAAACCCGCGTCTCAGCCAGCACTGCAGCACCAAGGCGCGTGGGTCGAAACCCGCGTCTCAGCCAGCACTGCAGCACCAAGGCGCGTGGGTCGAAACCCGCGTCTCAGTTGTAACTGCCCTGGTTATGGGGTCAATCACGGCCCACATAACGGGGAAGTTAACCCCATTATGGAGCGTTTTTAGGGGGCACGTTCGCCCCTGAAACCTCTATAAATAGCCCCGTTGCTATGGAAAGGTCGGTCAATTCAGATCAGAGAATCCTGAGGAGAAGAACTTGACTTGAGAGCTTCCACAGAGAAGGAAAGAGAGTCTAACTCTTCAGCTAACTTGCTGCGTACAAGTTAATCTTTGCCTACAATCTCTTTGAGATTTTGGTCGACAGAGCTGTGTTACTCCGTCTACCGTCCGAAGAGAAGATCCCCAAAAGTTCTCGACGTTCACCCGGTCAACGGAAAATAAGATTCACTTTCCACCGCCACTTGAAGAACCCAGCATTAAACAAAGGGAGGATTCAAGACTCAATATCCTCCTCCCTTGTAACCGGGGTGTAAGTCCGTTGTAATTTTTCAATTGATTCAAGGAAACTTTACGTGAATTTTTCTCCCGTCAAACAAGAGATGGCGACTCCGCTGGGGACTACTTTCGTTACTGACAAACAAGTTGTGGCGCAAGGTGACGTCCTCTACAAGGAGAAAATGGTTGAATCGCTCGTCGTAGAATTCGACCAGGCAAAGTATGAAGAGTTCCTCTCTTCCGGCTCCAAGAGCCCAAAGGCCCGCGCCTACCGCAGGGTCTCTACGGGGAGTTGCCCCGAAATCCGCTCTGAGCCTCTCTCAGAGGCAGCTGCTGTGAGGGATGTTGTGGCCAATCACGCCATGCGTGACACCCGCGCCAACGTCTCCCAGGAGACCCGCGTGGTCAAGTTCTCTGGTGTCCAGCCAATCCATCCTCTTCCTCAGCACCAGGTCGTCGTTGGTTTCTCTCAACCCCCACGATGTAACCGGAACGCTGAACGCCGACAGAGGAGGCGTGCGCGTAAACTGCAAGTTGAAACAACTGATCGTCCAACTGAGGCAGGATGCAAGGTTCAAACCGGCGTCTCTGCTGCACCACATCCGGCACGCGAAATCCATGTTTGACAGCCCAAACGTGAGGTTCACCAAGTTGGCTCCTCTGAAGCCCCACTCCTCAGACGCCAAGGCGAAACTCGCACGCCTTGTCGAGTACAAGAGGCACACGCCTCTAAGCGTGGGGCCCAGCAGCCCTGCATCTCTCAAGCGTCTCTGCCCCGACGCAATAATCTGCAACGCGATAGCCGCGTCTCTTCTCAGCAGAGACGCCAGACGCGCGTCCTGAAGCCACGACACGAGAACCGCGTCTCTGAACCCCGCGTCCTAGCTGTACAGAGTAAGGATGCCTCCCGCCCTCGGCATTACGAGGCTAATCTCTTTGATCCTCCTCCCACGGATCTGAGGGATTATTTGACGAAGAAAAGAAGTGCTAACCGAATCACTTCGTCATGTTGCTGCGAACGGCTCATCACGATGCTCTCTGAGTGCCGTTGCAGTTCAGGTGCAAACCAGCAGTCTCTAGTTAGACAGCTGACCCTAATTCCCCGATCAGCTAAAAGAAGTCGTTCCCACAGGAGGAGGGTCTTCTCTGACACTGAATATCCCGAGCTCACTGCAAACATGGCGAGCAGGAGCAGGAGAAAACAACCTGCAGTCAGCTCCGATGAGTCTGACACTGAACCGGAAGAAGTGTACCGACACACTCGCACCCGGATCGGGGCAATCCCCCGATTGACTACAATGCTCTAGCCCGGGGCATTGAGGTGAATGACTCGCATTCCGCTATTGCAGAGTCACAGGCTTCAAACTATTCTATAGAGAAAGAGGCCTTTATATACATGACCAGCACTCCTGAGGAGACTGCCAGGCGCTTGGAGCAGCAAGCCCAGGTCCAGAAGGAACAATTCGAGATGATTCGTGCTCAGCAAGAATCTATCGACTCCCTTAAGCAGATGCTCGCACAGTTGCTTGAAGACAAGAGGAAGTCAACCAACAAAGCCTCCTCTAAGAAGTCTAAAGGCAAACGAAAAGAGGGGGAAAGCTCATCTTCTGTACACGTAGAGGAGGAAGAGCAACTTACTTCTGGTTCGTCTAAATCCTCGTCGCAGGAAAAGGACGACCGAGACCAGGGAAAGGTTCATTCTAAAAGAATGAATCAGTTGGAGCAACGTCTTGAGGCCCTTACCAACCGGAAAGGCCTCCAAGAAGCAGGAGTGGTCCGGCCATATCCGGCCGAGTGGGACCTGGTTCCATACCCGCCCAAGGTCAAGGCTCCAACCCTCCAAGCATTTGATTGGAAAGGTTCACCGAACCAACATATCTACTACTTTAAGTCTCAAATAGGGAATGTGGTAGATAACGATGCCATCCTGACACGTTTGTTCATCGGCACCTTAAATGGGCTCGCCTTTGAATGGTTCATGAAGCTCCCGGAAGGCTCCATTAAGAATTGGGGCAATTTGGAGAAGCTCTTCCTAACGCGCTTCTTTGAAGATGACTCGGAGGTCAACATGCCTACCCTTTTAGCCACCAAGCAGCGAAAGGGAGAGTCCGTTCAGTCTTTCGTAGAAAGATTTCGGAACGTAGCACTCCGATGTCCAAGCGATATGACCCAGGTCACCCTGGTGGAAACATGCCGCCATAATCTACAAACCTCACTCCTCGTCAAATAGGAGTTGCCGAAAGCCGCACCTGGAAGCCGTTGATCCAACAAGGTGAACAGGCTGAAGAAATTATCGCCCGAGTCAGGGCAGAAGAAAATAAATCCCGACCTGAGAGGTCAACAAGGCGTGCGCCAGACACACCCCTCCAAGCGAAAAGGAAGGATAATTTGGCGACATGGACCAAATCTCCCGTCAAACCTCAACCGGTCAAGGGAAGTGGCTCTTCAAGCAACCACGTGCCAACAAGCAGTATTAGTTTAAGGATGAACATGTCGACTCGCTCTTCAAACTACTCAACAAGAGCAACCGACTGAAGCTTCCTGAAGCTAGGCGCCCTGAAGAAGTCGGTAAAACCGATAATCCCAATTACTGCTTGTACCACAGGATGCTGGGACACCCCACCAAGAGCTGTTACGTCTTCAAGGACATCCTTCAGGCTCTGATTGACGCAGAGGTATTAAAACTCCGTCCAGAGCAGAAGAAGGTGGCGGCCAATATGACGTCATTTCTCCAGTTTGGAAGGCAACCTCCAACACCCTCTGGAGTAGTCCCTGTCCCAAGAGGAGAGCTGAGAATGGTCAACACAGACCCTCACCAACAGCAAGAGAAGGGCCTGGTACCCGTTTCCACACCTCGGGGAGAAGTCATGTGGGTTCATCCCGACCTTGTGGATGGCCAGCAATGGACCACTGTAACCATCAGGAAGTCCAAAGGCAAAGCAAAGGCTATATCCTGTAATGTGGTATGTACCTCTTCTCGGGAAGCGAAAACTGATGTTCCCTCACTGACCGATTCAGAAGAGGAGACGATAGTTCTGGCCACAGAACCCAGTCAACTGGTGGCGGAAACCCGTTCAGGGCAGTCATATTTGAAAAAGTATGACGAAATGGCGGTAACTCCTCCAAAATCCGCTGCAGAGTCAGCCAAGTCCTCCATAAAGCAGCCCGTGGAGAGACAAAAAGAGCTTCAGTTTTCCAAAGTTCTCTCGAAAGACATCGCGGAAGGATCCACAATACCTTACCGCTTTGATGTCTTGGCTCAACTTGCCAATATCCCGGCCCGAATTACCCTTTATGAGCTCCTCAGGCTATCGAAGTCAACCAGAGAAGCTCTACAAGAGGCCCTCGCTAATGCTGAGGCTTTCATGACTCAGGTGCCAATCGGACCAAAGGAGGAAAATGTAGAGGATTGCCTCCATACCTTCCAAAATGTTCCCTGCATCACCTTCACGGCAGATGATATGCAAGTCAAAAGGAAACATGATCGACCCCTTTACTTTGCAGGGTATATTGGATCATCTGAGGTGAACCGCATTCAGGTAGATCCCGGGTCCGCATTGAGCATTATGCCTCGCTGGGTCATGCAACATCTAGGGATTCCTACCCACCATTTGAGCGCTACCCAGACGACCATTTATGGGTTCAATGCCAATAGTACCCGTCCAATGGGGAAGGTCAAACTCAAATGCCAGATTGGGGACCTAAGGTCGGAGGTGACATGCTACGTGATAGATGCTGACACCTCCTACAACTTGCTGTTGGGACGACCGTGGATTCATCGCAATTCTATCGTTCCCTTTACCCTCCACCAAGTCATGAAATACATCGACGGGAGTGGAAAGGTGCGAACATTGATTGCCGAAAGGTATCCGTTCAAGGGAGTTGAGAACTATTTCACAGACTCTCTCCTATATCAGGACTATGTGGAAACAGATGAAATCCCGCAACCAGAGGAGCCCGACTCTGGTAATGAAGCCGACACCGAGCCAGAAAAAGAAGAGTGCATGTGGGAACTAGATCCACTTGTAACGGGCATTAATAAGCTCGATGTTGATAATACCACCGATGATGTAGGCGGCTGGTATATTAATCAAGAATTAGATTTGGCATATTTCTCTGTATTCGCTTCTGATTCAGTGCCGTCGGACACTAGTACCGAGGTGGATGATGATCTTTGGTCGGCAATGGATGCTTTGACATCATTGCATGTACCAGTGAAGTCGTCCTTCGAAACGCACCGAGGTGCTGGCAATGCGCAAGAATCCATATTCATGGTTCCAGCGAGACGGAAAGGCCAAAGACCAATTCTTTTCGGACGAATTAAGTCCGAACCAATGCCCCTTGAAGAATCAGAAGGCGAGAAGGAACCCCCTCAGTTCGGTCATTATGAGCCAAAGGCACTCAGAATGATGGAAAGCATGGGGTATGATCTAACGAGTGGTCCAGGGTTAAATTTCGGCAAAGGAAGGAGAACACTACTCTGATCTTTTGTACCAAAAGGAAAACCCCTGATTATTATCATTAGATTCGCAGGGGGCTGGGCTATGTATCAACTCCGATCCCATCAGCCTCTGACTCTGAAGAGACATTGTGCCATGATTACTCATCGGGCACGTCATCATGGGAGTCAGATGTTAGTGTCGGCAACATCTTCAGAGAACTTTTAGTGAATATGGTTTCAACAAGCCACCTGGAAGACGGAGATGAAGAAATGATCCAATCTGATCATATCCTTGGATCAAACACTTAAACAATCTTTAAGATACCCGCTTTGAACAGCATGAGCCACCCACAGAAGATAAGGTTGTTCAGATCAATCTAGGAGATGAGGCTAATCCTAAGCCCATCTTCATAAGTGAAGGCCTGTCACCCTCTGAGAAAAGGGATCTAATATCTCTTGTGCAAGAATATATAGATGTCTTCGCCTGGGATTACGAGGATATGCCTGGACTTGATCCTCGAGTGGCTATGCATCGCCTCAACATTAATATGGACGTAAAGCCTGTCAAACAACAACAGCGACGGTTCCGTCCAGAAGTAATGGAGGCGATTCAATCAGAAGTCAGAAAGCTTATAGACTCTGGCTTCATTAGGGAAGAACAACATCCTGATTAGGTAGCCAACATCGTCCCGTTACTAAAAAGAACGGAAAGATCCGGATCTGCATTGATTTTCGTGATCTAAACGAGGCCTGTCCTAAGGATGAATTTCCACTGCCAATCACAGATGTCATGATTGACAATACATGTGGATTCGAGCGAATGTCCTTCATGGATGGATTTTTGGGATATAATCAAATCAAAATGTATCCTGACGACGAGAAACATACCTCTTTCAGGACACCACTGGGGGTATACTGCTACACCGTCATGCCCTTCGGACTAAAGAATGCAGGGGCGACATATCAAAGGGCCATGAATGCCATTTTCCATCAACACATGCGCAAAACGGTGGAATGCTATGTTGACGATATCGCAGTAAAAAGCCGCGCTAAAGGTGATCATATAACTGATCTAAAGGTTGTCTTCGACATCATGCGGGCCCATCAGTTGAAGATGAACCCCACCAAGTCTTTCCTGGGGGTGGCCAGTGGCAAATTCCTCGGGTTCGTCGTAACCTCCAAAGGAATTCATTTGGACCCGGAGAAGGTCCGGGCTATCCAGGAGATGCAACCTCCGAGAAACCTCAAAGAGCTCAGGGGATTGCAAGGACGATTGGCGTACATCCGAAGGTTTATCTCAAATCTCTCCGGAAGATGCCAACCCTTTTCCAAATTAATGAAGAAAGGTGTTTCGTTCATTTGGGACAGCGCTTGCCAGCAAGCATTTGAGGAAATTAAACAGTACCTCACACAACCGCCAGTCCTTGCAGCTCCGGTGTCTGGAAAACCTTTCCTGATATACATCCGAGCGATGGATCATTCTTTAGGAGCTCTACTAGCTCAGAATGATAATCAAGGACGAGAGCAAGCAATCTACTATTTGAGTAGAACGATGATCGGAGCCGAGCATCGGTACAACCCGATCGAGAAGGAATGTTTGGCATTGGTGTTTGCTATTCAGAAAATGCGACACTATTTGGTAGGCCAAACTATAAACGTCATATCAAAAGTCAACCCCCTGAGGTTACTTATGACAAAGCCTTCATCGTTAAATGGCCGATTGGAAAAATGGGCCATATTGCTATCCCAATATAAAATGCACTTTTTACCACAAAAAGCTGTGAAGGGACAAGCTGTGGCAGATTTTCTGGCTGAGCATCCAGACCCGAGGGCAGCCAAACTTTACGAGGATCTCCCAGACGAGGTCGCTGAAGCCTGCCAGACTCAGACATCTTTTGAAGGACAAGTATGGCAACTTTTCTTTGACGGTGCATCGAGAACAAGCCCAAAAGGACATATAGTGGCAGGAGTAGGAGTAGTACTCGTCTCCCCTCAGAACTATGTGATTCCTCGGGCTGTCTCGTTAACCGAACCTTACTCCAATAATGTAGCAGAGTACAATGCCCTTTTGATTGGGATGCAACTCGCCGATGAGATTGGTGTTAAAAATCTCGAGGCATATGGTGACTCCAAACTCATCGTCAGCCAAGTTCGCGGGGAGTACGAAGTCAGACATGAAGACCTAGTACCCTATTACAACGCAACTGTCTACATGGCCGAGAGGTTCACCAACTTTTACATTGACCATGTACCACGCAAGCAAAATGCGCATGCAGATGCACTGGCGTCTCTCGCTGCCTCTTTAGCTCTTCCAGCTGGAGCAGTAGAGAAAATATTTGTCCACAGCTGACTGAGTTTTCCTGCACACAAAATGTAGTATTTTAGTTTTAAGAATAGGATGTGCAAGTTCTCAATTCTAATCCGCTGTAGCAGGGCTATGCGGGTCGTGATCCTCAGGGAGGGACTGCGATGGAAGCGTTAAGCAAGTTTCTCTAAAAATTTATCTTTTTTAGTTAAAATGGTGGTATTTACTATGGGTGGTAGAAAAGAATAGGAAGATGAGTTACTTAATCTACAAAAATAAAATAAAAGAAGAGAAAAGAAAAAGACTATAAAATACACACCTACCTCTTCAGTCCTACTTACCTTCGATCCTTTTGCGACGACTTACTTTTTCTCAGAAGATTTGCAAGTATGGCGTATAGGATGTTCGTCGCCATAAGCCATCAAGGGATCTTCGTTGGCTAGGCAATCTCGAAGCAATCGGATCTCACGGATTGCAAGTCATCAGAGAGAAACAATGACATAGAACAAGATTAGAAAAACAAAGATAAAGCGAGAATAAAGAAACAATGAAACAAGAATAAAAACAAACCAACCTCGAGCAGATTTTTATTAACAATGGGGGAAAAATAAAAACTTACACCGATGTCACCTCAGTACAAGTATGATTCCTTCCTCCATGAAAGCATCTCCACTCTCAGTTACAAAATTTACAAAATAAAATCTAACCTAAAACCTAAACCCTAGCTTTTTGGCCCTTTGCTGGACGCTGGACGCTCTGTACGTTGTACTGCAGGGGATATTTATAGGTGCAGAAGGCCGAGGAGTCCTAGATAAACCTGCCCACGAAATCTGGGATCTGGATGAGATCAAAGTGCCGCGTTTCCGCGGCTTTTGCCGCGGATCCGCGGCACTTTAGTGGCTTCTGGCCACGCGCTTTGGCGCGTGGCTTCTCCTGGTCCGTTCCTCTGGGCTCCTTCTTCTAGAAGTGTGATCCTGGCCTTTTAATCTGGATTTTCGAGATAACTTGGTAATCAAGTTACCCTTAATCCAGATTTCTTCAAATCTTCTCTCCACGAAATTCCTCTTTATCTTGGCCTTTTATCCTCATCTTGCAGGTGTTTAGGGTTGGATAGAAGTCTATCCTTCCCTAATCTCTGATTTTTGCAACTTTTAGCCCTTGTATTTGCATTTTGACTCTTTGTATTTTGCGCTTTTTCACCTGGGGTTCAAACATGGGCTTGGATCTTGGGCTTTTGGGCTCTTTAAGCTTTATTTCTTATAAAAATAAGAACTCGAGGCCTGCACACAATAAATCACAAAATATTAATAAATGTGCAGAATTAAATGAATAAATATGAAAATGTGATGGTAAATATGATGATAAAAATGCACTTTTCACTACCAATCACACCCCTACACTTATCTTTTTGCTCGTCCTCGAGTAAAAACAAAGAAAAGAAAAAGTTAATCTAACCTAACTCACTTTCGTAGGAATCACGATTGCACTTAGCACGTGCAACAAGCCGTTAAACCTCTAGGTTACCCTAGAGGACGAGTGTTGTCTCGTGAGGGTTTTCAGCGGATTACACCCACAAAATCCATAAAAAGGAAAATATTTGAAATACTTTTGAAGAAACTAAGTAGTCTATAAGTTTTAGGATCTCATTTTTATTCATTCTTTAAACTTAGTCTTAATAAAGTTAATTGTTTTCCATTTTAGGTAAGAATTAAAATTGAATTTCTAATATAGTCTTTTTCGTTACCAAAAATCATATGCATCCTTATGTTTCTACTAGGAATTCCTTAACTTGGACTCTCATGCCTCTTTATATATATATTTTTTTTCTTTTTTTCTTTTTTTTAATATGTATAACGCATCTAATTTTCTTTCGTGTAAGCATCAAGGCTTCTTGAGGCCCTCATACCTAACTAATTGATTATTAGATGTGTTAATACATATATTATATTTCTTAGTCTTCTTAGGCTTTCTAATCCACCCATGTAACGAACTTAAAGTCGATGACTCCCAAACCGGTTGGCTTTAGGGCACCAGGTGAGAAAACACCCCGCGGACTCAACTTCGAGTGAACTAGGCCCCAAAACTAAGGACTTTATTTTATTTACTCACCTTTAGGCATGAATACTTATGCTTCTTGAGGCACATGTATCAGCTTAATTGGTGATTTTTTTTTTTTTTTTATGAGGCACAAGGTCTTTGTCTTAGAATCCTAGATATGCATTTGGTATGCACATTTCATTAAGGTAAAAATCAAGACTAATTATTTATTCAATTTCTCCTCCTATACCTAAAATTTAAACAATTTATTTATTTTGATCAAGTTTTTAGAAATCCTAATCATGATTTTCCTAATCCTTAAAACTAACTTAAGTTTCTTTCAAAAAAATAAGTCAAAATACTGTCCTTTTATAACATTTTTTTTTTAATTTTTTTTATTAGCAAATTTTTTTTATTAGCAAATTTTGTTAGTATCTACTTATGTTAGTATGTTAGTAAAGCCCACCCCCACACTTATCTCATGCATTGTCCTCAATGTATGAATGAATGCATATATGCATGAAACAGAACAAGGGAAGGCGGAAGTTACCTTAGGGTGGTGGTTCCGGAGGTGGTCTAATTGGTCCACGAAATGCGGCCCAATCAAGATAACAAATAATTAGGTAGAACCCACCAGAAACTTTCCTTACATAACCCACTAAAATATATATATAATCATTTTTTAGTATTTCCACCCCATCAAATTTCCAAATTTCATAATAAATTTCAGAGTTAATTGTCTCAACCTCCTTGTCCCAAAATGGAGTATGAAAAGATGGAATTATTGACTTGGACAATATAGGTGCGGGAACGAATATCGACTCAGGGAAAATGCTCAAATCAAGTAAGGGCTCAGGAGTCGGGCTAGGTTCAAGAATTGGGTCCAAGTCAAGAAATTGAAACTCAAGTCCACAATCTTCTTCCCACAATGGAATGTGACCTAATATGGGTGATATCTCTTTACTTCCAATATTAAGGAATTCTAGCTCATCGCCATACAATTCTTCAAAACTAATGTCAACATCTTCCGTCAGAATTGTACAATCAGTTTCAGAAGTAAAGAGATTGTGAGAATCTAGGTCAAGTTCAATATGATCTTCTAAAATGGGTGATTCAATTTCATAATGAATTGGAATAGGATCCAATGTTGACTCGGGAGAAGTGAAATCAGGTGGAGACACTGGAGTCATTATTGGATCAGGAAATAAAATTGAATCATCAAGTGGGAGATCATGATCATATTCATGCTCAAGTTCTAATTCATGAAAGGAAAAACTTGCCAAGTTATCAGATTTTGAAGTTTCGGCAAGTCACATGATGGTACTGAATTAGAATCTTGTTGTCCAAAGCAACTTGGTTCGTCGGCTCTAAGCGAGTGGTCAACGAAAGCGGAAATGGCCGAACTGTGAGAACGTAAAGATTCAACCATCAAATCTAGGTCATGATCATGGGCTAATCTAGCCTGATTCATGGCGGCAAGCATCCCTTCATAGTCGATAGGTGCATCATGTTCTGATTGGACTTGAAAATAGGACGGGTAATCGTGATGAAGTTGTGAGTCGGTGGACTCACGCATCATCATGTCTAAGATTGATGGTGATTTTGCTTGGACTCATTCATACTCATCATTTCCAAGATAGATGGATTTCTATTCTGAATGGGTGGATCTGAGTATGAATCTTGGGAAGAATGTGGACTAGATGGATATGGAGGATAATTTGGTCGAGAATTAGACTCGGGGGACTCGAAACCCCATAAACTCTGTGACGAGTTGAAATTATTATGAAAATTATAGTCATAAGATGGGGGGTGTGGGTTATATTCATTCGTATAAGACCATTCCGGCACACTAGATTGGTCAAAGTTAGGGTATGCCGGGTTGGTAATATCCGAATAATAGTTAGGGGTGTAATATGGATTAAAATTGGAATTATTATTATATGCCATATCACACCAACACAAACACAACAAACAAATAAACAAACAAAAAAAAGAAAAATTCTAACCTAAGTTAGGGTAGACCTATGACCTAGACGACTCCTAACTGGTTAGACTGTCCACGGGAGGTAGGGTGCAGACTTTGACCACAAGTTAATCAGCCAGGTCAGGGCAAGAGTGGTGGGAGGTTTTCCGTCAAAGACGTTCCTTAATTAAATAACCACCAATCTTCGGGCTTTCGGCCCTCAATCCCTTTCCTAGACACTGATTTGGCAAGAGTCAACTTCCAGCACTGTTCCCCCTTAGGATAATCTCCTATTGAGTCCGAGATGTCCCTAGGGCCAACGTCTACTCTTTTTTAGTTAGGCTTGGGTTAGTGAGTGCTTGGGATATGATTTTTGGGCTAAGGAAGGGTGATGAAATCCCCACCTTATCTTATTTATAGGTTATGCCCTTAAGATGAATTAGTGCAAGTGTACAAGATAAATAGATAAGAATCACTCAAAGCAGAAGATCAACCAAGAGATGAATCCTATTCTACATGCAATGCGTACGTACCTTGCGTCTCTAGCACTCTTCAACAGTAAATAAAAATAATTGAAAAGACACGTGCCTAATATGCAAACGTCTAATCAAATTTTATTTTTAACAACCAATAATTTACTGTTGAATTATTAGCAATTTACAGGTATATCACAGAACAAATCAGAACAGAGCAGAAAGCAGAATTTTAACTTGAAGCACCCTGCAAAAAATTTGATCAGTAATTCACCACTGTTGCCGCGTTTCCGCAGCTTTGGCCGCGGATCCGCGGCAAAACAGTGGGTTCTGGTGCTCTGCCTTCGAGGGCAGAGGCACAGAATAGCAATATGTCCACTGCTGCTGCTATGTTTCTGTTTCCTGTTCTCCAAACCTGCAAACAGAAAAGAATAAAGAATTAGTTAAAAATTAAATTTTTGTTTTAGAGATAAACTTACCGTCCCTCCCCGGCAACGGCGCCAATTTATTGACTGAATTTTCCTGCACACAAAATGTAGTATTTTAGTTTTAAGAATAGGATGTGCAAGTTCTCAATTCTAATCCGCTGTAGCAGGGCTATGCGGGTCGTGATCCTCAGGGAGGGACTGCGATGGAAGCGTTAAGCAAGTTTCTCTAAAAATTTATCTTTTTTAGTTAAAATGGTGGTATTTACTATGGGTGGTAGAAAAGAATAGGAAGATGAGTTACTTAATCTACAAAAATAAAATAAAAGAAGAGAAAAGAAAAAGACTATAAAATACACACCTACCTCTTCAGTCCTACTTACCTTCGATCCTTTTGCGACGACTTACTTTTTCTCAGAAGATTTGCAAGTATGGCGTATAGGATGTTCGTCGCCATAAGCCATCAAGGGATCTTCGTTGGCTAGGCAGTCTCGAAGCAATCGGATCTCACGGATTGCAAGTCATCAGAGAGAAACAATGACATAGAACAAGATTAGAAAAACAAAGATAAAGCGAGAATAAAGAAACAATGAAACAAGAATAAAAACAAACCAACCTCGAGCAGATTTTTATTAACAATGGGGGAAAAATAAAAACTTACACCGATGTCACCTCAGTACAAGTATGATTCCTTCCTCCATGAAAGCATCTCCACTCTCAGTTACAAAATTTACAAAATAAAATCTAACCTAAAACCTAAACCCTAGCTTTTTGGCCCTTTGCTGGACGCTGGACGCTCTGTACGTTGTACTGCAGGGGATATTTATAGGTGCAGAAGGCCGAGGAGTCCTAGATAAACCTGCCCACGAAATCTGGGATCTGGATGAGATCAAAGTGCCGCGTTTCCGCGGCTTTTGCCGCGGATCCGCGGCACTTTAGTGGCTTCTGGCCACGCGCTTTGGCGCGTGGCTTCTCCTGATCCGTTCCTCTGGGCTCCTTCTTCTAGAAGTGTGATCCTGGCCTTTTAATCTGGATTTTCGAGATAACTTGGTAATCAAGTTACCCTTAATCCAGATTTCTTCAAATCTTCTCTCCACGAAATTCCTCTTTATCTTGGCCTTTTATCCTCATCTTGCAGGTGTTTAGGGTTGGATAGAAGTCTATCCTTCCCTAATCTCTGATTTTTGCAACTTTTAGCCCTTGTATTTGCATTTTGACTCTTTGTATTTTGCGCTTTTTCACCTGGGCTTCAAACATGGGCTTGGATCTTGGGCTTTTGGGCTCTTTAAGCTTTATTTCTTATAAAAATAAGAACTCGAGGCCTGCACACAATAAATCACAAAATATTAATAAATGTGCAGAATTAAATGAATAAATATGAAAATGTGATGGTAAATATGATGATAAAAATGCACTTTTCACTACCAATCAACAGCCATGACCTGTATTGCCCGAGACTTGCTCTTGAGGACTACCAGGAGCCAACGGGAGATTGTCAAGGCAAAGAAGTTCTCGAGTCGTCAGCCGGTCCAGAGCCTAGAGACTGGCGATTCCCTTATATTGATTATGTCTTGTATGGCATCCTGTCTGAGGACACCAAAGAAGCGGCTGCCATTCGAAGGAAAGCTCCCAAATTCTACTATAATGCGATTACGCGAACACTGTATCGTCGATCGCATGACGAGATCTTGCTTCGCTGCCTTTCACAAAAAGAGGCACAGGAGGTGTTGAAAGAAGCCCATGACGGCATGTGTGGAGCCCATCAACCTGGCCCAAAACTTGCATACCGACTCCAAAGGTTGGGATATTATTGGCCTAAGATGATCGCTGACGCCATCACTTATGCCAAAAGATGTCACGCCTGCCAAGTACATGGCGATTTCATCCATCAAGCACCAGGGTACCTTCACTCTACAACCTCTGCCTGGCCATTTGAAATATGGGGGATGGATGTAGTTGGCCCTATCAGCCCACCATCCTCAAAAGGACATCGGTTTATCTTAGCTATAACCGATTATTTCTCCAAATGGGCTGAGGCCATTCCTTTGAAGGAGGTGAAGTCATCTGACGTGATCAAATTCATTAAACATCATGTCGTTTACCGTTTTGGGGTACCTTGACGAATTGTCCATGACAATGGACCCCAGTTCATCAGTCAGGCTTTCCAAAGGTTCTGCGCTAAGTTCAGAATCCAGAGTGTGTCCTCAACGGCATACTACCCCGCCGCTAATGGTCTCGCAGAAGCTTTCAACGAGACCATCGGCAAACTTCTCAAGAAATTCGTCTCGAAAAGTCAACGTGACTGGGACGACAAGCTGGGTGAATGCTTATAGGCTTATCGCACAACTGTTCGAACCCCAACTAAAGCTACGCCATTCTCTTTGGTATACGGGTGTGAAGCCGTGCTTCCACTGGAAATCCAAATTCCATCTCTACGCGTCGCCCTGACAGCAGAAATGACAAATGAGGAGAAGCATCGACAGCGACTCCAAGAATTTGAAGCCTTAGATGACAAACGTCTGCAGGCCCACAACAAATCGAGTTTTACCAAGCCCGGATTACCAGAGCCTTCAACAAGAAAGTCAAAGTGCGAACTTTCAAGAAAGGCGATCTTGTCTTAGCCGTCAGAAGACCTATGGTGATGACACATAAGACAAAAGGGAAATTCCAGCCTAAATGGGAAGGACCATTTGTAGTAGAGTCAGTCTACTCAAATGGATCATATCGCCTCATAACTTCAAATGGCGATACTCTCATGATGCCAATCAATGGCAGGTTCCTGAAAAAGTACTATCCTTGATAGTACTCCCCCGCCGATCAAGTTAAAAGTACACCTCTGATCAAAGTACCAAGAAAAGTTTCTTTCCTTTGCTAGACCACAAGCTAATCAGGCACTGGCTGCACCATGATGCATGATGTAAATATTGAGAAAGAAACTTGGGTTCTAATATTCTTATCTTCATCAACGTCCGACGCCTCCAACGGCTAAGGACAGAGAAAAATGTTGGCTTCTAAGCCCAACATAAGTCTTCGACAACTCATCATACTGAGGGGAATAGCATGGCTAGCCCAACTCAAACGGTAGTTGGTAAAGGCACCTCAAATCCGTTGATAGCTGAGGATTTGCTAAAAATCCTAAGTGGATGTAATTCCACCCTCTCCTCCAAAATCCCTTACCAATTCTCATACACAGAATGGTAGGTCTACAAAATACAGTCATTGCTAAGTTAACACTATACCTTTGTTAATGAAAATTTTCAATACTCCCTATCGAGTACAAATTTTACTTGTCAACTCTACATGGAGTAGCAAACCTTCAAATTTGCCAAGTTAATACTATACCTCTGGCACTCCAAACTTCACTTGTCAATTCTCATCAATAGAATGGCAGGCCCTCAAATTACTCATATCGCAAGTCCACTACTGTCAAGTTAATACCACACCTCTGACAATATACTGTTAAGTTAACATTATACTTCTAACAGTAATCAAGTTACTGCCAAGTTCAATATTAAACCTCTGACAGTCATCTTCCCTCAGACTTCCAGATCGAAGCTGAAATGAACGATGCTAAGTTTAATACTACACCTCTAGCGTCCAAGTCATTGCTAAGTTCAACAATACACTTAAGGCCATGACTTTCCCTCGGACTTCCTTGTTAAAGTCGAGATGACCAATGCCAAGTTCAAAATTACACCTCTAGCATTACCCTCACTGCCAAGTTAAACATCACACCTATGACAGTAACACATTCAGTTTTCCCAAATGAAAGCTGAAATGCTTCTGAGTCAAGTCAATATCACACCTCTGACTCGCATCCTTGTCAAATTAACATCACACTTCTGACAAGACTACATTCAACCCGTTAAGTTAATATCACACCTCTAACGGTAAAGACTTTCCTAGATCCCCCGCGAATCTAGTCTCACTTGTTATTCTCGTCAACAGAATAACAAGCCCACTTAAAAACATTGTTAGGTTAACATTACACCATTAACAGTGTTTTCATTAACTCCCCAACTGATCTTAATCAAGTTAATCCCAAACCTCTGATAAAAGTTCATCCTCCCTGGGGGTACAAATTCAGCTTGTCATTCTCCGTTATAGATTGACAGGTCCACAAAAGTTATCTTATCTCTGTTAAGTTAATATCACACCTCTGACAGCATTGTGGAGTTCCTGAAATAGGATCTCTCTCTATAAAATTTGACTCGTTAAGATTATCATCATAATTTTGACAGGTCAAAGGTTCTTTACTTTTATTCGTCTGACTTTCAATACAAAAAGGGAGTTCAAGACAATAGAAGGAGACAAAAAGAAATGTGTCGCTTTTATTTATATCTAACATATGAAAGTGATACAAAACGCTCTCTTATTCAATAAGATTGAGTGTTACAGATAAAGGAGTACAAAGAAGTCCCTCTCTCTCTCAAAGGTTGCACTCACTCCTTGAAGCTGCTCACAATTCCAAGTACAAGATGTTTGGAAAGGCGCCAAAGTAGAATTGAACACTGCGGCGACGATCGGAAGCTGGTTGCACCACGATGCATGATGTAAACATCAAAAGAGTCCATTGTTAACCAGGAACAATGGTGTTTCTTGAGGTCGAAAGGCAGCAGAATCTTCTGATTCCACCTGACCATCCGAAGTGGGGGTATGATCCTTCGTTGATGAACACCTCCACCACCAGAAAGTCATCCAATGAGCATGAAGTTCTCATCGATGTCACTTCTGGGGTAGGTGAAGGGAGAATCCAAGAACATACCCACCACTATATCTACCGCCATACTCACTCTGACCATGCCATGCCAAGAAGCATGACCGGTGCATTGAATCCAAAGAGATCTTGGCGGGTGTCAGATCCTCATCTCCCGAAGGCAGGAGCCATGACTTCTTCTCCAGTGGTCGACCATCGAACAAGTTCGCTGGCCGATATATTCTCCCACGGGCCCAGCGAATATGAAAAAGGATGATTAAGCCTACCTGAAAGAAGCAAACAAAAATTAGAAGATCTGAAGCTTAGTGTACTTCAACAGAAAAACTAAGTGACAGACGCAGTTATTGCTGAAATCTTCAGACGCAGGAATGACCCGCGCAGCAAACCAAACTTCTGGGCGGCAGAAACAGACGCGATCAAAGTTGTGATACACACAGAACTTGAACGCAGTCTAGTTTTGCACCCGCGTCTAAAAATGAGACGCGATGAGAATCAGAGGCGAAAATTGCCATCTCCCTGTTTGATAAACAGGGGTTGCTAAATTCAGGCCTGAAACCTTCGATCTGAATTGAAATTTTTCTAAGTCTACAGCCTCAGATGCGAGCTCTGTATGGAAAGCTCGCAGTCCAGGTGCAAAAGTCCATTATGCTCGCGTCCAGAGAATTCCGGGTCAGAGTTTTTCTCAACGGCCCAACTCCCAAAAAATGGGCGTACCAGCCAGACTTCAGAAGAAGGTCAAGAAGGTGAATCTCCTTAAGAGATAGCGAAACAGAACCCAGTAAGGGCTTAAGATTTCATGGCAAACCGTAAAGTCATACCTGCAGCAACACCCGTTAAGGGTTGAACTTTCCGCATTAAGGCGCGGACGTAAAAGGTGCTCAAAGAGACGCTCTTTGATCTTAAAATCACTTGACAGTGATCTTCTTCTGGAGAGATTATGCAGAAGCATGAAAGCTCTAGGTCATCATCGTCCATGGAGGCAAGCCCCAGGTAAAGTCCTTGAAGGGAGAAGGTGGAATCCCTCAGAGCACTCGCTCTCAAAGGAAAGCAGTCTAAGTAATGGACTGCTAAAAGGAGAGGGTGAGGCCTATTTATAGGCAACCCATAGAGCCTGTAATTAATGGCTCACTAATCAGAACTGTCGGCTTTAATTCCCGCATGCATGTCAAAGCCCAATAAAGGGCTGACACGTGGACTGTCGCTTTGGGAAGCATCGAAGACGCAAGTCTCCAACCGCCAGCGCTGATTTGGCATTCAAAAGCATTAATGCCTAAACCCAATGAGGGGCTGACGCGTGGACTGCCGCTTCGGGAAACATCGGATGACGCGAGTCCCCAATCGTCAACGTCGATTTGACATTTAAAGATCTAACAAATCTTTATGACAGGCTACATGTAACGCCTGGGAAGTTGCACCAAACGCAGACCCGAGAGTTGCATCCAGGAACTTGCGTCCCTTTATGAATACGAAGGCGGCGTCCTTTTTCATTTCAGTTAATGGCGACCGCGTCTCTCGGAGCAGTTCAGAGCTGCGTCCCCTTAGCAAAGAGGGACCCATCCTGGGGGTCGCGCTTTGAAATCACATAAAATTGGAAAGCTGCGTCCTAAGACTTGCTTCTACAACAAAGAAGGCCTATGTCATTCGCAGGTACCACAGGTATCCTGGAGCTGCGTCTACATTGCAAGACGACAATTGTGTTCTTATTATAAACTCAATATAATTTGAGTGTGCACTAAGTCAAGGACCTAGAGACGTGTCTCCACAAAGACAGTACCGCGTCCCCATCAATCAGCTGAGTTCTATGCGTCAGCTTTGGAGGAGCATAAAACTGTGTCCTCACTGCATCCTGAAGTCTGCATTGGACAGAGTTAAGGGCTGCGTTCAGGGAGCCGCGCCCTTCATAACCAAAGCCGCGTCCTTGGCGCAAACTTGAACCGCGTCTCAATTTGCAGGTCAGAGTCGTGTTTCCCAGGACTGCGTCTCCACTACAAAATCAGAGCCGTGTTTGGCCAACTCAGTTCAGCCTGAGTTTATTCAGAGTCAGTCAAGGATCACAACCAAAGACTGCAGCTAAAAAATTAGATTCATCTACAGTGGAATAATGAAGATGGAGCAAAATTTTGAAGACTTTTATTATTTGGGCCAAAAATGATAAAAGTAATACAAACACTCTTGATGAGTAGAGTGTTCTTCTTTTTTTTACAAAAAAAAAAAAGAGGAGGCTAATAATCTTGATTAGCCAAAGAACGGATTTGTTCTCGGAGGTGATATATCTCGTGCTGACGCGCTTTCTCAGCCTCCATGAGAGCTTGGACCTGCAACTCCTCCTCAGATAAGAATTTTCTCGCAGCCAACTGCGCCTGTAGAGATTCCAATCTAGAGGAATGAGTGGAGAGGTTTTCTTCAGCCTGCATCATGGCAGCTTCCAGCTCTTCCAGCTTCTTCCTGGCAGTGGCAAGCTTCTGCTCGTTGATTGCAATTAAGGCCTCTGCCTTGGCTATGGTGGCCCGAGCACTGATAATAACCTATTCTGCGCTCTGCATGACGAGTTCAGATTCCCTTGAATCGCCAATCAGCCTTTGATGGTCAGCCTGGAAATGTTGGAGATAGCGGGTCTCTTCAGCTATTTGTTCCTCCATCTCCTTCCGCTCTTGTTCTTGAGCAGCCAGAAGCCTATTCAGGGTCGCCTGAGCCTCATGTACTGAGCCAGCATCTTCCAAGGACTTGAGCTCTTTCAAGTCACTTCTCAACTGCTCCACCAGCATCAGGCATGCCCTAGCCTGCGAAGGACCTCCAGTATGACCAATGTTCTCGATTAGATTTTCGAGAAGCACTCGGGCAAATTCGAAAGAACTGCCCCCATAAAGGATGAGGTCAATGCAGGATCGCATGGAAGCAAAGAACTGCTGCATCATTTTACGTGTCAGTTCTTCCATGATATCACCGGCTGGGGAGAATTCTGCTGATGTGCTCCCAGATCCCCTTTCTATCACAGGGTGAGGGATGGGAATCAATTCGTCCCGTGCAGGAGCAGGGTCAATGGCAGGTGCAGCAGAAGCTGACCTCGTCGCCGGCACTTCTGGCGCAGTTACTGTCGTAGCAGCCTCCATGGCGACTGAAGTAGCAGCAAACCTGACCTCTTCAGAGCCCTCGGTCGAGGCTTGAATTGTACTGCCTTCTGGGTCGACGCTGGCGCAAGATCCTCTGTCTGAGCTCCCTCAGTGCTCTCTGCAAATCATCAAAATGTTAACCATGACGGTAAAAGGAAGATATTCAAAGCCTCAATATTTTCTTACCAAGCTGAGGATTCAAAGACGGTGAATTCCTGGGCGAATCTTGGAGGGTTGAGGTCTCCCCAACTTCAATAATTGCCCCCTCTTGAGGCATCTCAGTAACAAGAGCCTCAACGCCCTCCTGCTGGGCCAGCTCTTGTATCATTTTCTCGATATGGGAGGAAGTCGCAGCCTCCCTGTCCACGGCCAGCCCTGCAGCATAAAGTTAAAGAAAAAACGTCAGAACCTTTTCCCTAGTTAAAAGGGAAACCGAATCAAAAGGCAAAGAGAGTACCTTCATCAGGAGCAATTTTCGCTAGTGGCGACGCCGTCACCGGATCACACCCATGTATTTCTTCCTCCGAAATATGTGAGAATTTACTCGGATCTGGAAGAGCGGGTTCATCGCCAAAATCGACTTCATCGCCTGAATAATATTCATCCTCCTCGGACGATGAAGACGACAGCGCAACACAAGAGGCCTCGGCAATCGAGACCTTACCACCAAGTACCCCGGTAGTGGGACTGGGATCGACTACCCTCGAATTGGGCATCAATACAGCATGAGACCCAGGCTGTGGTGCCTCATCTCTCCTCGCTTGAGCTGAAGAAGACCCTGGCTGAGTTGAGACACCTGGAATCTCAACATCATCCCTTCCCACCAGGTCAGCCTCAAGTTGCTCAACCTCATCGGTTGCAGTGGGATCATCAGCAAGCTCCCCTCCTTCTAAAATCGCGGGACCCCTGCTGCGCAATCCACGAGGGCGAACGAGGGGGGTTTCGTCTTCCTCCTCCTCTTCCTCCCTCTGCTCCTCAACACCGGAAGGGACGGCCTCAGGCATTGAAGTTTCAGCCCCTGAGTCTTTCCTGGCCTTCTTCGGGGCAGGCTCAGCCTGGAGAGTAGTGCCATGAGGACGTTTAGGCACCGCCTGTCGATGCCTTCTAGCAGGCTGCTCCCTAGGTGCTGTTGCTCTCGATTCCACCCGCGTCTCCCCTCTGGCTTCCCTCTTAGCCGCCTGGTATTCATCGATACCCCGCATGCGCTTGTTGGATGCCAATTTCTCCTCATAGGACGCAATAATGCTCTTGATGCATGAACGCTCCATTGAGTAGCCAGGTATCTTGCTAGCCTGGAAGTACCAAGTGTAGAAACCAAGGCTTGCATAACAGTTTGGCGTCTTGTGAGGCAAGCTATAAAGAGCTTTTGTCCCCCCAGCCACGCTGTAATACCAGGCCCGAGCACCTTCAAACAAATTTTCACTGAAGGCGAGTTGGGCGTTAGGGTTGCCGACATATAGTTGGTCATAGCTGAACTGTCGGGCAAAACGATTCGGCATATAAGGCTCGATCGAGCACGAGTTCCCTTGCCGAAAGAGCAGATACCCGGGCCGGATATTGATGAGCCACCAGAAGACTCCCGATGGCAGCCTCGTGAAGTCGTCTGGACCCACAATGTCGGCGAACTTATCCCCATAAGCAGCATCTGTAATCTCGGGGAAGCAACGGTTGATATGGTAATTTGAAGCGTTCAGAATACATTTCCGAACGTAGAACATATAGTTGTTGGACCAACTCGAGCTCTCCAGCCGCTGCACAAAAGGGACAAACTCTTCGGATCGGGACACTGGCGTCATCAGTGAGGGGCAGTGCATAACGTACCAAGCCATTAGGTACGTGTAGGGAAGCTCGACCCGGGGATTAGGGGTCTTTACTCTCGGCCTCCCCTCCGAGTCAACCTCCGGTCTACCATGGGAGTCGACGATGGCCTCCACTTTGCACAGGCTCTGAGTCAGGGCCCGCAATCCGCTTTGGATGCCAGCCACCATTGCTGGAAGGAGAGCGATGGACCTACCGTAGGCCAACAGCACCGCGGGGTACACCACATCGGCAACAATTACTTCATGTGGCAGTGTCGGCACTACGCAGCGCTTCAGCCACAGCATGAGGAAGCCCGCCAGTAGCACCCGGTTAGAAATAGGGATCTGGGCCTGGTGATGAAAACTTTCAAAAACCGTGTCAGGTTTGAAAGTGTCTTCATTCGACTCTGTGGTGTAAGAACTCACAGAGGCATTAATCCTTTTCGGCGATTTCTTCAAAAGATAAAGCTCCTCGGAAGTTGGGACGTATTCCTCGTAAGGGGCATCTCCCATAACCAGCCCCGAAACTTCATATAGTTCATGCAGGGCGAGCCCCATTTCCCCGACCGGGGTGAAGAATGTCCCCGTCAAAGGGTTGTAATGCTCCAGAATCTCGTAAAAATTGTGGGAACTCTGCGGGATGCCATATTGTACAGCCATGACCGCTTGGTACAGTCCTACCTGGTCTAACAGACCTCCGAGTTCGGCGAGGACAAAGCCCACCATCTTGCCCCACCAAGACTTGTCGGAGGAATGAACCCACCCAAGTGGGCGGAAGTCAACGGGAAAGTCACCCCCCACCTTCATGAATTCATTGATGAAGGTAGTGCTGAGCTGAGGAGTTTCCCCTACTGGGTACTCAGACCTGAGTAATCCAGGAAACAAGCCAAAAACTTCCTTCCCGTGTCCGCCAGGGTGTACCTTCCTGGCGCCCAGTATGCCGAGCGAGACACTGGGGACAGATCGGGCAAGCTCCCATTCCATTGCCCGGGGACAGACATGTGCTGGAGATAGGATAAAGGATACATTATCTCCATATTGGGAAGAAAGAACTTCCTACCCCCTATTTGGCGAAGCCACTTATAATCGCCGTCATGCAAGATGTGACCGTCCTCGCCGATGTTGTCCCCAAAGAAGAAGATGGGTTTCTTTAACGGAATACGTGAATCCGTCTCAAAATCTGCGTCGGTCATGATTTCTTGGAAGGTCCTCATGTCGACCTTGGAGATCTTCTCCCTTCGCTCCTTCGACTTGTCGGTAGTCACAGGAGCAGTCCTCTGCAACACGAAGGTTAGGTTGCGGTCAGCACCACCTACGTGCCTGAAGTGACACTTTTTGGAGAGAGGGTCGGAGGAATATCGCACTGCAAAAGAGAATAATACTTGATCAGAAAAGAAATTGATTAAGTGTTTACAACTCAAACGCAGAAATGAACCCAGACGCGGAGATCATCAGAATCTGCGTCTAGATCCAAAGATCGCGAGGCTAGCATGGAACCCGCGTTTTTGAAAGTCCAAGACTTATGAAAAAATTCTAAGTATTGGACTCAGACGCGAGATTCATGAGGACCAGCATCTGATTTCACATGACGCAAGAGTCATAAGAAATCTGCGTCTGAATCTTCCATACTTAGAAATATTCTAAGTATTGAACCCAAAACGCAAGGCTCACTGGGGCCCTGTGTTCAACAAAGCAGACGCAGATTCGAGCAGATAAAAGAAGCAGAGGTCATCAAACCTGCGCCCTGTTGAATCAACTCAAAAACTGCGCCTGATGATCAAACACGGGCATGAGCCCATGTTGGCGGTTCACATTCAAAAGGGGATTTAAGAGTTAAAAGAACTCTGTAAAAACCCCTCTAATGGTGGAAATCAAGTCCGAAGACTTTTTATACTTGAAATAGGGGTTTCCTGCATGGAGGAACCGCCCCTCTGAGTCTCAGAGACGACCGCCTTTGAAGACGAAGCAGTATGCTTGGCCTTTGGTGCCATTGCAATCAAGGATTCGATGTTAGATGAAGGAAAAGAGAACAAAGGAAGTTCCTTTCTCAAACCCTAACAGATGCAAATGAAGAAGAAAGAGAGTCTAATGATGACTCTTGAAGGACTGCTGCCTTTTATAGGCACAGTGATTCGCAAAGATACGCGGCGCTTGGCTCGACGCCTAATCACCGCCTGACGCGTGGATAGCGCATTAAGTGCAGTGTGAAGTTCGCACGCCAAAAAGAAGATGTCCCCTCAATTCAACAGGACACGTGGCAACATACTCATGGCACGGATTCGCATCCAACAGTCGCATCTTCATCCCAAGAGACGCGTCACTCCGATGGACGCACCTTCTCAACTAAGCCAGAGTTGCGTCCGGAAAGTCGCGTCTTCATTCCAAAAGACGCGTCCCTCCGAAGATCGCATCTTTTCAACTGCGCCAACATCGCGTCTACCTCATGGAGTAACAGTCGCGTTTTCATCCCAAAAGATGCACCCCTATAGAAGGCGCGTCTTTAAAGCAGTATTACCCCTGCATCCACAGAACTGGCGTTCAGTCCTTGCTTCTGCAATTCAGTTCAACAGTATACTGGCACAAGCAGACGACTGTCCACCCCTGGTTCAAAGTACACCAACGACAAACTCAAAGCATCGGGGAGGTTTAGACTGTGTATCTAGACACTCAACACGATCAGTTTTGGCGGCTTCAAAGAGTTTCATAGTACACTCACGAAGGTCATACTCTAAACAAGATCAAGCCCGGAGCTTTGTCAGTCCAATCATAAAAGTGAACTCAACTAGAGTTCAAAGTATTTCGAAATCCATCCCAGCTAACTGCGGAATGTCGAAAACTTTGGAGGGGGTTCTGTAGGCTATCTAAAAGTCACTAAAAGACAAGCCGTCAAAAGCAGAGTCCCAAACTCCGGACGTAGGGCTAATCATAGCCAGCATTGCAGCACCAAGGCGTGAGGGTCGAAACCCGCGTCTCAGCCAGCACTGCAGCACCAAGGCGCGAGGGTCGAAACCCGCGTCTCAGCCAGTACTGCAGCACCAAGGCGAGAGGGTCGAAACCCGCGTCTCAGCCAGCACTGCAGCACCAAGGCGCGTGGGTCGACACCCGCGTCTCAGTTGTAACTGCCCTGGTTATGGGGTCAATCACGGCCCACATAACGGGGAAGTTAACCCCCATTATGGAGCGTTTTTAGGGGGCACGTTCGCCCTGAAACCTCTATAAATAGCCCCATTGCTATGGAAAGGTCGGTCGATTCAGATCAGAGAATCCTGAGGAGAAGAACTTGACTTGAGAGCTTCCACAGAGAAGGAAAGAAAGTCTAACTCTTCAGCTAACTTGCTGCGTACAAGTTAACCTTTGCCTACAATCTCTTTGAGATTTTGGTCGACAGAGCTGTGTTACTCCGTCTACCGTCCGAAGAGAAGATCCCCAGAAGTTCTCGACGTTCACCCGGTCAACGAAAAATAAGATTCACTTTCCACCGCCACTTGAAGAACCCAACATTAAACAAAGGGAGGATTCAAGACTCAATATCCTCCCTTCCTTGTAACCGGGGTGTAAGTCCGTTGTAATTTTTCAATTGATTCAAGGAAACTTTACGCGAATTTTTCTCCCGTCAAACAGCCTCCAACGGCTAGTTTTTGATGGCCTATTTAAAGGGGCTATCATGGGCTGTTTTATACAAGATTTTAAGTGGGTTTTTGCACCAGTTTTTCCTACTCTTTTAAGAGGTTTTTTCCACTTGTTTTAGAGCCAAATACTTCCATTCAAAAGGAGAGTTTATCAAGAGTTTTCAAAAGTGATTTTCTTGTGTTTCCCCCACAACTTCAATCCTAGTTTTTCTCACAATCACTTGAGCTATCCATTGCTATGCCTATCCTATAGGGATCTTTATTGTGAGAGGATTTTAGGTGATCAAAGTGTTATGATCACCAAAGTTCTACATTATACTTTGAGGAGGCGGACTTGCGGGTTCGCGGTGTTTCGAGTTCTTGCATGAACTCTTTGTAGAGGTGCGGCCTCGGCAAGCTAATGGGCTTGCGGTGTGTTCTTGCGGGAACAAGAGAGGGACTAGAGAGTCCAAAGGGCTTGTAGGTGTTACGGCATCAAGTGATCCGGTGGGATCAATTTTAGTTGAAATCCTTCATAGTGTTGAAGGCGGGGACGTAGAGCAAGTGTGCTCAAACCTCGTGACAAATCTCCCGTGTTTGCGATTGCTTTCTCTCTATCTCTTACTTGTTTATATCTTGCATGCTTATATTGCTTTCATCTTTATATGCTTGATATATATTTGTGCTCATAATGTTATATGCTTGGGGATTGTTTGCTAACACTTGTATTCAACAAAGAGAGCCAACGCGGCACCTCAACTCTTATTTAGAGGAATCTTGAGGAGTTAGTCCAGAGCCCTTCACGGGGAATCCGGCTACACTCTTGTGTTATACTTGGTGTTTAGTTTAAGAAGCTTTAGTTTGCATTAATAAGTTTTAATTCCGCATTATTGACCATTAGATTAGCTAGTCACCTATTCACCCCCCCTCTAGGTGTGACCATTAGATTACATCCCAGTGGATCCCAGTAAGGTTCAGGCAGTGAAAGATTGGCCTGTTCCAAAGTCGGCAACCTAATTAGGAGTTTTCTGGGATTAGCTGGATATTACAGGAGGTTCGTGCAGGACTTTTCAAAAATTGCCGGACCTCTCACCAAGCTTACCCGAAAAGGGGAAAAGTATGTATGGACAACAGAGTGTGCCGATGCTTTTGAAGAGTTGAAGAACAAATTGATTTCGGCTTCAAACTTGAAGATGCCTGATGGGACTAGAGGTATGGTCACATATAGTGACGCATCAGGACGAGGACTGGGTTGTGTACTAATGCAGCATGGACATGTGATAGCCTATGCGTCCAGACAATTAAAGCCACATGAGAAGAATTATCCTACACATGACCTGGAGCTGGCAGCTGTAATTTTCGCTTTGAAGATTTGGAGACACTATTTGTTGGGCGATCAAGTACTGATTTACGCTGACCATAAGAGTTTGAAGTATATCTTCACTCAAAATGAGCTAAACATGCGGCAAAAGCGGTGTCTAGAGTTGATAGCTAATTTCGACATCGATCTACAATATCACCCTGGGAAGGTTAATGTAGTACCGGATGCTTTAAGAAGAAGCCTTGAACTTGTATGGTGATGCATATTACGTAGCAAAAAGAATTGCTTGAGGAGATGAGACGGATGGAACTGATGGTGACACGGAGGACTAATGCTTCCGAACAGTTGATGACTTTACAATTTCAGTCAACCTTGTTAGAGAAAATTAAGGAGGCTCAAAGTGGGGACCCTAAGATAAAAGAATTCAGAAATCAAGTGGAAGCTGGACTGAGGACGGATATGCAGATCCATGGAGATGGGACAATCCGTTTTGGTGACAGAATCTGTGTACCGAAAGGAGATGTTCGACAAGAAGTTTTGACTAAAGCTCGCAAATCAGCATATTCCATACATCCAGAAGGAACAAAGATGTACCAAGACCTAAAACGGCGATTCTGGTGGCACAGAATGAAGAGAGAGATTGCTCGTTATGTAGCAAGTGTCATGTTAGCAAGCGAAGGTAGAATATCAGAGAACGACTGGACTCCTTCAACCTTTACAGATTCCAGAGTGAAAGTGAGAGCACATCACTATGAATTTCGTCACTGCACTGCCTCACAGTCCAAAAGAAAACAATGCAGTATGGGTTATTGTCGACCGCCTCACAAAATCAGCTCACTTTATCCCATTCAGGCTGGGGCAGTCAACGGAGTTATTAGCAGAGAAGTATCTGCAGGAGGTGGCTCGACTGCATGGTGTACCAGTCAGCATCATGTCCGATAGAGATACTAGGTTTCTATCTCACTTTTGGAGAAGTCTTCAATAGAGCCTGGGGACACGACTGAAGTTTAGCACTGCATATCATCCGCAGAATGATAGGCAATTGGAGCGAACGATCCAGATTCTTGAGGACATGTTGAGAGCTTGCATGTTAGACTTCAAGGGGTCATGGAAGACCATCTGCATTTAGCAGAGTTTGCCTACAACAACAGCTACCAATCCAGTATTAAGATGACACCATTTGAAGCGTTGTATGGTAGAAAATGCAGGTCTCCTTTGTGGTGAGACGACATTGGTGAAAGGAAGTTATTGGGACCAGAGGTGATCCAGCAGACAGTGGAGAAGGTTAAAATCATCCGAGAGCGTCTAAAGCAGCTCAAGATAGACAGAAGCGATGGGCAAACTTGAATAGAAGACCACTAGAGTTTGAAGTTGGAGATTTTGTATTCTTGAAGATATCTCCAATGATGGGAGTAATCAGATTTGGTAGCGGAGGAAAGCCGAGTCTAAGGTTTATCGGTCCTTTTGAGATTCTTTAGCGAGTAGGAGAAGTGGCATACCGTCTAGCACTACCCCCATCTTTGGATGGTGTTCGTGAGGACTTTCATGTATCTCAGTTGAAAAAGTATGTCCGAGATGACAGTCACATTTTGGACCATTCTGAGTTAGAGCTCAGACCGGACATGACCTACACTGAAAGACCAATGGCTATTCTGGATAGGACTACCAAAGTGTAAGTTCACCTAGAGGGGGGGTGAATAGGTGATGGCTAATCTAATGGTCAATTAATGACAAATAATGCGGAAGCTAAAAACAATTATGACCAAATAAAACTTTTACACTAAACACTATGTATAACTCAAGAGTGTAGCCGAATTCCCCGTGAAGGGCTCTGGACTAACTCCTCAAGATTCCCCTGGATATGGGTTGAGGTGTCGCGTTGGCTCTCTTGGTTGAATACAGGTGTTAGCAAACAATCCCAAGCAAGTATATCAATTAAGCACAATGAATATCTAGCATGTAAAAATAAAGACAAGTAATAGCATGCAAGATATAAAAGAGACAAAGAGAGAGAGAGAGAGAGTGAGCAATCGCAAACACAATGAATTTGTTTCGAGGTTCGAGCACACTTGCTCTACATCCCCGCCTTCGACACACGAAGGATTTTCACTATGCAAGATCCCAATGGATCTCTCCTTGGTGCCGCAACACCTACAATCCCTCGGACTCCCTAGTCCCGTACACACGCAAGCCCCACAAGCTTGCCGAGGCCGCACCTCAAACCAAGAGTTCACAACCGAACTCTAAACCACCGCGAGCACACTTGCCCGCCTCCTCAAAGGAACAAAGAAAAGATCTTTGGTGATCACAACACTTTGATCACCTAAAAGCACTCTCACTACAACACTCCTATAGAATGAATAATCAATGGATGCTCAAGTGTAGTGTGAGAAAAACTAGGATGAGAAAGGTGGAGGAAAACTCAAAGAATCACTTTAAACACTCTTGATAAAAACTCCTCTTTTGATTGGAAGTATTAGCTCTCAATTTAGTGGAGAAAACTCTTTTAAAGAAGTGGGAATAACTGGATCAAAGTCCACTAAAAATCTTGGTGAAAAACAATGCCCAAACCCCCAAATTTATAGGGCTAGAAAAAACTAGCCGTTGGGGTTCTGTTAGGCCTGTCGGTCGACCGGCCGGTCGACCGCCAACGGTCAAAAATCTGACCGTTGGAGCCTCCGGTCGACCGCCCGGTCGACCCAAAAGAACAGAGAGCACTGCTCTCAGTTCCGGTCGACTGGGTCGGTAGACCGGACATCTGCCAGGTCAAGGCGTGCACGTCTGTGCACGTCGGTCGACCGAGCCGGTCGACCGACTTCAGCCCTAGTTGACTTAGTAGGTCGACTAGTCGACTTGGCTGAAGCCTGGAACAGAAAATCTGGGATTTAAAACTTGGTCTTTTTGATTGAAATAAAATCCCATAAATACTTAGAAAATCTACAAAAATAGTTTTACCAATATACTTTGATAAACAAACATACTTGCACAAAATCAAGGCATGTTATAAAAGATTTGGACTATTTTTGTAATATGGAAATATTGGCTCAATTGAAAACTTGTATTTTCCAAAATCTTGTTTTTTCAAAACTCCTTTAAATACAAAAACTAGATATTTTGAATTCATTAAAGCATAGTGTGTATGGATATGATCCACTACACAATTAAGATGAAATATCTATGTTTTTGGCATTAAGCTCTAAATATGGTTTTGGATAAAAGATATGCATATAAGAGATTCCAAAAACTAAAAAGTATTTTTCCAAAATGAAAGTCTTTTCTAAATCTGAAAATTCTTTTATGAAAAGACAAATAAATCAAGAGTGTGTGTGTGTGATATATTTTTGAGCAATCCACCAACTATTCTATCCTTTACATTTTATCTAAAAACAAAAATCTTATACCTAGACACAAGTCTTCATCTCCTTGAAGTCTTCACTTGAAGCCATCTCATCTTCTAGACTTGGTCCAAAACACGATCCAACGAGCTCAACTCTTGATGTGGTCTTGATGCATAGGCTTGTGAATCAACCGGTGCTAGCTCCAAAATGTGACTTTAAATCCTTTGTTGAAGCTCCACACCTACTAAGATCTTGATAACAAATCTGTCACTAATTAAACACAAGATCATTAGTAAACATAACTACATGAGTTGATCATCATCAAAACTAGAGTGATGGGCCTTTGGGCCAACAATCTCCCCCTTTTTGATGATGACAAAACTCATGAAGTTATATATGCATGGATTAAAGTAAAGCTCCAAAGAAGCTCCCCCTTAACTTATGCATAACAAATAAACAATAAATATGCAATGTATGCTCATAAACATGTATGTAAATCTAGGAGATAAACATGCTAATCAAGCATAAAACAAAACAAATTCTTTTTCTCCTATTTGCAAAACAAAACATATATGCATAAACATAAATCTTTTTCACAAAACATGCATATTAATCTTAAATTCTTCTCCCCCTTTTTGTCAATCATCAACAAAGGGGTTAAAGTAAAAACAAAATTTTTCTCCCCCTTTTTGTCATAAACAAAGAGACCAATAAGGGGTGCAAACAAATAAGTCAATAAAAGTTTATATGCGACATACATTCATGAAGAGGAAGATGCTAAGTTAACTTCCCTACACATATACATTACATGAAAGAGAGATGACAAGCCCTAATTCACATAACGTATAATATGTAATGCATAAGAGGAGATGTGAAGCTCCCCCTACACACGTGTACCACATAAAGAAGAGTTGTCAAGCTCCTCAATATAAGATACACTCATCATGAATCTATATGTAGAAGAGATGTTAAGCTCTCCTTGCATATAGGCAATACAAATCAAAAATTTTGAATTTTTCTTTTTTTTTTTTTTAAGGTATCACTTGTAAAATCAAAATTTTAAGATACCAAAAGTAAATAATCAAATTGTAAATAAACATTACAAATTTTTAATTTTTCAACTACATAAAACATATTGATATCAATTTTAAATTTATAACAAATTTGAAGCATTTTGATACCAATTGAAAAACATGCATAAGCTTAAAAATGTCAATTACTAATTGAAAATAAAGTTTTAGATCAAGCTTAGCATAAACTTTGTGCTTTAAAGATGTATACCAAATGTAAAGTAAGCACATGAACATCATATATATGTATGAGATGGATAATACCAATTAAAAATTAGAGCATACATACATAGAAAACAAAATGAGTACACAAAAATAGAGTCAAATTGATACCAATTGAAACGATTCAATGATATCAATTGAAGCAATAATAGGATCATGTGTATAACTCATAAAACATTGAAGAATAAATAATTAGTTAAATTAAGTTTTGAAAACTAGTTAAAGATCCTTCAAAAACATGAAACCAAATCATATGTTTTTCATGAATCATACCAAATACACAAGAGATGACACTCAAGATCGATAAAGCTCAAAAAATATGTTCATGAAACTAAGTCATGACAAAAATAAAGTGTGAGTGTTCAAAAATCATGTAATTAGCATTTTCATGAAAATAATCATTGAAGCTCTAAAAGTGTGAGTATCATTTTTAAATAAAAATTCATTTTTATCAAACAAACATGAAAATTCATTTTTCATTAAAACAAAACACACTTCTAGTTATATGTATGATTTATCCAATCCTAACAATACACATACATATCCCAAATATAAAAGAGTCTATTAAAGATATTTGCATGAAGGCAAGAGACTCACGGGTATACATGTATATTTATTAGATTTGAATTAAAAATACATATACATGAAGTAAAATCATAAAATTTGGCAAAGCATGTATAAATGAGAGAATCATCAAAACTAGTCTATACATGTGCATATAGTGGGTACAAATGAGCATGAAGTGCAAATATATATGAATCAAATGTAACTCACTATTTGTACATGAATAATACAAGTTTTGATAAAAACTGCATCTAAGCATGTTATTACCACATGAAGCACATAAAAACATAAAATATGAACATGCTATGAATATAATATATGAAGAAGCATGTACATAAGAAGTAGGAGTTTAGAGATTGTTACCAACTCCAAAGCTCCAACCAAGGTGGTTGTCCCACTAAAATCTCCTTGATAGCGATGCATCAATAAGTGTGTCCATCATATCCACTTGCATCCACCATCAAGGCACCAAATCTCTCACGTCTTGAGAGATCCCTCACCTACATCAAAAACATAGGGTGGGGATTTTGGTACCCATATTTTCTTGGGTCCTTGGGGGTTAGTCTTGTAAGGAACCCAAAAATTTTTATTCTTAGCAAAATTTTATATGATGTAATCTATCAAAACAAAACTTTGCTAAATGGCCTTTGCGGCCACAATGTGTACATTTGTACACCTTAGGATGCTTATGTGTATGTGTATGATCGTGGCGTGCAACATAAGCATATGTATGATGATGATGTGCATGAGCATATGGAGTTTGTTTCTTTGAAAACAAAGACTCCAATCTAGAATGATTGAATGCACATGAGCTCAAAGTGGAGCTCAAATAATCCATTTTATTCTTCAAAACATTAATCTCACTAGTGGTGGCATGTAAAGCATGATGAGATATAAAATCATTTTTCTTTTTCTTTTTCGAAACAAAATCTTTTTCATTTTCAAAAACTTTTCTTTTCAAAGATTTATTTTCTTGAAAAATAACTTCTCTTTGTTTTTCCACCAAATCAATTTTATCCTTCAAAATAGTGTTCCCTGCACACAAATCATTTAATTTAGACATAAGGGAAACATTTTCATTTTTTAAAACATTATTTCTCTTTTCTAAGCATGCAATCTTAGTTCTAAATGAATCATTTTCTATATGCATGCAATCAAACTTCTTTTACAAATTTTTATTTTCCTTTTTAATCATGTCATATTTCTCAAGAAGTATTTGACAAAATGAAGTAAGCTCATCATATGACATGTTATCATCTTCAACCTCGGATTCGGTAGTTACCTCAAGGGGGTTATCCCCTTGGACCATATAGCACTTGTTGGAGACGTCACTTCCAACATCCGAGTCACTCCCCGCATAGTATTGATCATTTTCGCCAAGGGAGGTAGGGTGTTCCATACTATAAAAGCCGAATCAAAGTTAGAAACCCTAGATAAATATTCATCATTTAGGGTTGACTTTAAAGCATTTAGAGCTTTTGTATTAGCCTCAAAATTCTTACCATTTAAACAATATGAATCATTAGAGATGGCAAGATAAACATGAATGCCTAAGGCCTTGAGGTACAAGGACATGTTAACCTTCCAAATTTGGATGTTAAGAATGTCAAAAATAGGTGGTGACATGATCCATGGTGTGTGTACAAATATTGTGATTAGCCTAAAAATGAGGATCTTTAACTCTAGGTTGTAAGACCCAAATCAGAGTACCAAGCTCTGATACCAATTGTAAGTTCACCTAGAGGGGGGTGAATAGGTGATGGCTAATATAATGGTCACTTAATGACAAATAATGCGGAAGCTAAAAACAATTATGACCAAATAAAACTTTTACACTAAACACTATGTATAACTCAAGAGTGTAGCCGAATTCCCCGTGAAGGGCTCTGGACTAACTCCTCAAGATTCCCCTGGATATAGGTTGAGGTGCCGCGTTGGCTCTCTTGGTTGAATACAGGTGTTAGCAAACAATCCCAAGCAAGTATATCAATTAAGCACAATGAATATCTAGCATGTAAAATAAAGACAAGTAATAGCATGCAAGATATAAAGGAGACAAAGAGAGAGAGAGAGAGTGAGCAATCGCAAACACAAGGAATTTGTTTCGAGGTTCGAGCACACTTGCTCTACATCCCCGCCTTCGACACACGAAGGATTTCCACTATGCAAGATCCCAATGGATCTCTCCTTGGTGCCGCAACACCTACAATCCCTCGGACTCCCTAGTCCCGTACACACGCAAGCCCCACAAGCTTGCCGAGGCCGCACCTCAAACCAAGAGTTCACAACCGAACTCTAAACCACTGCGAGCACACTTGCCCGCCTCCTCAAAGGAACAAAGAAAAGATCTTTGGTGATCACAACACTTTGATCACCTAAAAGCACTCTCACTACAACACTCCTATAGAATGAATAATCAATGGATGCTCAAGTGTAGTGTGAGAAAAACTAGGATGAGAAAGGTGGAGGAAAATTCAAAGAATCACTTTAAACACTCTTGATAAAAATTCCCCTTTTGATTGGAAGTATTAGCTCTCAATTTAGTGGAGAAAACTCTTTTAAAGAAGTGGGAAAAACTGGCTCAAAGTCCACTAAACTCTTAGTGAAAAACAATGCCCAAACCCCAAATTTATAGGGCTAGAAAAAGCTAGCCGTTGGGGTTCTGTCAGGCCTGTCGGTCGACCGGCCGGTCGACCGCCAACGGTCAAAAATCCGACCGTTGGAGCCTCCGGTCGACCGCCCGGTCGACCCAAAAGAACAGAGAGCACTGCTCTCAGTTCCGGTCGACTGGGTCGGTAGACCGGCCATCTGCCAGGTCAAGGCGTGCACGTCTGTGCACGTCGGTCACCGAGCCGGTCGACCGACTTCAGCCCTAGTCGACTTGGTAGGTCGACTAGTCGACTTGGCTGAAGCCTGGAGCAGAAAATCTGGGATTTAAAACTTGGTCTTTTTGATTGAAAAAAAATCTCATAAATACTTAGAAAATCTACAAAAATAGTTTTACCAATATACTTTGATAAACAAACATGCTTGCACAAAATCAAGGCATGTTATAAAAGATTTGGACTATTTTTGTAATATGGAAATATTGGCTCAATTGAAAACTTGTATTTTCCAAAATCTTGTTTTTCCAAAACACCTTTAAATACAAAAACTAGATATTTTGAATTCATTAAAGCATAGTGTGTATGGATATGATCCACTACACAATTAAGATGAAATATCTATGTTTTGGCATTAAGCTCTAAATATGATTTTGGATAAAAGATATGCATATAAGAGATTCCAAAAACTAAAAAGTATTTTTCCAAAATGAAAGTCTTTTCTAAATCTGAAAATTCTTTTATGAAAAGACAAATAAATCAAGAGTGTGTGTGTGATATGTTTTTGAGCAATCCACCAACTATTCTATCCTTTACATTTTATCTAAAAATAAAATCTTATACCTAGACACAAGTCTTCATCTCCTTGAAGTCTTCACTTGAAGCCTTCTCATCTTCTAGACTTGGTCCAAAACACGATCCAACGAGCTCAACTCTTGATGTGGTCTTGATGCATAGGCTCGTGAATCAACCGGTGCTAGCTCCAAAATGTGACTTTAAATCCTTTGTTGAAGCTCCACACCTACTAAGATCTTGATAACAAATCTGTCACTAATTAAACACAAGATCATTAGTAAACATAACTACATGAGTTGATCATCATCAAAACTAGAGTGATGGGCCTTTGGGCCAACACAAAGTCTTGAAGAATCAGACCATTCCACTGGTTTTAGTGTCTTGGGGCAGGCGTTCTCTGGGAGAAGCGACATGGGAACAAGAGGACGCTATCCACGACCATTATTCTCTTCTTTTTCCCTGATAGGTATTTTTCTACTTCCTGAATTTAATTTCGAGGACGAAATTTTTTTGTTAGGTGGGTATGATGTAATATCCATATTCACTAATACCATAGTAAATATTATGTATAAATTTTATATTATAGTATTAAAGTGGTTAACAATTATTTAATAAAAGATAGAAGAATGAATTGGGTTTAGGCCCAAACCCATGTAAGATGGCTTATAACTTAAAAAATAAAATGAAAATGAAAAGTGCAATACTTTTGCTAAGACCAAGTTTTGAACCAAAGCAACCAAGCTTAAGAGCCCAATGACTTTACCAAGGGGCCATACTTATTGTGGTGTTTATTCTTGCTTCTTTTCTATTTTATTTTAACCCCCGCTTCAACAACTTCAACTCCCCCAACTTTCTCCCACTCTCTCTAACTTCTCCTCCATATTCTCTCCCACTTGTTTCCACTCTCTATAACTTCTCCCGACTTTAAGGCACGAATTTCAGGGTGAGTTAACAGGTGAAGGGAATTATACATTCATCATTCTCTTTACAAAATCTTAGAAAGAAAAGAGAATACCCTACTCTCTACTCCTTATCCTTTCATATAACCTTTTCAAACCCAAGTAGAAGTAGATCATAGACTTGCTGGACGTGGAGGGGACTTTTCAGACTGAGGGGAAGCGTTTCCGGCAAGTAAATCTAAAACTAGGAGATTTTATTTTCATTTAGGCATTTCATCGAATAGCTTGAGCACGTTAATTAATAGCTTTAATTTCACCCTGTAAAAGCTAAAATCACAATAAAATTTTGCAGAGCTCTTTAGACATGCCCCTTAATTATCATAATTTTTAATTATTTTTATAGATTTGTTTTAAGCAAAAAAAAAGAGCAAAACTGCTCTCGGCCAGGCCAGGCCAGGCCCGGGCTTGGTCAGACCCAGGCCAGGCCAGGATCTGTTTTACACACTCGGGTTCGGCTCCGTTACAGACCAGAACCCGCCCCTTATTAAAAAAAAATTTCAGAAAAGAAAAGAGAAAGAAAGAAAATGAAATAAAATTCAAAAATATCACTATAGCAATAATATTGTAGCAGACCCAAACTCAGACTCAGATTCGGATACAATACTGAAGCAGACTCGTTACTGTAGGAACAGACCCGTTATGAATTATTAATTGATTTTATGTTTAAATTAATTCAGAAAAATCTAGAAAAATAAAAAAATCAAAAAAATTCTTGTAAAATCAGAAACTAAAATGTGACTCTGTAAAATTACTTTTGTAGTTATATCACTTAGAATAGCTCAAAATTAAATATTTTTTATAATTATTATTTAATTTGAATATAGATTACCGAGTTAATTTGCAAATTCAATATTCGGATCCGTGACGATCTCAGGTGAGTGTTTTTAACTATTTCTACATGAGTATATTTTATCACTGCAAAATTTTATAATTTATGTATTTATTTATTTAAAAAATTTTTTAATTATTAATTTAGAAATTTCAAGCATGTAAAACAGTTAGAAAATTATAATGTTCATGAAATAATTTTAGTGATATGTTTCTGCTCTGTAATGTTTATTTATTTCCTGCAGGTAACAATTTTATATGTTGTAGATGAATAACTATAAATTTTGAAAATAATATTGTGAAATTATTAAATGGTTATTTTTTTGAGAAAATGGATTAAAAATAATTATTAATAAAAAATCTAGAAAATTAGATAAATCATCTTGAATATTATATTGGATTATCGTATGATATTTGAATAGTTATGCATGCATACCATATGAGATAAAAGAATTTGTGTTACCAAAATTATTGAAAATATTGTTTCCATGTATACTTTGATATACACACTGACATTGATTGAGTCCAGTTATTTAAGTAACACTGACATATAAATACTTTCACTGGGTAGAAAAATTGATAGAGGAGACGGTATCGATATTTTGGGTGGACCTAGGATATATGTTCGCAACCAAAATGAGGATTCTACTGCAGGGTTCCCGGAGATGAGTGACATCCATCTGATATTACTACTGTTGCCGTTACTGAGTACCTAGCGGTACGGACCTGGTTCAGCGCCAGGCATCTGGGGCCGTGGTCCCGAGTATGTACGGGACCCACCTAAAGCACAGAACCCGTCTCCATCTATCAATTTCAAATAACAACTTTCAATAATATACTTCTGATGACAAATTACAATATATAAAATATAGCAAGCATGTAAATGTTTAACTGTTTCCATATATCAGACTCATGCATATTTATTTTATATCTTCCAATGCAATGCATGTTATGATATTAGTGATGTCTCAAGTTCTGTATATGTACATGTTATTGCATCTTTCCTCTTTTTTTATCACTCACTAGGTCGCTTATTGACGATCCTCATTTTACTTGCTCAGATCCAGGTTTAGAAGCCCCTCAGGAACAGGAGTACTTCGAGCACGTGACAGAACTTCAAGGCTAGTGTTTCATCCAGTTTTAGTTGTGAGGATCCTATGTTTTATGTATTTTGTTTTCCTTAATGTAATAATGCAGACATTTGTGACATTTTGTACTTGTGTAGTAAAACTGGAATATGTAATAACTTTTGTGTGTTAAACTTTCTTGTATTGAGGCTTAACGTATTAAAAATATAATACGTCGCCGGCTCTCGTCGCATACCCGCAATCGTGTATTTTGGTTAGCGGGGCATGACATCAGTAAATAGAAGTTCTTGTAGATAAATATATTAAGGAAATAGTTCGTTTGCGCGGAGTTTCGGTTAGTATCATGTCGGATAAAGACATGAGATTCTGATCACATTTCTGGGAAAGCCTCTACGAAAACTTAGGAGCTCGTCTAAACTTCAGTACTTCATATCACCCTCAGACAGACGGGGAGTCTGAGCGAACTATCCACATTTTTAAAGACATGTTACGAGCCTACATAATAGAATTCAAAGGATCATGGGAAGACTATCTTCATTGGGCGGAATTTTCTTATAATAACAGCTATTAGGCCAGTATCAAGATGGTTCCATTTGAAGCGTTGTTGGCAGAAAATGTCGATCGCCGATATGTTGGGATGAAGTCGGCGAAAGAAGACTCAATGGACAAGATGTTTTAGTTCAGACTACAGATAAAGTCAGAATTTTCAGAGATCACCTCCGAGCAGCCCAAAGCCGACAGAAGAGTTGGGCAGATACTAGCAGAAGACCTTTGGAATTCAGAATAGGCGATCATGTATTTTTAAGGATATCACTAACAAAAGGGGTAATCTGATTTGGTACTCGCGGGAAACTTAGTCTGAGTTACATCAGCCCATTCGAGATTCTAGATCGTGTAGGAGATGTAGCATACCGATTGGCATCACCGCCATCATTAGAAAGAGTACATAATGTATTTCACATATCACAGCTTAAGAAGTATGTCAAGGATGAGAGTCATATTCTAGATCACTCAGAACTGAAACTACAACCAGATTTATCTTATACCGAGCAGCCGATGGCCATTCTGGATAGAAGTGTCAAGACTCTGAAGAATAGGGCAATACCGTTAGTATTGATTTCTTGAAATAGGCATGCTCCAGGAGAAGTTATGTGGGAACGAGAGGATATTATTCGTAAGCGTTACCCTCAACTATTTACATCATAGTTGGTAAAATTCCTTATCTCTATTTTTTCTTGCGTCATCCTTCCCCTTATAGAAATTTTGAGGATGAAATTTTTGTAAGGTGGATGGATTGTAACACCTCATCCCCAGAATACGTACCCAAATATGTATCCTAATTTTTCGAGCGTATTTTCTTATTTTCTTGTAGAAATTTATGCTTGTATAACGGTACTACATGTTTGACCTCTCTGGTAGTCAGATTTGACCGATTTTAGTTTCAACCACTGTTTAACAATATTTGGGTTTTATCATGATTTTTCGGAATTTTTCTGAATTATTTTTATAAAATCTCTAAAATCGGTATTAATCGGTACCGCCGATTGATTCTCAAGATTTTAAATTACAAACAGAGTTAAATCTCTAAAAATCACTTTCATATTTTTTCTCAAAATAATATTTTACTGTCTTAATGCATTTTTTGTAATTTTTCTGAATTTATCAAAATCCGGTCAGATTCGGCGTCAACCAGTATCAATGGCTAATTTCAGAATTTTTAATTTGAAAATGAGATTGAATTTCTCAAATCTTATTTCACCATGATATTCATTATAATATTCTTGATTTTTTAGAATTTTTGGAGAGCTTTCCGAGATACTTGAGTTCAAGAGTTTTTCAGTATTTTTCCGAAAATTTCTCGCATTCGCGACCGAACTCGGGGATTCCACTATTCAAATTATTTCTCATTTTTCTTCTAATTCTTTTTTCTCCTTTTTCCCTTTTTTTTTCTTTTTCCTTCCTTCCACTAAATTTTAAAACCTTCTCCATCCTTCTAAAACATTTTACTACATTCCACCAAAATATCACCTACAAAATATCCCAATACACTCATCACTCCTCTCCCATCAACTTGGCTGGCCATAACTCCCCTCCCAGCACCATTTCACAAAAAAAATCCAACCCTAATCTTTTCTCTTCTCCTTTAAAGTCCAACTCCAAAACAATCTCCATTTTCTTCTCCTTTCACCTTCATTCCTCTATCAAAACCCTAAAACTACCAACTCCTCCTTCATCTTCACTACAACTACAGCAACAACACTTACAACACTTCATCATCTTCTTCTTCCTCATCCATCTCCATTTAATTCACCACAAACTCCAAAAACTCTACAAAAATTACACCATCTCCTTTACCTTCTTCAAAACAACCACCACCAACAAATCCTTCACCAAACTATCCCCACTCCATCTCCACCTAGGCCGACCACTACCCTAAGCCTAGGGCCAGCCCTCACTACTTCGGCGACATCTCTGGCAACCATTTCGGCGACATCTTCACCATCTTCAATAACATCACCACCACCACTGTAAATCCTCCATTTTCACTATCACCTCTTTTATTTCTTCTCCACTACCACCATCTTCACTTCCACAATCACAATGCCACCTTCATCACCTTTATTTCAACCTCCAACATCACCATCATCATCACCTCCTTCAACTTCCTATTGAATTCTCCTCCAAAATCCATCTCCACCACGAAATAACACCACCATCAACTCCAACTCCTTCACTTTCACCCTCTCCTCTCTCTCCTCATGGTCGGACACTGCCTAGGCCACAACCAAGAGGTGGCACACCCTCTCTAGGGCTGGCCCTCTCCAAGAGGCCAAGCCCATGCTTGCCTTGTGTATTTCCCGCTCAGAAGATCGCACACGTAGCTTTTCGGAGTTCCCTGCTTTACCACCATGTTTGTTATTAGACGAGTGTTTTCTCGTGTTAAAGTGAATGGGTATCTATTTGCTTCGGTACCCCGCTTCGATAGGTGTATTGTGGTTGTATTTGTGTTTTTATGGATTCGTGTGAGTTGTAATCCGTGAACATGTCGTAGTTTGTACTAGATCGATGTACTGTAATGATTGTAATAGTGTAGATGACACTATATTTATGCTGTGTGACACTAACATCTTTTGCAGGTACTAACAACCTTCAAATTTAAACTCTCTAAGTTTTCTAGCTTCACTGGAGGCATAACTAAGTCGTGTGGCTGCGAATCGAGCTTAATTGCGTAAGCCTCTTCAGGCATGGTTTAGCTACGCCCCCGTATTGCTCAGCCTTCCGGTTTTACCTCTCTGAGATTTATTAAACGGCTAGTTCTGTTTCAACATCGCCTGATAGGCATGTTTTGCGCCTATCGCTTTATTTACTAAACTCGCCTAGGCGAGATGCTGCCAGATTTTAGACTCGCATTTTAAGCCGAGTTATTCCGGTAGTCCCGCCAAGCGCTTTAGTGACTAAACACTGTTCGCTGTCCGTGCCTCCAGCTTGCTCAGCTCCACTTGACTGTGCTTAGCTATTACTCTATCACTTGTCATACACATGCTTGATATGTTAACACTTACCATGTTACCACCTGACATCTACATATTGACATCTGACACATACCATGCTTAACTCTTGATTCATGATCATCACATAACAGGAATAGAATACTTGATCTCCTGATTAAACTCATGTACTCCTGGACCTCCTGAACATGACCTACTCTTGATATTCTCGTAAATTGACGATTACCTAATAATCAATAATAAAAAGAATGACTTACATTGGGTATGGGGAAACATATGGATATCAATATGTGTTCGTGTTTATAGTGGTATTAGGTATGTTATGCAACTAAATCTTCCGGTTCGACCTGAGGGCCTCCAGGTGACCGAGGGAAGCGATGGCTCCCTCCTTTTTGGTACCATCTTGAAAAGGGTATCTTATAAGACCCTCCTATACACCTTGCAGCCGGTTTCGTACATCAGCAATGGAACATCCTGGACCATGGTCCCGGGCATGTACGGGACTCACTGTAAACATTGTTCGTTGATATCCCCATTTGTTTCCAATAACAGCCTTGGCTTACTCAGGTGTGGATGTATGTGTGTTGGGACGCTAGTACACATACCTAAACATATGAGTATGACGAGTAATTAATAATAATAAAATATTGTCATTAGTATTATATGATTTGTCATGCCCCATTGACGTTATTGGCTTAATTCTTTCCTCACATGCTTATTATTTCTGTACTCACGACACAGCTTTTTGATGCATGCTTTCTAATTCGGATTTATCTATACATATATACTTATTTTTGCATGCCACTTGGCATTCACCTGGCCACTCGTTGGGGAGCTTCTGACTCCTCTGAACTTGCATGTTCAGGTTCTGAAGTTTGAATTGAAGTGGAGCTCTTCTATGAAGATTAAGCTTATCTTCAGAGCAGGCTGACTAGTTCCAGCTACTTCTGTTCCTGATTCTTCCTACTAGCTCGCGGGGTTCTCTCTTAGCTCATAAGTATCTTTTGTATTGTACATATTGTAAATCTTACTTTTGTACCTGACCGTGATGTAATGTACCTATAATATTATATCACGCTATGTGATAACTTTGCAAGTTGTACTCCTTATGTTGGAATGCATGTACACTACGTACTTCCGTACTCTGATTCTCTTCTATTCTGATGCTTAATGTATATATGTGAGGATATTTCCGTCCTGCGTATATATGTCGCATAACGTCTCCATATCTGTCAGGGCGGGGTGTTACATGATCAAAAAGAATAAAAGCAACAGAAATGAAATAGCAAAGATCCTAATGAGCTAACATTATACATATAATGAAATAGCAACAGAAAACATGCAAAATGATGATCAAATAAAGTTTTTCAATAAATCAGAAAGGTTTACACAAAAATGAGAAAAGTTAAAGGTCAAACCTAAAATAAAGTTTTAGAAAAAAGCCAATTCCATCATAATTTACAGAAAGCCTAGAAGGCTAGAATTTCAACTCGACAACTCTTCTCCTCTTCCAACGGATCGGACCGAACAAACGAAGAGAGAAGAAGAATTAGATGTCAAGGACCAAAACCCAGATCGATCGATGCAAAATTTTGGGCTTTTTTTTTTTTCATGGGCGCCCGCGGTGTGAGAGATCGGCAGAGAAGATTGAGGAGGAGGGCTGGATCTGCGTGGCGCCGCTTGACCGAGGTCGAGGACTTAGGCGACAGGATGGATCGAGGCTGGATCGTGAGAGAGATCGGGAGAGTCGGGCGAGAGCGACTGATTGAACGAGAGAGAGAGAGAGAGAGAGAGAGAGAGAGAGAGAGAGAGAGTTGAGAGCGAAACACATTTGAAGGCGGTTGGGTAGATATTTGAAGCGGGTTGGGAGGGAAAAGTGGAAAGGACTGTAGCCCAGCCCAGCCAACCAACAGTTCCGCCACTGGTCGAGAGTGAGCCCCTTTCTCCGTCTCTGCCACTCTGTCGGCGGTGCTCTGTTGGTCATTTTTCGCCGCCAATATGGTATACTAAGTACATGAACTAGGAACTGGGGTTTGTTTATTTTATCATCCAGTCCACGTTCAGCCGAAGACTCAACCGGAAATGAGGCAAATGACCAGTTTGAATTCCTAAATTGGACCGGACCAAAACACACTGAACCTTCTAGATTCTTCAGCGCCCAACAAAAAAGACCGGTGGAAGCTGACGCTGACCGGGACCAACGCGCTTGCATTCATCCCCTAGCCGTCTGCTGTCTCTCCTGACCTAACCTCTTAAACTAAACCAACATTCTTCGTACTAATTGAACGGTTCAGATGTCATCTTCTCTCGCTGCGGGACTGCGGGAGTGGTCCCCGGATAATGTTCAGCAGGTACATGGGAACACGAACCCAATTATATATAAAAAACCAAACCTGACCCTTTCGAAAAATATTTCTGCCCCCTCTTCAAAAATCCCCAAATTTACAAATTCTCTCTGGTCTTTGTTTCTCGTAGCAATGGCCGCTTCTGGAAACAAAATCAAGAACGCCAAATTGGTAATTTAGTTCTTTTTAGATAAATGTGAAGCTAGGGTTTCTATTTTCTTTCTATTTTGGTGATAGATTGTGTGTGAATCGTAATCACCACCCCCCTTTCTTCAATTTCTTATTTCTTTTACGAATTTTCGTAATTCGAACTTAAAAATGGCCATTTTTTTTGACGCACATGTTAATCATTTTGTGTAAACAGGTTCTTCTGGGAGATGTCGCAACAGGGAAATCTAGTATAGTTTTGCGCTTTGTTAAAGGCCAGTTTGTTGAATTCCAGGTTGGTTTTTGTGCTGAGATTGAAGCTGTTTTAGGATGAAATCAAAAGTTTGTCTTTTGTGATTGATAATTAGAGTTGTTGTTGTCGTTGATGTTGTTGTTGTTGATGACTTGATGATATGATGTCATGTAGGAATCAACGATAGGTGCAGCTTTTTTTGCACAAGCATTGGCAGTGAACGACGAGACGGTCAAGTTTGAGATATGGGATACAGCAGGGCAGGAGAGATACCATAGCTTGGCTCCTATGTACTATAGGGGAGCTGCGGCAGCTGTCATTGTCTATGATATAACTAATCCGGTTAGTGAAGATACATATTTTTATTTTTTATTTTTTCATTTTGATCGTTATAATGTGGAAAATTGGTAATAGCTAATTGTGTTGATTTCCATGTGTTACTATTGTATCTTGTTGTTTATTCTATGGAAAAAGTTAATCATGTTGCATTCATTCTAGTAGTTTCATGAGCTTTCTTTGTAGTTATCTCATGAGAACGTTAATTGGAACTTGGCATTAAACTTTTTTGTGTATAAAAACTTGCGTTTCTTGATGTAATCACTAATATACTATGTACAGTTTAATATTTAACTTCCAAGAGCTTTTCTTTTGTAAGATTATAACTTTATATCCGGAACATGAATTTCTAGAGTAGTCATAACGAATTACCAATAATGGTAGTCATAAAGAATAAACAGGGGTACTTGGGGATGTTTCGCTGTTGCTAGGAAATTCTGTTGTGTTGTCTAGGTTCATGTTGACTCTAACTCTCATTTAGTTCATTATGTTCTTGCTGTGATATTTTAAAATCTATTGAGCCATCCAGTCACTTCAATCTTCCTTATTCTAGGTCCTAACTCCAAAGCAGAATCTTTTTTTTATGAAAACCCAGTGATTTATTACATTTTGTGTCCTCTTCTACGACATTCTTATTTTTTGAGGTCCTGGCTGTTAAATTCTGCCTCAATACACTATTTTGTCAGAGATCCTATTATCAAAAGTCTTTTTGGTTCTTTTCAAGCTATTCATCTTGCTCTACAATAATGCAGAAATGCTTATCTGTTTTCTCTTGAATATAGCCTAGGATGAACAGTTGTATTGTGTATCCTATTTTCTCTTTTCTTCCTCTGACCTAAAACTTTCATCTCCCTACATAGTGTGCACATATATATTACCAGAAGATAAATTGAAATGGATACCTGTATTATAAGCTGGTCTCAAGCTAATATGTGCGGTAGGCTTGGTTGTGCCTTGTTCTCGACCAAACAAATTATTTTTCACTCTTACGTCTTGCTCAGACCTACATTGCCAAGTTAATTTCTTTTTCCTCCACTGGTTCCATCTATCCAGCTTTTTCCTGTGCCCTTTCTTGTGCTCTACAGATGATATTATCGAGCGCTTGTGCCTCACAAGATGTAGAATGGCGTGTATCTTAGCTTTCCTCTTTTAGTTTGTCATCTCTGACGTGCTTTGACTGCATCAATGATTATAACCTCTCAAACTTATGGTTCACAATCTTCTTAGTGTCTGTGCATTTGTCTTCATGTCATGAGACTGTCCTGTTCATGTCAGTGACTCAGATCATTTTCTACTGACATATTTAGCATTTTGTTTTCTAGATGTTGTTTGCTCTTTTAGCATCCTGATGGATTCACAGGACCCATCTAATCAATATTGCTACAATCTCCAACTTCCCCAGCCATGAACATCCATTACTCTACTAGCCTGCATTTTTGGATTCTTTTTTACGTAAGAAAGGAACATTTGTTTCTTCAATTCTATATTTTTCTTCATATTATTGTCAATTTTTTCAGGCGCTGGAGCATAACTTTTTAGAATTAGAGAATAGGGCAACTCATGCGGTTTTTTTTGTATTCATACCTTTGCTTCCATTGTCAGTCTAACTAATGAATGTGATTTGTCTAATTTCTGTGCCACTGTTCCAATGGATTTTTAGGCCGTGACAGTTACTGCCAAGAACCTTAGTGAAATTCAGCTGTTAGTTGGTACGTTATTATTCATGATAGTGCTAGAGCCAACCATCTAGAAACAATTTTGAAATTGAATTTTCTTTTTATCCAGCATATACGTTAACTGGTCCTATCAAAGGATGGTTAATTATAGCTCATCTCATATGGTCATAGAATCTATTGCGAATGAACATTGAGCATGCTCTCCTGTTGCATATCTTTTCTTGAAACCATGAAAGCAAGGTTTATTACTTGGTAATATATTTTGTATGCTTCTTGTAATGGGTTTTCCCTTGATGTATTTCTAAAAAATAAAATAAACTAAAAAACATCCTGCAAGAGAAGAACCATTGTGATGCTGATATTTTAGTAACTATTTTGGTTAATGTTATATATTGGCCTGTAGGTCATGTGCTTCCTTGTACTCATCCCATGTATTTTTAACTATTCTTTCCTTCTCGGTAATAGCCTAGGAATACTTTAGGAAATAGTTGGCGTGGAAATAGTTGGCGTGGAAGACAGTAAAAGTGGGGTTTGCATAAGGATTGGATATCCTAACTACCGCATCAAGTACCAAAACCTTGTATAATTGCAGTGCATATGTCATTCCTGATCTATGATACTTGGGGTTTTCAACTTTTCGCGTGTTTGGTTTGGGCCGGAAGTGGGGAAAAGCGGAAGTGGTAAACTCATTTCACACTTCCGGTGTTTGTTTGGAACCGGAAAAGGGAAATGAGAAAACTCCTTTTCCTTTTCTCTTTTTCTTTTTACACCTCTCTTTTACACTATCATTTTGCAGGATGCTACAGTTAAGTTTGTGGTTATGTAAATCTCACTTGTAGTAAGTTATAGCTCAAAATAGTTAATTTTGTGGTCATGTAAATCCCACATGCAGTTTAATTAGAGTTCAAAAAAATTTTATAATTAATATTTATTTTAATATTATTTTGCGGTCAACTTTAGAGTCAACTTTTTCATTTCTACTTCCACATTACTAACCAAACACTGGAAAACACACTATATTTTTCCATTTACACTTTCACATTACAACCAAACACCAAAAATTTACTTGCACAAATCCCAATTTTCTACCTTTTCCTCCTCTTTTCCTTCCCTCTTTTCACTTGCACCTTTTCGTCCTAGTTGCAGCAAACCAGCCAGGCCCTTTGATGAGCTACTGGTATCAAAAGCTTGACAACATCAAATGTTCAAAACTGATGATGATTCTATGAGGAATTTGCTAGATTCTTCTAGGTGAAGACTGAAGAATCCTCGAATTTTGTAACTAATACCAAATAATCTGATACTTGTCTCTTCCATTTTCTTCCTCAATTATTTAATTTTTAAATTTCCAATTTACTTGTGCACTAGGCACATTTACGAAAAGAAATAGATGTGTAGCACTCAAATCTAGATAGATGGATAGATAGGACATGAATAGGGATATGCGGACATGGCAGGAATTTTAGTGCCATGGGATTCAAAGTCATATGGTGGACCATCTCGATTGATGATCCATACTGATATGTTGATTTCTAGCTCTAGGCTTCAAAATGTTTATGATGGATAAAATAATTCAATTTGGAGACCTCTGACTCATGATGTATCAAGTGATTGCATGATGAATGTTTTTTCAATAATTAAAATGAATCACACCACTTGACTGATGATTAACAAGTTCCCACTATCGTATATGAGCATGCTGAGGATAATTGCAACTTTCTCTCTCTTTAGTAAGCTTTGTTGAGTGCTCAATTGTTTAAAAGGAATACTGTGTGATAGAGACATGAGCGGGAGGTGAATAATTTGATATTAGTCACTTTCATGAAGTATGAAATGGACCACAACGTTTGCTCACTTTAACACACCTGGTTTTATGCTCTGTTAAAGATATGACCAATTTTTTTGCAGGCCTCATTCACCCGAGCAAAGAAATGGGTTCAAGAACTTCAGGTTCAAGGCAAGGTTCCTACTCATCGTTCTACGTTTCTGACATTATCACCAGTTTAGCCGTATATTCGTCTTTGAGCGCTGACAAATTCTTTTTTGTTTTAGGCAATCCGAACTGTGTTATGGCCCTCGCGGGAAACAAAGCTGATCTATTAGATGCTAGAAAAGTTTCTGCAGAGGTGTGTATATGTTTCCTTTCCTCGTGCCTGCACCCACTTTAGGTCATTACTAAGTATATGACTTCTATCAGGCAGGTGTTTTACCTACTGAAAATCTGGAGTCTGGACCCATCTTGTCTGTGTCTTGTGATTGTTTTGATTGTCAGGGAGGGCAAGTGAGGGGTTTAGGTGTTGGATCTTTTACTTAAAGTATCTTTACCCTTTAAACTATGATGTGTTATATATGTATCAAAATTCATTCCCCCCGAGTAGGCAAGTTTCCAAGTTCCTTGTTGACATGAAGTGTCATATTATTTTATTTCTCTCTGCAGTCTTCATAACATATGGTTAAATAAATTCACGAATGGTGGATGCATAATATCTTTTTTTTCTTTTTTTTTTCTTTTTTCAGAAAAAGTGCTAGAATCCCTTTAATTTTATTTGGCGGATGCATAATAACTAATATCTTATATTTCTTATTTGGCCTTTTTTTTTGAGGGTCAAGGGAAGATTCATATCCTTTTCTTCTGTGGGAGTATCTCTTTTTGCATATCCTTCATGACTTTGAGCATGTGACCTCTCGCCTTTTAGTTGCCTTATAATATCCAATCTAACCAACCAGGCTCCCCTTGGAAATTATTGGGGCCACACATTATGATTAGATGGCTTTTGCGTTTACCCACCTCTATTTTTTTTCTTCGTCTAGTGTACCATGTTTTGTCATGACCTGAGTTGTGCTAAATACAATTTGTAGCATGTTTTGGCATATTTAAAACAAATGTGGCTAAGGGTTAATAAAGTAAAAGTGATATTTGATAACGTCTCACAACAGCTTAGTATCAATCTTAGTTTAAATACTTCCAGTTTCTCCAGTAATGGCATGCCGCATGTCCCATGTTAATCGTTTTCCATGACCTCTCTTCTATTAGATTTTGCAAGACAAATTGTTCCCACTTTATCAGGGTTCAGTAATCATGATATAAGTTGAAACATTTCCATAGATGAGCAGTTCTTTTTTTGGTTTTCTTATTGGAGTTTTAAGCAGAATGGTGCTCCTGAATTCGGTTACCATTGTAGAGGTGCCACTCTTGTGCATTTAGTTTTGCTTCAGCTTGATGTTTTTTGTCTTTCTGATTTATCTTAAATGGAGAAAATTGCAGCAAACATGTTTATATTAACGTGTGGCCCTCAATAATTGCAATGTGTCCCCTTTTATCATTCTATACCTAGATGCTACCGGGGTATGACTATGGATAAAGAAGTCCTTGGAATATGATGGTACATATCAGATTGGATATGTACCAGATATTAGTATATCGATATCCATATCCACCCTAACTGAGCAATAGGAAAATCCACCTTGATGCATCAATTCATTAGGCAGCATATAGAGTCATATTCAATATGAAACAGTGCAAGATTACATTCGATAAACTATGTTGGCTGAAAAAAAATGGATTTCATATGTGCATATTCATACAATAATTTTAATATCTTCAAAAATGTCTCCAGATTTTTTGTTTCTCTCGGGATTTCAGATTATCAGATACTTTAAATGTACTTCTATATTTAAATTGGATGTACATGTGCATACCGATATCCAGCTAATGATGGATATGAAAGTAGATGTGATTAGAGTCACATGTTTATATCCATATTAAGCCAACTATAGATACAAAAACGATGGGATTGGATTTACATGTGTAGATACATATCTGGTGAATGGTAGATATTGAAAAAGAATGGTTGGATTTTGGCTGAGCCTTCCTCAGTCTAATATGTGAGCTTGCGTGTGCATACAAAAGACAAACTGTTGAGGACATCTAGCCATGGCGCGTGGATCGAAGAAGACAAAGTTGCACAACTCAAGTTTGATTCGAGCAATTCAGGGATTTTCATGTATTTTTCTCTTTTTAGTTTTTATTAGTAGTTGTATTTTTTTTAAATTTTTAGTACCACATCAACTTTGATTTGGAAACTCAATTTTTGTAAGGTCTATAAATAGACTCATGTATTTGAAGTTCACCTAGTTGGGGGGGGGGGGTGAATAGGTGATAAGCTAATTTAATGATGAATTAATGCGGAATTTAAACTATTTATGCAAACTAAAACCTATTAAGCTAAACACACCAAGTATAATATAAGAGTGTAGCCGAATTCCCAGTGAAGGGTTCTCGACTATCTCCTCAAGATTCCTCTAGATAAGAGTTGAGGTGCCGCTTTGGCTCTCTTGGTTGAAAACAAGTGTGAGCAAATAATCCCAAGCATGTATCAATAGAGCACAAATATATCAAGCATATAAAAGAGAGAAACAATATAAGCATGCAAGATATAAATACAAGTGAGAGATAGAGAGAGAGCAATCGCAAACACGGGAGATTTGTTTCGAGGTTCGAGCACCCTTGCTCTACGTCCCCGCCTTCAACACTATGAAGGATTTTCACTAGAATCGATCCCACCGGATCACTCGGTGCCGCAACGCCTATAAGGAGTTCACACTAGAACTCTTAGACTCACTATTCCCTCTCTTGTTCCCGCAAGAACAACATACACAAGCACACTAGCTTGCCGAGGTCGCACCTCTACATCGAGCTCCCACAAGAACTCAAAACAACATGAACCCGCAAGTTCGCCTCCTCAAATACAAAGACGAACACTTTGGTGATCTCCAACACTTTGATCACCTAAAACTCTCACGATAAAGATCCTATAGGGTTGATATAGCAATAGAAAGCTCAAGTTTGTGTGAGAAAACAAGATAGAAAACACTCTTGAAAAACTCTCCTTTTGATATGGAAGTATTTGCTCTAAAACAAGTGGAGATAAACACTTAGAGGTAGGAAAAACTAGCACAAAAATTCTCTTAAAATCTTATAGAAAACAGCTCAAAACAGGCCCAATTTATAGGCCTAAAAACTATAGCCGTTGGACCCAACTCAGCAGGATACTCTGCTGTCGGTCGACCGGCCGGTCGACCGCCAATGGTCAGATTTTTGACCGTTGGGAAAAGCGGTCGACCGGACGGTCGACTGAAACTGGGCATTGACCTAACGGTCCGGTCGACTGAAATTAGGCATTGACCTAACGGTCGACTGCCCGGTCGACTGGGGCTAGATCTAGAGAGCAAAGCTCTCTGGCGGTCGACCGGCCCACAAGCCAAAGGACCTGTGCACGTCTGTGCACATCAGTCGACCGGACCGGTCGACTGACTTCTGTCGTCGGTCGACCGGCAGAAGGCTAGGTCACAAATTTTTAGGGATTAAAATTTGGTCTTTTTATCTTCAATAAAATCTCATAAATTCTCATAAATTCTACAAAAATAAGTTCATTAATATACTTTGATATACAAACATGTTTGATTAAAAATCAAAACATATTACAAATATTTTGAACTATTTTTGTGATATAGAAATTTTGGCTTTAAATAAAAATCGTATTTTTAAAAAACAATCTCCAAATTGAAAAATAATTTTTCCAAAACTTCTCCAAATACAAAAACAAGATATTTTAAATACTTTTGAAGCTTAGTGTGTATGGATATAATCCACTACACATATGAGATGAAATATCTATGTTTTTGACAATACGCTCTAAAATAGGTTTTGGTAAAACACATGTATACTTTGAAGCTTAAAAATCAAAACAGTATTTTCTAAAACACATAAATTTTGTGTGTGTATATGAACTTGAGCAATCCACCAACTAATCTATCCTTTACCTTTTATCTAAAAATAAATCTTAACACTTACAAACATGACACAAGTCTTCTTGAAAATCTTCTCTTGAAAATTTCTTCTCCTTCTTGACTTGGTCCAAACCTTGATCCAATGAGTTAGACTCCTCTTGAGTGCTTGATGCGATCTTGATGTGCGAGCTCTTGAATCAACATGTGTTAGCTCAAAAACTTGACTTTGAATCCTTCGTTGAAGCTAAACACCTACTAAGATCTTAATTAAATATTTGAGACTAAATAAACACAAGATCATTAGTACTATAACTGCATGAGTTAATCATCATCAAAACTAGAGCGATGGGACTTTGGGCCAACAATCTCTCTTTTTGATGATGACAAAACTCATGGAGTTATATATGCATGGATTAAAGTTAAGCTTCATAGAAGCTCCCCTTTAACTCATGCATAGCAATAAACAAATAGATATTCAATGAAGTGCATAAAACTAAACAAACATATATGCATAAACAAGGAGATAAACATGCATAAACTTACCAAATTCTTCTCCCCCTTTTGCATAAACAAAACATATATGCATAACAAGAAAAACAAACGTGCATATATAAACTATATAAACTAACATGCATATATAAACTATATAACTCTCAAAATACTTCTCCCCTTTTTGTCAATGCATAAACAAAGGGGCGAAAACAAATCAAACAATAAAGATATATATGCGATATACATTCATGAAGAAGAGAGACGTGAAGTTAGCTTTCCTTGCATACATGCATTACATGAAGAAGGGATGACAAAACCCTAACCCATATAAAGCATAATATACAATGTATAAGTAGAGATGTTAAGCTCCCCTTGCACACGTGTACCACATAAAGAAGAGATGTTAAGCTCTTCATATAAGATACACTCAACATGAATCTATATATAGAAGAGATGTTAAGCTCCCCTTGCATATAGGCAATATATATCAAGAAATTTTAAAATCACTTTAAGATATCACTTGTAGGTTATTGATACCACTAGAAGTATCTTGTAAATTATTGATACCAATCAAAAACAATGCATAAGCTTAAAAAGATACTAATTTACGTTTGAAATTAAGGCAAGCTTAGCATAAACATAATTTATGCTTTAAACATGTAAATGTTGTAAAACAAGCACAATCAAATTATTTATATGTATGAAAAAGAAAATACCAATTGAAATTGATATTATTTGAGATTTTGAGATACATATATAGAAACAAATATGAGTATATAAAAATAGAATTTTCATGAAGTTCATGTGTATAACTCATACCTATCCACCCTATTCATGCACATGTTTAAATAGATTTTTAATTAGGCATACAAGGCATAGTTGCCCAATCATCCGCCCTTTTAGGGTAGAAGTTTTCAAAAATAAGATTTAAAAATAATTGTTGATTAAAAACACTACCAAATCAAGAATAAATAACTAGTTAAAGTAATTTTAGAAAAAACTAGTTAAAGATCCTTTAAACATGAAATCAAATCTTATGAATCTCATGAAACATTGCTAAGTACACAAATATTGACACTCAAGATCTACAGGGCTCAAAAATGTGCTCATGAAGTAAAGTCATGAGTAAACAAAGAAATAATGTGAGTGCACAAGAGTCATGTGATTAGCATTTCATGAAAATGATCAATAAAGCTCAAAATACCAAAGCATCATAAAAATTTATTTTTTATTAAAACAAACTTCAGGGTATATGTATGTTCTATCAAAACTAACATATACATACATATCCCAAATACAAACGAGTCCATAATAGAATTTGCATGAAGGTAAGTGACTCAATGGTATACATGTATATTTATAAGTTTTAGACAAAAATAGCATATACATGAAGCAAAACATGCACAAAGATACGGAAGACAAGTATAAATGAGAGAATCATCAAAACTAGGTTATATATGTACATGTAATGAGTACAAATGAGCAATGAAGTACAAACATGTAATAATCAAGTGTAGCTCACTACTTGTACAAGTTTATACACAAGTTTTAATGAAAAAGTCATCTAAACAAGTATTCACCACATGAAGTACAAAACATGATTATTTAACATAAATCCAAAACATGCTAAAATTATCAATGTAGAAGCATGTAAACTAAAATAAGAGTTTAGAGATAGTTACCAAACCATATGCACTAATCTCTAAGTCTCCAAATCATGGTGGTCCTCCCACCAAACTTCCTTGATAACAATGCATCAATTGTAGTGTCCATCAAGCTCATGCATCCACCACCAAGGCACCAACCCTCTCACGTCATGTGAGAGCCCACACCTACATCAAACACACAGTGGTGGGGATTTTGGTACCCATTTCTTGGGTCCACGGGGGTAGCATTATAAGAAATCATTTTTTATTTGCAAAATTTGTATGATTTAATCTATCAAAAATAAAATCTTGCAAGATGGCCTTTGCGGTCACAATGTATACATTTGTACACTCTAGCATGCATATGAGAATGAGTGTGATCATGATGTGCATAGTGTGCATATGTATGCCGTGAGTTATGTGCATGAACATGTGAAGCTTATTTCTTTTAAAATAAGGTTTCTAATTTAGAATGGTTAAATGCCCAATTGCTCAAAGTTGAGCTCAAACAATTAATTCTATTTTTCAAGACTTAAATCTCATTTTTATCAATAGTGGCATGAAGAGCATGGTAAGAATGAGAATCAACAATCTTTTTCTTTTTAGAAATATTTTCTTTTTCTTTTGAAACAATTTTTCTTTTCAAAGAGTTATTTTCATCCAAAGCAATCTCTTTTTCTTTTTCTACCAAATTAATTTTATTTTTCAAAGAATTATTTCCTTCACAAAGATCATTTAATTTTGAAGATAAGGAAATATTCTCCTTTTTCAAAAATTCATTTTCATTTGAAATGCATTCCAATTTATTTTGAAAAGAATCTTTTTCTTCTAAAATGGAATCATATTTCTTTTTCAATCTTTTATTTTTTTGAGCAAATCATATTTTTCAAGAAGTTGACAAAATATAGCAAGCTCATCATATGACATGTCAACATCCTCATTAAGCTCGGATTCAGAATTTACCTCAAGGGGGTTATCTTCTTGGACCATGTAGCATATGTTGAAAGTATCACTTCCATCATCCGAGTCGCTCCCCGCATAGTATTGCTTTTATTCGCCAAGGGAGGCTATAGTGCTCCATAATACAAAAGCCGAATCAAAGTTAGAAACCCTAGATAAATATTCATCATTTAGGGTTGACTTTAAAGCATGGATGGCTTTTGAGTTAGCCTCTAGATGTTTGCCATTTAAATAATATGAATCTTTAATTGTGGCAAGATAAACATGAATCCCTAGGGTTTTGAGGTACATGGACATCTTAACTTTCCAAGTTTGGATGTTAAGAATGTCAAACATGGGAGGTGTCATGAAATCCATGTGTGTACAAATATTGTGATTAGCTAAAAATAATATCTTTAACTCTAGCTTATTAGACCAAAATCAAGAGCACCAACCTCTGATACCAATTGAAGTTCACCTAGAGGGGGGTGAATAGGTGATAAGCTAATCTAATGATGAATTAATGCGGAATTAAAATTATTTATGCAAACTAAAACCTATTAAGCTAAACACACCAAGTATAATACAAGAGTATAGCTGAATTCCTGGTGAAGGGTTCTGGACTATCTCCTCAAGATTCCTCTAGATAAGAGTTGAGGTGCCGTTTTGGCTCTCTTGGTTGAAAACAAGTGTGAGCAAACAATCCCAAGCATGTATCAATAGAGCACAAATATATGAAGCATATAAAAGAGATAAACAATATAAGCATGCAAGATATAAACACAAGTGAGAGATAGAAGAGCAATCACAAACACAGGAGATTTGTTTTGAGATTCGAGCACCTTTGCTCTACTTCCCTGCCTTCAACACTATGAAGAATTTCCACTAGAATCGATCCTACCGGATCACTCGGTGCCGCAACACCTACAAGGAGTTCACACTAGAACTCTTGGACTCACTAGTCCCTCTCTTGTTCCTGCAAGAAAAACACGCAAGCACACTAGCTTGCTGAGGCCGCACCTCTACACCGAGCTCCCACAAGAACTCGAAACAACATGAACCCGCAAGTTCGCCTCCTCAAATACAAAGATGAACACTTTGGTAATCTCAACACTTTGATCACCTAAAACTTTCTCATAACAAAGATCCCTATAGGATTGATATAGAAATAGAAAGCTCAAGTATGTGTGAGAAAACAAGATAGAATAGTGGAGGAAAAACTCAAGAAATTTCTTTTGCAAAACACTCTTGAAAAATTCTCCTTTTGATATGGAAGTATTTGTTCTAAAACAAGTGGAGATAAACACTTAGAGAGGCAGGAAAACTAGCACAAAAACTCTCTTAAAATCTTATAGAAAATAGCCCAAAATAGCCCCAATTTATAGGCCTCAAAATATAGCCGTTGGAGCCAACTCAGCAAGAAACCCTGCTGTCGGTCGACCGGCTGGTCGACCGCCAACGGTCAGATTTTCGACCGTTGGGAAAAGCGGTCGACCGGACGGTCGACCGAAACTGGGCATTGACCTAACGGTCGATCGCCTGGTCAACCAGGGCCAGATCCAGAGAGCAAAGCTCTCTGGCGGTCGACCGGTCGGTCGACCGGCCAACAAGCCAAAGGAATTGTGCACGTTTGTGCACATCGGTCGACCGGACCGGTCGACCGACGGAAGGTCAGGTCACAAATTTTAAGGAATTAAAAGTTGGTCTTTTTACCTTCGTTAAAATCCCATAATTCTCATAAATTCTACTAAAATAAGTTCATTAATATACTTTGATATACAAACATGTTTGATTAAAATTCAAAACATATTACAAACATTTTGAACTATTTTTGTGATATAGAAATTTTGGCTTTAAACAAAAATCGTATTTTCAAAAACAATCTCCAAATTGAAAAATGATTTTTTCAAAATTTCTCCAAATACAAAAACAAGATATTTTAAACAATTTTGAAGCTTAATGTGTATAGATATGATCCACTACACATATGAGATGAAATATCTATGTTTTTGACAATAAGCTCTAAAATAGGTTTTGATAAAATACATGTATACTTTGAAGCTTAAAAATTAAAACGGTATTTTCTAAAACACATATAAATTTTGTGTGTGTTTATATGAACTTGAGCAATCCACCAACTAATCTATCCTTTACATTTTATCTAAAAACAAATCTTAACACTTACAAACATTACACAAGTCTTCTTGAAAATCTTCTTCTCCTTCTTGACTTGGTCCAAACCTTGATCCAATGAGTTAGACTCCTCTTGAGTACTTGATGCGATCTTAATGTGCGAGCTTTTGAATCAACACGTGCTAGCTCCAAAAGTTGACTTTGAATCCTTTGTTGAAGCTAAACACCTACTAAGATCTTGATCAATTATCTATGACTAAATAAACACAAGATCATTGGTATTATAACTACATAAGTTAATCATCATCAAAACTAGAGCGATGGGCCTTTGGGTCAACGATAATGAAGAATTTTGATAAAATTTATTGAGTGAAATTACTCTCAAATCAGTTTAGGATTTTATTCCTAATTATCCTCTAAACCCTAAAATTCTCTCTTCCCTCTTTTTTCTCTCCCGCAGCCAACCCCCTCCCACTCTCTCTCTTTCCCACATGAAGAGTCGGCAACAAACTTTTTCTCTTTCATTGTTCTTTGCCTAACCCCACCACTTGCGACGCACACCAACCGAGACCTCCCCGCCGATCATCCTCGAGTTTTCACAACTCGTCGACTACCTCGGCAACACCCACCGCCGGCCTCCCCGCCAAACTCCACCGAGCAACCGACCTCTTCTTCTCTTTGATCATCAATAATGACATTATCAATCCAGACCTACATCCCCTCTCCTCATCCTCTTCCTTGTGACACTGCCACCACCTCTGCCATGCCGACATCGACGTTTCCTCGCCATCGCTTGTACGTCATCGACTCAACGTTGCCGACGTCACTCCGACGACGAACCACCTTGTCGTCTCCTCACCGTTTCCACATTTCTGCATCACCGCTGCGACCTCAGTGTCTTCTCGCCGCCCCGCCTCGACGCCGACGATGACCTACTTAGCCTCGTCGTTTTCCCATGGCGCCACCGCATCCATTCCGTCCTCTCCAGTTGCTGCCTGCACAGAGACTGAAGAAGTAGGGGTTCAGTTGCAAAGCAACCAGACCCTAACCCAACAAGATCCAACCTGCACTCACAAGAAAAGAAAAGGAAACAAGCTTAAGTTATCTTAACCGTATGCTACAGTAACCTGACTCACACCCAATTGCTACAGTACATGTTCAGAATAGGAAGAGGTTCCACTAGCATATCAGCGTGATTTTCGGGCCATAACTTCCACATCCGGTGCCCGTTTCAGTTGATTTCGAGGCATGACGATCATGACGATGAGATCTACGCACCGATATCCTCTACAGGTCACTGAGGTCTCTGTAATCCTCAGTAGGTAACTTTTCTTAACACGATCTCTTTACTTGTGGATTGGATAACAATCCTCTACTATTTTATCGATTTAATCTGCTGCCACTATATTGTGAGACTGAGATTTTGTTCGCCCTGTGTTAACTGGTCATATGCGTTGATTTTACAGGCTTTGCATCATAGCTAGCATTTGCCTCAGTTTATTTTTGATTGAGAACGGACGACTGCAATTGCACATTCTATTAAAATCTATATGTTTACATATTAGTTTTAACTATTCTTCTACTCAAGGTCGTATAGCTAGTGAAATGTTGCGAAGTTTTGTTCTATCACTGATTTTTGATTAACATACGCATCACCATTTCACATCATTTTGGTATCAGACCACGATTAGCATAGTATTTGCATCATCTAGGCACTTATTAGGAATTTTATCGCTTCCATTAAAAAACCCATCTAATTTAGATTTGCATTTTTTTCATCTTCATTTAGGTTTTGTGTAGTGCATTCTCATATGTAGTGGTTAACCATATCTGTTAGGAGAGTAGACTCTCACACCGCCCCAGTGGATCCCCAGCAGATTACTGTAATGTTCGCCGAGATAAATGTTAAGTTAGATACTCTTAAGACATTCAAAGAGAGATTGACCAAAGTAAAAGCCACGCGTGAACTACTTAGAGTTACCCACATATGATCAAACCCACCGAGAAACGACTGACGTAATAATATCAATAACCCATCCCATCCTGTTGCTCAATATCTGAAAAGTATCATGATCAATGTTCCCAACTTTAATGGACATTACGGCCCATAACTTTTTATAGGCTAGACACTCCAAGTAGATAGGTACTTTACATGGTACAAACTCACTGAGCTTAGGAAAGTTAAGTACTCTACAATAAATTATTTGGTAAAACTCGTCTGCATTGGACCAACCTAAAAAACATGCGTGCAGGCCTAGGTCGACTATCGATTGACACATGAGTAGGATGAAAGAAGAGTTAGAAACAAAGTATCTGCCACCATCGTTTAGTGCTCGTCTCATGGACAATTGGCACGGATACACTTAAGGCAACAAATGTGCCAGAAGTATGATGGAAAATTTGATGAATTCCTCGTCAGATGCAGTACCCTCCATAAGGAAGGGGAAGCTCAAATTCTTTCTAAATTCAGGGCCGATCTTAGAGATGACCTATGAATTGAACTGTTAGCTAGAGGAGTCAACAAGTGAGAGACAGCGTATGTATTAGTCCAAGATCTAGATTTTGCTAGGACCAGCCACAACTTCAAGAGTTATAATTATAGGGCCTCAGTGTCTAGACCTTTCCCATCTCCCTAACTCAATAGGTCTAGTAAACAAACCCCTTCACACATAGGAATGACATCAATGGCAAAAGTTGTGAATAGAACAACAGAAACAAGGGCCCCGAGTTTCTCAAAGTTAGTTCCACAATCAAGTACTACAAATGTCAATATTACATACACTTAGCTATCAGTTGCCCTAGTCCATCAGAATCACCATAATAGATGGAACACCGACCGAAGCGACTGAACCACTCTGATGTGTACATCTTTGAGGGAGAAGATTCTAAAACTGACAAGAGCCCAAAAGATGATGTTGGTCTAAATTGTATTAATCCAACACCATCAACTCACTTTTCTGTTAGATGTGTTCCCTCCCAACCATCTGAAAAGGATGATTGGAGAAAAGTGCTACTTTCCATACGTTTGCCAAAATTGGAGATAATAATTGTAAGGTTATTGTGGACAATAGAAGTTATATTAATGTAATATCGTCTAAGTCTATCGAAATTCTTGGATTAAATGCTGTACCCCACCCCAACTATTCAAGGTGTCATGGATTGACTCCACGACACTTGAGGTCAAACAATGGTGCCTTGTCCAAGTCAATTTCAATCATTACAAAGACAAGATCTTGTGTGCTGTGATCACCATGAATATGGGTTAAGTCATGTTAGGTAGACCATGGTTGTTCGACAAAAATGTTACTATTTATGGTTGATCCAACATGTGTCATTTTGAGTATGAGGGTAAACAGATTAAGTACAATCATTGAGACCCAAGACTGGACAATCCAAGCAAATACCTACTTTGGCTTTGCTGCCAAACCACCTTCTCCACCTCTCATTGCTATTGCTCTCTCCCTATCTCTCACTAGTCATACATACCCTGTCCGCAAACCACTTTCCCTTATTGTTGACACCATCCCATTATAGAGCATTCGAGTCTGCTTCTGCATTTGCATCACATAAACACGTGCACAAATTGTACAAAGAGATCAATGATGGAAATAAATAGAGCAATGTGAAGCCTAATTTACGAACTAACAGTAGAAAAATATTTAAAATTTTTAATGTAGGCAATCATGTGATGATTCAGATTTATCTGAAATAGTTTCCTTCAGGGATCGTTAAAATGTTGCACGTCTGCAGTGCTGGACACTTCAAGATTTTGAATAAGCTGAATTGCAATACCTATGTTATAGATCTTCCTAGAGATTATGACTACTTTCAATATTAATGATCTAGTGGATTACAAGGGTTTTGATTATAACCTGTTGCTTGTTAAGCTTTCCCATAAGCCAATTTTTTGGGAGCCTTTACTTGTTCATCCCCAAATACTCATCCTATTACAACAGAGAGAGTTGATAAAATTTTAGAAGATGAGGCTATCACCACCAAATCAGGTGGAACTCACATGTACTTTATCCATTAGGAAGAAAAGAAATCAACTGTTGATTCACGGCCAGATTGAGGTGATTTGCAGTGGAGTGATCCAGTACAATATAGAAGCATTATTCCATCTGACTAGACAGGTTGAGTCTTCTCCTACCCGGGCCCCGGGAGAATGATGCAGACATCCAACCATGACACCTGGACCCATGGTTCACAGTCGCGGTCTCGGCCGCCGACTCGGCGGGCACTGAGACGGATCGGTTTCGGCGACTCGGATCGGTCTTGGGCGATGCGCGCAAAACGCTAAATAGAAAGCTCAAAAAATTCTAAAAAAATCACAAATCTTAAAAAAATGTAGACATCCAATTCATGTATCACATATCCAAAACATATCACTTAGCACACTAAACATAAAGCGAAAGCATAAATACATGCGTCATCGGTAGAAACATATCAAAATACATGCACAATATAGTAAATTGCGCAAACTACATTCATAAATACATGCTAATGTAGCTATTTTTACATTGAATTGCGATGAGGCACAAAATCATCATAATCATCTCTACGGTAAGTAGACAAATCGATACTATTACTCGTAGATCTCTCAAGTTGTGGTCTGTAGTCATGTATATATGTCACACCATAATGTTGGTTTGATGTCAAACTCAGCATTTGTATATGACCTTTAAGACTATAAGTTCCTTCATCGGTACTATTGTTGCCCTCATTATTGTCATCATCACCACTGTCGCCATCACTGTCATCATTATCATTGCTATCCTCACCATCATCACTACTAGAACTGGATAAAACCCTCACATTTTCACCACCACCACCATCTGCTTCTCTTATACCTCGGAGGGGGAGGGGAAAGAACAGAGGGAGGGGAAGGGAAAGATGGTGAGAGAGAAACAGAGGGAGGGAGTGGGAAAGAGAGGGAGGAACATCATCTGGGACTGGGGAGGAGCGGCCGACGGCCAGATCTGAGCAGCGACGATCGGGCAGCGGCAGCGATCTCCAGATCTAAGCGAGAGGTAAATTTTTTTCTTTCTTTATACCCGTTCGTCACAGGTGAATACGTTTCGAGCGGACTTGGCCGAGAATCGGAGTCGACTCGGTTGACTCGGCTGAGTCACGACGGATTTGGCCAAGCCGGCTGAGTCAACTCCGATTCTCGGTAGAGTCGGTTTCCTCTGAGTTGAGCCGACCGACTCGTGACTCGGACTCGTCTCGGAGCGGGCCGAGACGGATACAACTCGGCCGACTAGTCTCTGACTCGGACGAGTCTTTGAACCATGCCTGAACCGAAGAAGACGAAGTCGCACAACTCAAGTTTAATTTGAGCAGTTCAAAGATTTTTCATGTATTTTTTATTTTTATTAGTAGTATTTTTTTATTTTAAGTACCACATCGACTGTGATTTGGAAAGTCAATTTTTGTTAGGTCTATAAATATACCCATGTATTATCTATTGAGGATAATGAAGAATTTTGATAAAATTTATTGTGAGTGAAATTACTCTCAAATCAGTTTAGGATTTTATTCTTAGTTTTCCTCAAAACCCTAACCCTAAAATTCTCTCTTCCCTATTCTCTCTCTCTCCCCCCCCGCAACCAACCCCCTCTCCCACTCTCTCTTTTCCTACGTGAACCATCGACATCACCTTTTTTTCTTTCATTGTTCTCTACCTCACCCCACCGCTAGCTACACCACCAATCGAGACCTGCTCGTCGATCATCCTTGAGTTTCGATGACTTGCTGACAACTTCGGCAACACCCACAGTCGGCCTCCCTGCCAAACTCCGCTGGGCTACCGACCTCTTCATCTTCTCTTTCATCATCAATAATGACATCATCAATCCAAACCTACTTCCTCTCTGGGCCTCTCCTCATCCTCTTCCTTGTGACACTGCCACCGCTTCTACGTCGTCGACTCAACGTCGCCGACGTTACTCTGAATATGAACCACCTCGCTGTCTCCTCACTGTTTCTGCCTTTTGCATCACCGCCGCGGCCTCACCGTCTTCTCGCCCGCTCTGCCTCCATGCTGGCGGCGACCTTCTCAGCCTCGTCTTCTTTGGTGTTGCCGTATCCATTCCTCCATCCTCTCGAGTTGCCGCCTGCACGAGAGACTGAAGAAGTAGTTCAAGTTCAGTTATGAAGCAACTAGACCCGAACCCAGCAAGATCCGATCCGCACTCTCAAGAGAAGAAATGGAAACAGGTTTAAGTCATCTTACTCATATGCTACAGTAACCCACTCGCATCCAATTACTACAGTATGGGTTTAGAACATGAAGATCTGCTAGCATATTAACATAGTTTTTGGGCTATAACTTCCAAATATGGTGCACGTTTCAGTTGATTTTCAAGGCGTTACGATCGTGATGACGAGATCTACGCACCTGCATCCTCTGCAAGTCACTGAGGTCTCTGTGATCCTCAAAAGATAACTTTTCTTAACACGGTCTCTTTACTTGTGGGTTAGATAACAATCTTCTACTATTTTATCGATTTAATTTGCCGCCACTTTATTGTGAGACGGTGAGATTTTATTGGCCCTGTGTTTACTGATTTTATGTATTGATTTTACAAGCTTTGCCATTATAACTAGTATTTGCCTCATTTTATTTTAGATTGAGGAGGATACGACTGCAATTGCACATTTTGTTAAAATTTATTTGTTTACATATTAGTTTTAACTATTTTCCTAACCAAGATCGTAACGTTGCGAATTTTTGTTCTATCACCGTTTTCTGATTAACACACGCATCACCGTTTCACATCACAAATTGAGGTATTTCCCTTGTGTTAGTTGGGTAGGATATAACGGTGCGAGCATGGGGCTCCCCACCTCATCCTTGCATAATTTGAGCAAGCTTGTGCGTGAGTGCTGGGAGACACGCATAGGTATTTGTACACGCATACGTGTGTATACCGTTTTAAGGAAGAGATATCGTTTCAGATTCCTTTCTATCTTGGTGTTCCATTAACTCATAATCAATGTTTTAAATATCGGATATCGGTGATATATCGGTCAGCAAAATTATGTACGGGATATCGGACATCGGATGATATATCGCGATATGATTCTAAATACCAGACGTCAAATCAGACATCATACGGAACGAAGAATATATATGTGATTGCCTACATAAATTATATAAAACTATTTAAAGCAAATTTACGGTCATAGATTCATAGGAGATACTTAGTTTTTGTAGAAACTCCTCAAATGCGTTTGTAAAAACTCCTCAAATGTGTTTGTAGGCGATATATCAGATATTTTTATCTCGGATATCGGTCGATATATCGGTCGCGTGGCGATATATATCGGCCTATATCGGCCTAAAACGATATCTGATAAAATTTTACATTTATCGTATCATTTTGGATAAAATACCAGTTTCTATATCGGCCGATATTTAAAACAATGCTCATAATTTATGCATATATGCATGTGACTTCTTACTCATTATAGGTTTATAACATTATACAGACTAATTCTAATTAATACGTCAAATTGCACTATCTGATTTGTTATGAACAATTAGCCCGTCATTATTGAAACTCAATTGTTGCAATTAGGGTACTGGAACCTTTTGACTTTTTTGCAGTTTTTCTCTTTTCGAGGAAGGGCAGAGTATGCTGCCGCTTTGTTACAGTTGTTTTATTTGTAGTTGATTGTTTGTACGATAAAAAATGCTAGCAAATTTTTAGAATTTTATCTTATATTTGTGGATCCAACAAATATAATGAAAATATGTGCAATTAGATCCTATATCAGTGCATTAAGAAATGAGAAGAATCCATGTGAGATAAATTCCATTTGTTGGTTCGTTTTTAAAGTTCATGCCGAGATGACAATATGAGATGATATTGTGTTAAGGGCATCTGAGGAATTTTTTTTTTCTTGAGAATTTTCGATGAGGTTAATATCCAGTTATGATTTTGTCCCTCTTTTTATTTTTCTGTTTATATTGTTCCCCTTTTAACTCTACATTGTAATATATGTTAATTAGCGACGTGTGCAGTATCAAGTAACTCATGCTTCTGGTTCTCCATATTCTAATTAATTTTTACGATTGCTGCAATGGGCAAAGCAGTTGTTAGAGTCTGTCCATGACAGCACATATCCATCCTGAGCCTGTGGTGACCTAGATTTTGAACGCCACCATGTCTGCGTGTCTGCATTGTGTGTATGGGGTTCCGTGTATATTTTTTTAGCGTCTCTTTCAATTTCTTCAGAACTTTTTCAGATTGTAGAATGCTCAAAGTATCTTATGATTGTTTAATCAAAAGCTGTTTAATCGTTCTTTTATGTAGCAAACTGCTAACTTATAACAAATCATATTTAAACTAGGCACCCTCACAGTAGGGATGCTTGATAATATACATTTAGGAGAGCTCTGCTTTATATTTCCATGGACAACACCACCATTATTCTTTTGTCCCTTAAACATGAAGGTGTTGGAACATATCTGAATCAGTTCCTTAATCGAGCTCGTTAAAGCTAAAATAGAATCCAAAACTCCCAGAGTACATGACCATTTAAGAAACCCTTCAACTGCATTACCTGGTTAATCTTTTTTTATCTGATTCAATATCATCTCAACATGACTAATGATTGTCAACCACCAACTGCCAAATTTCAGTACTACTACTTGGGATAGAACCTCAATTAGCTACAGAGGAAGCACAGTCCATTGGCTGGAATCAGAATCCTCTACCAAAACCCCCACATTTTGCTGCTGAAAGCTCCCAAATTCCCCAGTTGGCCCAAGTCACTATTCTTCATGCTTTGAAAACAGGAAGCACCTGGCCACCCGTGAGTCCTTGGAGCTGCAAGTGCCTGCGAGAGCATAGAAGCTGTTCTCCTGGGGCAACACAAGCTCCATACTCCATACTGGCCAAAAAAATGTAAGGTTATGCCACGCAAATCATCAGATACTGCCCAAATATTGGATGGTTATGTGAGGCTAATCGTAGACACCATCTTTGTAACAAAGATTGAAGTTTGAACCCCGTTCTGTTCTTGTCTTTCCTTTGATCTCTGTATGTTATCTTTGATCCCAACTCTGAGAGGAGTCGCAAGTATGTTTCTGGGAGGCCAAGTATAAGTTGTTCCTGAGTCGGCCAGCAACTCTTTGTTCCCTACTGTATCTAAGGCCCTCAAGCTTAATGGCACATCAAATTGTGCTACCATTGCCAAAAACGACACCTTTTGGGTCAATATAGTAATAGCTAGGGAACATAGGCTTTTTAGCTTTTTGTGTGACTTGATACTTTTGATTGGAGAGATTGCAAGGTCTCCAATGGCCGGAGGGCTTGATGTGTTTGGGTTGTTTGCAAACTTGAGACCCAGGAAGCAATGAGATGAGCCCTTCTGGAGGTCTGATTTGCAAAGGGAGGGCACACTCTACCAACAACCTGCAATTTCTTTCGGCTCTCTGAACTCTGAAGGATGATCTGATGCATCCAGAGCAAAAGCTGGAGATATCTCTAGTGAGACCTGTGTTAAAAATTGTTGATGATGGTCAGAACTATCTTTCATATAATTACTTTACAACCATTACGTACTTTGAAAAAGCGTCAACATATAAAGAGAGAATTACACTTTTAAGTTGTGCAGACACATCTTCAACACGAACAAAGTAAATAAAAATATTGGTGCATCATCTTTTGAGTCTTTTCCATCATTAATATAGGATCCGTTTTAGAGGAGAGGAGCTTGGATATTTGTAGTGTTATTTTGAGATACATGTAGTCAGAGGTTAGAGGAATGGCACCGGTGAACTGAGAAGAATTTTCTCCTCTGTAGGAGAGGATGTGGGAACAATCAGTTATGAAGCACAATGCTAAATTGAAGACTCCACAAAAGCAACCAAGTACTGTGAGCAACCATAAATTTTAGTCACCCTCTTGAGTTGGTGGAAATTTTTGTACAAGGATAGAAATCATATTTTTGGACCAGGGTAAGGACACCAAATGAGCAGGGGGGAGCATTGATTCGGGTAAACCGAATCGAACCAAACCGATCGGTTCGGTTCGGTCTGAGAGGATATTCGGTTGATTCGGTTCTCAAATCTTGAGATTTTAGTAAACCGAACCGATCTCTCTTTATTATATTGACCAGGGTGAAAGGTTAGTGCGGGGCCCACGTTTGCTCCTCTTTCTCTTCCCAGAAACATCCCCTTTTTAAAGCCCTCCCAAAAAACCCCACCAAGCCATCAAAAAGCGAAGACGAAGACCTAATGCAAAAAACTAGGATCACCATGCCCTCTGAGACCCACAAGCAAGAGATCCGGATCTGGCTTGTGTGGGCCCACAACCTGCAGTCAGAGTTCACCCTCATACGTGATTGCGTCGACCGCTTCCCACTCCCCGCCATGGACATTGAGTTCTTTGCGTTGTCCACTGCCCCCGCAAGCCACACCTCCTCACCCCCTTCGAGCGCTATGCCGTCCTCAAGCCCAACGTTGACTCCCTCAACCTCATCTAGCTCTACCTCATGCTCTCGGACTCCGCTGGCAATCTCCTCGATCTTGGATCCGACGCCAACTTCATGGATTTTGACATCGATCGTGATCTCTACTCGCCGGAATCCATCCAGTTCCTCATGCTTCTCATGGAACTGATCGATTGAAATCAAAACTGAACTAAATTATTGGTTCGATTACTGTTCCGAAACGGTGTAGTTTCAAAATTTTGGGCCAAAATCGCACCGCACTGCCCGATGCTCAGCCCTACAAATGAGTCATGCTGAGAGCCTAATTGATAGTATAATGTATATCTATGTAATAAACAAGCAACACCTTTCACATTCTATTCAAGCCGGGATAGAGTATACCATAAGTGTTTCAATAAAGTATCAACTTCAAGTGCTATTCAATACCGGATGGTGCTTCAGCTACTTCTTATATAAGTTTAAATTTTAGAAGTATTTGATATGTGATAATCTGTTAAATACTAGACACTCAAATGATGAAATATATGATACGCTGGATCTTGACCCCCATTAATCGTGAGTCTCTAGTGAGGCTTCCAATCGTTAGCCCTTCACCATAGCTATTGGAGAAAGAAAAGCAAGGTCTAGGGCGGTTAGGGAGCAGCTGCATGCTCGGATCATAAGGGTTGTCTGAGCTGTAAACATCAACACATAATGAGCTAGTGCAGAGATCTTCAAGGAAAGGAATAGTTAGGGCAGAATGTAGAAGTCAGCTTATAATTTTATGTTGGTCGCACTCCATGCAATCAAAGGGGATGTGCTACATGCGGCCCAAGTGACATTACTTCCAATGTCCTTGTAGGCTTTGGATCACTTGAGGTGAGCCCAAGTCAATGAAATGAGGTGAGGTAGCCATCTCTGGACCCTTTTAGTGGCATGCTTCCTTTAGGTTTTGGATTTCTTGAACACTAAGATAGCTAGTCTAGAATGGGTCATAGGTAGAACTAGAGAGCTTGGGCTTGAGACTAAGAGAATTGATTACCGGAAGAAAGGAAGAGGAACCGAAGGAGAAGGGTGCATGTTTATATACATATCCAGCTAGCTACTGATACGAAAATTTATGGGATAAGATTTAGTGGATACTGAAACAGTTGAGTTAGATTTTGGCGGAATCCTATTCAGTCCAATATGCAAGCAATGAGGTATTTCCCTTATGTTACTTTGTAGGATATTAGGACACCAGTGTGGGGTTCCCTGCCTGATCCTTAACTTGAGCGAGCTAATCGGGTTAGTACTGGTAAACGCACGTGTAGGTATTTGCAGATAATTATGTTTATAATGTTAGAAGTTCAAATAATCGACCGATTCCGATGCGAATCTGCCGATTTGTATCGGAATTGGCCAACATCGAGATATAATCGGTGGTATTTAATGATATCAGAATCGGCCAATTCATAGCGGGATAGGCCGAGTGGCCGACACCGAGATGGACGATGATATTTAATCGGAATCGGTCGAAATCGACCGATACCAATGATGGAATCGGCCGATACTCGACTAGAATCGGCCAATTGCATTATGATTACAGTCAATTTCAACATAATTATTGCCAAATTGTAGCAAATTTAACAGTATATTCTTGATTTTAAAGCGTAAAAATTTGATTAATTGACAGCGACTCCGTACTATTGTTTGGATTTCATCAATCTCTTAATCCGATACCACAAAACAGCGGTGTCAAATCTTATATTGCTTTCGGTGTCACATGGGTATAATGATTATTTCCGAGCCCAAGAAAATCTTATAATTACTCTTGCTAAAGATTATAAATACTTCTCTCCCTTGTTAACAATTCCCAAAAGAGAAATTTAGAGAAAGATATAAAATTGGTAACTAACTATAAGAATAATTTGCTAGATTAATTATTTTTTTAAAACTTTATTTTTTAGAAAAAAGTTACAAATGGCTAGAACATGAGCAATAATTTTTTTGTCTCTAATGTAAGTAAATAATTTATTTAGAAAATTTAATGGTTAGAAAATGGTTATTATGAATATAAATAAGTATAATATAATTAGTTTGTTAGATTAATTATATTTATTAGTTTGTTAGATTAATTGTTTAAACTTACTTTGTTAGAAAAAAATGTTCAATTTTTCTTTACAAAACAGTTGCCATGAATATAATTAACTAATTAATTTTATGAAATGTTAGAAAATGGTTGTCATGAGTCTAATTAAGTAGAATATAATTAGTCTGTTAGATTAACTGTATTGTAACATTTTTATAAATACCCTATAATATTGTCTTTGCGTCAACTGCTTTGTATTATAATGTTTTGTCTAAATGTGATTTGAATTTTATGAATTATTTTTAAAAACATGCCAAAGTGCTAATAATTATTTGAACAATTTTTTAAATGTTTTTAATTATTTTTAATTATCTTTTTAAAACTCTTTTTGACTGCCAAGACGAAATGGCTGATATGGCCGATTTTGATATCTAAATCTGTTAGCCGATTCCAATTATGAGATTTTGAAACATGGTTAGAAGCAAGGGATATCCCTTTCGGATGCCATTATTCCTTTGTATTCCATTGAGTCATTTGCATGTGCACTATACTTATTATAAATTTACACCATTATATAAACTAATTTGAGTTAATACCTCAAATTGTACTATCTGAAATACTGAAATGGACATGGTTTGATTTTGCCCGACCCATCCTTGGTCCAATATGCGGGTTTGCATGCAGTAAACAGAGTGAGGTAATGCCCTTGTATTACGTGGGTGGAATATTAGGGCACCAACCCCACATACCTGATCCTTTAATAATTAACGAGCTAGTGAGTGCGTGGTGGCAGACACGCGCCTAGGTATTTGCACATACATGTGCTGTAATGTTAAGAGGAAAGGATATCCCTTTCAGATGCCATTCTTTCTTGGTATTCTATTGAGTCATCTAACTTTTATGTATATGCATCTGCACTTATTGACTCATTATAATTTTACAACTTTTATATAATTTGAGTTAATACCTCAAATTGCTCCTGCTGAATTATTATGCAAGATTAGTGTGTCAATAGTTAAACTCAATTGGACCTCAATTAGGGCTATGCTTTGTTACGGTTCTTCTTTTTGAAGAAGGGTAGCGTAGTGCCGTTTTGTTATAGCGTACTACCGTTTTGTGTACCGTTTTTGTAAAACAAAAACGGTAGCGGATTGTTGAGTATTTCTTATATTTATGGAATCATGGAAATATAACCAGAAAGTGTTCAGCCAAAAATTTACCTAGCGGGACTCTATATCAGTACATTAGCAATTTAGAAGAATCCATATGAGGTAAATTCCATCTATGGTTGGATTACTTTGAAGTTCATGCCAATCCATTTGAGGTAAATTAATCCATATGAGGTAAATTACCTAGCGGGATCCTATATCAGTAAATTCCACACGGCAACATTGAAATGGACACGACACGTGACAAATTCTTAAAAATACACACGACACGTGTGTCTGACAACTCCATGATAGGACTGTCCGTGCTACATAGATACCAATGACTTGATATATGATGGTATTTTATTGAGTCAGGATATCTGATGAATTTTTTTTCTTTTGAGAACTTCCGATGCGGGTGCTAACCATACTATCCACTTATGAGCTCTCCTGTGGTTTATATTATTTCTATGTTAAGTCTATCTTAGTAGTTAATCAGCTTAATCAGCAACTCATGTATCCACTTATGAGCTCTCCTTCCTATTCTTGTTAACTGTTACAATTGCTGCGACAGACAAAGCACCTATTTGTAGTCTGGGCATGAAGGCATTATCCCCTGAAGTGAACCCCATGGTAACGTAGATTTTGATTCGCATGGCTGAGTTAGATTTGGGGTTCCTTTCACATGTATAATGCTTCTCTCAAATGACTTGCTGGACTCACATAAAAAGTGCATTTCATTGCCACACCATCCATGCTGCATGGGAGAGCATTTGATGATAATTTTATCGCCAGCTGATTGACTTGGGGATTTAATCATACTTATCACAGACTTTGTGTTGATCTTGATATATTATGATGTTGATATAATATATTGCTCTGATTCTTACAGCACTAATGATTTGTGCTAATGTCTTCACACTGATTTCAGGAGGCCCAAATGTATGCTCAGGAAAATGGTCTTTTCTTCATGGAAACTTCAGCCAAAACAGCAATAAATGTCAATGACATGTTTTATGAAATTGGTAAGCCTCTTCCTGGATTCTTATATAGAAGGGAAATACTTAATTCTTATTAAGTTCAAATAGAAGCTGTACCTTGATATCAGGTATTTGTCGTCTAATTTTGTCGGTTCACCTTGTTTCAGCAAAGAGGCTGCTTCAGGCTCAACCACCACAGAACCCTTCAGGGATGGTCCTTACAGATGGACCAGCTCAAAGAAACACAACCGTTGCTTCTTCATGCTGCTCTTAGTCAATGCTTCTTTTGAACATTTCCATTTGTATATAATCTTTTCCATCTTCCATTATGTGTGTTCAATGACTTTACATGTATGTGGATTATCTTCTGAATCACTCATTGTAAATTCCATGAAAAATGAAAAAAAAAAATGAGGCTTGTATTTCAAGAAAAAGCAAAGAGAAGTTTTCCCCTACAACTGTTTATCAAGTGCTTTTGATGGTTGAATGTGCTTTCTTCTCTGGATGCATACAGATTTTCTTTGTTGAAGCCATATTTATTTTCTGCTTCTGTATGGGAATCCATCTCAACTAGGTATCATACTTCCAGGCTGACTGATGACAAACAACAAATGGACTCTTATAAAGTGTAAGCTTTAGTGCTTAGGCTCTTACTGATCCCATCCAATATCCGCGTTGGCTTTTGCAATGGCTGTTTTAACCTTATCAACTGCTTCATGTTGAGTCTACCTTCCCTGTTCTCTTGACCTCCCTTTTCCATTTTGCTAATCAGCTTACACTCATCTTTCGGAAGGGAGAAGGCACGCGTGTTGAGTCTATAGGAGCAAAGTGCTTGGTGGAATACCGCTGAACATACTCACATACCGATCAACATGCATACATGTATACATAAAATTGACATGAAACAAACAGTTAATGTTTCTTCTGGCATTGCTTTTACATTGATTGCATCCAGAGTGATGGGAAAGAACAATGAGCAGTGAAAGCACAGAGTGAATTTGAGGTCAGATTTTCTTTTGCTATGGGGAGAGAGTGAAATCTTATTAGTAGAGTTTTTTAACTCATCGGAGAAGACAACATAATCAATGGTACTTATAGAAGCCTAGTTCTCAGCTGAAGACAGAGGGTCTGTAGACTGTCCATGCACAGGCGTGCAAAAGATCAACCGCCCTGAGGAGGAAGCAGCAGCAGAAGACAACGGTCGACTGACTGAGATCTAACAGACAGTTAATTTTGTGCGTTTTGCCTGGTGGTCGACTGAGACACGCATTCTGGCTGTTTTCTATTTTGATTTTGGGTTCGTTTCTGATTCGAATTTATATCTGTTGTTTTTCTTTTCTTTAGGGGTTCTCTGACTATACATAGAGGGGTATTGTCTCCATGTATTGTATCCGAATTGATTGTTTGATAAGATCTTTTTTCCTTCTATCCCGAGGACTTAGGCAATTGCCGAACCTCGTTAAATTTTTGTTCTCGCTTTCTTCCCTTTGTTTGTTTGTTTGTTTGTTTGTTCGTGCAATTAGTGGCTAATCTCTAGTGTGTTGCAATCCTCTGGTGTGGGTTCCTCCCAACAAGTGGTATTAGAGGCGGAGAGTTTCATTCGGGTGGAGCAAATCGCTTTGAAGGCTGTCTACAGTTTCGTTTGGAGGTAAAGACCTGATCTTTCTTATTTGAATTGTTTTCACTAATTATTTTTCGCATTATTTTGAGGAATCTACTGAGAAGATGGCCAAAGATAGTCAATCATCGGTGAAATCTGTGAGTCATATTCCGATAAAGATATCAATCATGAAATTTGCCGCACGAACAATTTCGAGATGTGGAGATGTGAGGTGATGGATGCCCTGGCGGCATCAAACCTCGAAGACTCTCTATGTCTAGAAGAAAATCCGGAGGAGACATCTGAGAAGGACTGGGACAAGATGAACAGGACGACGTGTGGTGTTATAAGATCTTGTTTAACACAAGATATAAAGCACCATGTGATGATCCAGACTTCCGCAAGGAAGATATGGGAGATCCTAGAAAGTAAGTACCTGACAAAGAGCATTGAAAATCACTTATACCTGAAGAGGAGGCTTTATTGCTTCCAATTGAATAAAAGAATCTCGATCTGAAAACATATGAACGACTACACAAAGCTTCTTACAGATTTGGACGACGTGGATGTGATGATCTAGGAGAAAGATAAGGCGTTGATTCTTTTGAGTTCTCTCCTTGATGAGGACTATGAGACCTTCGTCCTCACCCTAATCAATAGTAAGTAATCCCTTGGCTATCATGAGTTTCTTTTGCTTTTGTTCATTATGAATTAAGAAGGAAGGACAAAGAGTCTTCCAAGAGTACGCCAGCATAAGTGTTGACAGTAAGAGGCAGAAGTTCCAGTCGGAAGGGTAAAGACAATCGTAGTAGATCAAAGTCTAGACCAGGTTTTAGAGATTTGAAGAAGAACTAGTGCGCCTTCTGCAAAGAGTTAAGACACTGAAAGGTTGATTGTCTAAGGATCAAAAATAAGGAGTCGAAGACCGAGACAAATCTCGCATAGGTGATCAGTACCCAATCACAGGCAGGTGGATCAGACTCAGACTTAACGATATTCTCGTTCTCAGTCATTGTTCCTATTATTGGCTACTCAGGTGATTTCGAGTGGATGTTAGATGCATGAGCTACCTATCATGTATGTCCCAATAGAGATTGGTTTTTGATCGGAGGTAAATCGTGCATGAAAATGTGTATGTTTAGAAATCAGTGAAAGTGCTATGGTGTTTTGTATTCCTCGATACTACCGTGATAGCAAAGTGCCTTTACAGGTCAAATCCACAGGGATGGGAGATGATTATAGAAACATTAACGATCGTGTCACTCGTGTGTTAACTAGTTCTTCTAGGTTTCAAAAGAATCAAATGGAAAAGAAAATAAATAAGAAGAAGAAAGAGAAGGAAACAATGAAAACAACGATAAAAACATAATGTTTGTGTTTGGAAAATAATTTCAAAAACAAAGTATAAAGGAAAAAAAACTCATGGCGACTAACTACTAATAGTTCCATTAACCATGCTAACCTCTTAGAGTGATAGTTGCCTCACATGGATTCTTGGCAATTACTAGGCTCGACTTCAAGAGCTTTTCAAAGTATGGTCCATAAGATTGTTCTCCACATCGAAACTAGATTAATAAGGTGCAATGTACTATTAATCCATCAAAACCGGTTAGAGGCAAACATGAAATAAAGTAAATATTGCAAGTTAGCTTGTTAGAAGTTAGGAGTTAGAACCCATCATCATGAGCCATCAATCGCTCTTAAAAGAGCAAGGCCTTGTAGAGGCTATTAGATTAATGTAGATTGTCAATCAAGTGTTAAATAATCAGTGGTTAGTAGTTAGTTAGCTATGAGAGAAAACTAGCTAAGAATCATGTAAGAAGAGAAGCAACAATAGAAAGAAAGGAGGAAGCTTTCATAAATTTATCACCTATATATTACAAGAATTCTCTCTTTCTCTCCTGAATCTAACTCTAGCCTAATACAAGATCTTAAAGAGAAAGAAAAATACAAAGAAAATCTTAATCTACACTATGGAGAAGAAATCCTAATCCTGCTCTCCTCCCTTGCATTGTGGCTCATATATGCAGTATTTATAGGCAAAAGGAGGCATTGAATGACGAGACAAAAATACGTGTTAAGAATCAGGGGCAATGGCCCTGACTCTGCCTCGGATCTGCAACCTAATCAGGGCCAGAGGCACTGATCTTTTGCCACGTATCTCGCCCAGCAGCGAGAAACTTCTATAAATGTTCTATTTTGCGTATTTTGTATCTGTATTTCTCTATATACAACCTCAATTTGGGGATCCAATATATTTTTCTAGAAGCTCTTTGCCTTGGTCTCAAGTAATGTGGAGTAATTACTCGAAAATGGGTTTAATTAAGCTCTTATTCTAACTTTGCCCCTATCCTTTGTAATCTGCATATAGGAGTCCAAAACACGGGTAAATAGTTTTATTCATAAACTGGTAGGGAAACGTGATGATAAAAATACATAATTGACGACTAATCACACCCTACACTTATCTTTTGCTCGTCCTGAGCAAAAGAAGAAAACTAAAAACTAAATTAAGACTTTTATTACAGCACTTTTGCATGTGACACAATTGCACTGAGCGTGTGCAGCAAACTTTTAAATATCTAGGTTTTTCCTAAAGGAGGAGTTATAGTCCCTGAGTGTTTCTAGTGGATTACATCCACAAAATTCGTAAAGAAAGAAAATAAATGTTAGTATTTTAAAAACACATTTGGAAAGAGAGAAAATTTCGAAACATTCTAGTAAAAATTAAGTAATCTACGATCTTAAGTTACCTGAAACTATTCATTCCTAATTTGAGTCTCTATACAAGGACTTGTTATCAATAAAGGTTAAGAAATCAAGATTAAATTGATTATTTGATCTTTCATAAAACTTAGATAATATATACTTGTATATTTTTGGAACTTAACTTGGACTATGATACCATTTATTTATTTCATTATTTATTTTTCTTTTAGTTTCATTAGACTTTCTAGTCTACTCAGGTAGTAAGACTTTAACCGATGACTCTCAGACCAGACGATCTTTGGAACCAGATGAGAAAACAACCCTTAGGTTTAAGGACTCAAGTAAACAAGGCCACAACTAAAAATTTTATTTGTTTTGACCCCTCTTAGGCATGACTAATCATACTTTCAAAGACACAATTAATCAGCTTAATTAGTAGCCAACTATTTTTTATAATAATTTTTATAAGGGTATTTAAGTCTTTATTTTAATCCCTCAATGTACAAGTGCATATACCTCTAAGGCAAAAAATTTAAGATCAAAATTTCTTTCTAGTCTTTCTTCCTTAACAAAAAAAATTCAACAATACCTCTTATTTTGATTCAAATTAAGAAATCATAATTAAGATTTCCCTAACTCGTAAGATCAACCTAATTTTCTTAAAAATAGATCAAATCTTTTTTCTTTTTTCAAAAAGTTTGTTAAGAAAGGAAAAATCCTATATAAAAGAGAAAATTCTATGAATATCCTAAAAGAAAGTGAAAAAGAAAGAAATTCTAAAAACTCAACGTAAACCCTCCCTCACACTTATCTCATGCATTGTCCTCAATGTATCATGAATATTGTATGCATGAAAATAAAGAGGAAGGGAAATCACCTTAGAAGTGGTGGTTCCGTGGAGGTCTGGTTGGTGTACAAAATGCGGCCAATCTAAAGAATGTGAAGTGACCTCTCTCCTAATATAGTCCAGTAATTTATTATATGTGTGTGACTTTATTTAGAAAATTATCCCCATCAAATTTTCAATTTTGAAAAATAATCTTTGAGTATTTTTTCTATATCTCTATCCCACAATAGAATGTGATACGGTGAAATGATTGATTTGGGCTCAGGAGGTATAAGAACTAATACCGACCCAAGAAATTAACTGAAATCAAGTAAAAGTTTAAGAGTCAAAATTGTTCAAAATTTGGATCCAACTAAAAAATTGAGGTTCACACATTTGTCCCATCAACGGAATGAGATTTTGTAAGATTGGTGCTGACTCGGGAAAGTGATTAAAATCGAGTAAAAATACCGGAGTCAACATTAAGTCAAAAAGTGGAATTAAATTATCAAGTTGAGATTCATGATCACATTCACACTCAAGTTTAATTTTAGGAAATGGATAACTTGCCAAATTATCAATATGGTTCTCAAAATTTTGATTTTGGTCAAGTTTAAATGGGTATGATGAAATTGAACCTTGATTTTCAATACACCATGATTCTTGGGTCGAATCGATTGGGTTAGAGAAATCAGGATTGGTCAAATATTGATAAAAGAGAGTTTTCTCATTCCTATAGATGTTGACCAATTCGCTCATCTGTGCTTCTAACCTCTTAATGGACTGGGTAACAAAATTTTGAATTTGAATCATGTCTTTCATACTCTTTTCTAAGTCATTCGGTTCTTCTTGAAAAGGTGAGTAGGAAGGTTGGTTTTGGAATCTGTTGATATTTTGACTCCATCAGATGTTGAATTAGTTGTTCGGACTCAAGCAAGATTTCTATACTCTTTTTCAAGTCAGATTTTTCTTCTTGGAGAGGTGGGACTGGAAAGGATGAGTATGAATCTTGAAAGTTTGGTGTAAATTGGAAGTCCAAACTGTTTTGAAAATATCGTTCAGACTCATGTAAGACTTCTAAACTCTTTTCTAACTCTGATTTTTCTTCAATTCATTGTTCTAGAAAAGGAGTATATGAAGCAAAATTAGGGAACGATTGCGGATAAGGTGATTGAAAAGTTGACTCGGGGGAGATGAATCCCTTTGACTCTGTGAATAGTTGAGATTATTTTAAAATTTTGGTTATAAGATTGGAGGTATGAGTTATATTGAGTCAGATAAAACCAATCTGGTCTATCTGATTGGTTCATGTCATATAAAGCCGGGTTGGAGTTATCCGAGTCAAATGAGGTTGGGGTGAAATATGGATTCATATTAAAGTTGAAAATATTTTTATTGAAATCTGTAACACCTGTTCTCGGAATACATACTTAGATACATACTCAGATTTTTGATCATATTTTTTAATTTACTTCCCGTGTTTGTTTTTGTTTTATGATTATTTATGCGATTGTTTTGTATTGGATCCAGATTCGTGAACTCGGAGTCAGTCCTTGTCTGAATTGGGAACCCGATCTAGTGTATTGCTCAATTTGTTCTTTTCAATAGTTAGATTTGACCAATTTCAGTTTCAAACATCATTTTCTAATATTTAGATTTTCATGATTTTCTAGAATTTTTTCATATTAAATTGCAAAATCTTTAAAATTGGTGTCGACTGGTATCGCTGATCTATTCCAAGATTTTTAATTTTTAAACGGAGTTGAATTTCTAAAATCTTCTTTCAGATTATTTTTTAGAATCACATTTTCTAACTTAATATATTTTTAGAGAATTTTCTGAATTTATCGCAACTCGGCCGGATTTGGTGTCGGCCGGTATTGCTGGTTGATTCTAAGATTTTTAATTTAAAAATGAGATTTTATTTCTAAAATTGATTTCATATTATTCCTCAGGGTGATATTTTTTACATCTGAGTATTTTTGGGATTTTTCTGGAATAGCCGATAGTTTTCGATATTATTATAATATTATATTTTTAGAATCTTTCCTTCTTTATTTCTTTTCTTTTCTTTCCCCCAACCCACTTGCACGCCCACGTGGTCCTGCTCCTTCCCATCACTCTTTTTCAAGCTCTTTTTTTCCTTTTCTCTCTCTTTTCCTTTTCCTTTTCTTTTTCTTCCCTCTTTCTTCTCTCCCCCTTCTTCTTCTACCGGGGAACGCCACCACCACTGCCGCTCTGGGCCCCCCGCCGCCCCCGTCACCCGACGCTGACGAGCCCTCACTCTTCTGTCTCTCCCTTTTCCTCCTCTTCTTCTTCTCCTCCTCCTCCTCCTCTTCTTCTCCTCCCTCCTCCTCCTCCTCCTCCTCTCTTCTTCTTTCTGCCTCCCTCCTCCAGATCCGCCACCGTGGAGCCACCGCTGCTGCCCTGGAGCCACCACCGACCCCCTCTACTTCTTCCTCCTCTTCTTCTTCTTCTTCTTTCTTTTTCTCTTTTTCTTTTCTTTTCTCTTCCTTTTTCCCCCCTCCCTATCTCTCCTCTGGATTCTGGTCGCGGCGGCTGGGGCCACCGCCGGCTACCTAGACGGGCCGTCGTGCCGGCCAATCCTTCTCCCCTCTCTCTTCCCTCCATATCTCTCTCACTCACTCTCTTTCTCCTCTCTCTCTCTCTCCCCCCACTCTCTACTCTGTCTGAGGACCGCAGTCAGCCAGGGCTACAGCCAGTCATCTCTGGCCGGCCATGGCCGGCCACCACTCTCCTCCTCCTTTGTTGGCCCAAAGGTTACAATACCCAGGTTATATGTTTTGATGATAACAAGCCATATAAAAGCTATTTGGTACTAATAGAAGTTAAAAAATGAATTTCAGGTTGATACAGATATTGAAGGCTCAAGAGTTCTCAAGCATGGGATATTAGGGTCTAGCTCAAACGTTGCTCAACATTAACTATCAGAGACTCCTACTTGTAGACTCATAGAGTTTGTTCACACAAATTCAATACGTTTGGTTTTTGGTTTAACTGGTTTTGGATTTCAAGTACATATATCGGGTTTTAGATTTGAACCAGTTTTAGTTCTGTTGATCTGCTTAACACCCTTTTATATTTGTTATCATAACTTTTTATTCTTATATTCAAATAACATGGTTTAACTTGTATTTCAAAGATAACTTTCAGATCTAAATTTCTTATTCAATAATCATTTTAGATTCAAATTTTAAAGATGTCAAATATTTGGTTGAACTCGATTCTTGTTCTGAAAACAACTTATAGTTTCTGATTTGACATCTGTCAGCATTTTATTGATAACTTTTTAATAAAAAATGATATTGAGTTTATTTCAGTTGCATTAAAAAGAAGACTTAAAGACTTACAAATTATTCCTATATACCTAATTCTGAATTCGGACGTTTGTAGCCTGAAAAATGTGTTACAGTTGACCAATCTGCCAGATTGACAGTAATGGCTAATTTTCTGGAGGCTGATTTTTAACATGTTTTTAAAACGTGTTTAAGTTTAAAAAAACGTGGTTAGCTGTATTAAAGGGTCAATTTCTTCCTATTTTATTCAGATAAAAGTTTTCTATGTTTACTCTTCCTAAATCCTATATAAAGGGGTCATTAGGGTAGAGATTTTTACAACAACAAATTCAAAGATCAAAAGTTTTGAGTTTTCTTGAGAAAGAGCTTTTGTTTAAGTGTTGGTCTATTATTTTCAAAAGTTTTCTGAAAGTTTTTGGTTCTTAAAATCTCTCTTCTGTTTTTATATCACTTACAAAACCTTGAGCTTCAATCTTATATATTATTCTCTAGGGTTTTGTAAAGAAAGTTTTTTAAGAGAGAGTTTGTAGTCTTTTGATCATCCAGTGCTTATTGTAATTGTTGCTACGCTACCTCTGGACTAGAGGAGTGTGATTGAGGAGTTGGGTACTCCCTAGTGGTGGTAATCCTTTGTGAAAATTCTAGTGGATCGAAAATCCTTCTGGGTGAAGGCTGGGACGTAGAGCTGGGTGCTCGAACCTCGAAACAAATCTCTGTGTTTGCGATTGGTATACTTGTGTTGTTTACTTTCTATTCATTCATTCTTATATTGTCGATCTAAACTCTCACAATAAGATTGCATTGCGCACCTCAAACTCTTATTTAGAGAAATTACGAGGAAGGAGTTTAGAGCCCTTCACTGGGTATTCAGCTTCTAATCTTACTTTGAGTGATCATTGCATCATCTCATTTTTAAATTTGTGCATTGATTAGCATATTCACATATTCACCCCCCTCTAGGTGATTTCAATTGGTATCAGAGTTAGGACTCAAGTTTTTGGCTTTACATCCTTAGAGAGATCCTATAAATTACTAATCACTATTTTCATGTATTCATTCATACACTAGTAAAGATGGCCGATAACATTAAGACCCCTTCCAAATTTGATGGACTCAACTTTCCCATATGAAAAGTTAGGATGAACATTTTTCTGCAATCTCTAGGTAGCCGAGTTGCTAAGTCTTTGACCAAGCCTTTTAGTGAACCCGCAAGTGAGGAGGACACTTGGTCCGATCTTACCTCCAAGGAAGTTGATGCTAATTCGAAGGCTCAAAATGCCTTACTTTTAGCATTAAATGTGGATGACTTAACACGGGTTATCTATTGCAAGTCCACCTATGAGATTTGGCAACACTTATTGGTCACTCATGAGGGAACATCACAAGTCAAGAGAGTTAAAATTGATCTCTTGCGTTCCCAATATGAATGCTTTAAAATGCAAGAAAATGAATCTATTGATGATATGATTACTAAGTTTACTAAAATCACAAATGCTCTTGCTTCTCTAGGTGATGAAATCATAACGACCAAAAGGTGCGTAAGGTGATTTGTGCTCTCCCTTCATCACAGGAAATCAAAGCTACCACCTTGAAGGAATTTAATGAAAAAGACGAGATGGAGCTCATAAGTCTTATTGGAAATCTTAAGACTCATGAGATGGAGAAAAAGGCTACAGAAGAAGCGGCGCCTCAAAAGAAAAAGTCTATTGCTTTCAAGTCCACCTCCACCATCTACGATGATGAAGAAGATGGTGAAGAGCTATCTCTTCTTGTGAGAAATGTAAAAAGAATGTACCACAAGAATAAGCTCAACCATAGAAGCGATGGGAATCACATGCTACAACTGTCGGAAATCCAGACACATCATGGCCGATTGTCTAGATTTCAAGAAAAAGATATCTTCCTCCTTGAAGCAAAAGAAGCAGTTTGTAAAGAAGGTATTCAAAGCCACTTGAGATTCGAAAAGTGAATCCAAAGATGAAGTTAACACGGCTAATGTGTTTCATGGCAAACACACCTAAGGTAACTATCGAACCATATGATGATGATAGTGAAATAAGTAAAGGAATGTTATTACAAGCTTTCATTGAACTTTTAAAAAGTTTTGATTCTAAAAAGGAAGATTGTTTAAAATTGAAAAATGAAAATGAAATGCTTAAAATTCAAATTGCTATTTCTTCAAAAGAAAAGGATGAATTATCTTACACTCTTATTTCAACACAAAGAGATTTTGATGCCTATAGAGTTGCATGCAAAGCTAAATATCCTAAAATTGATGAAAATGAGCTTTCTATGTTAAAAACTAGAACAAATGATTTGGGAAATGTTTTAAAAGAATGTGCTTTTAACAATACTAAATTAGAAGAAATATTTTTAAAAAACACAATCATACTACACATGCTCTCACACACACACCAAGCATGATCATACACCACATGTTCACCATGTTCATAAACCACATATTCATCATGCACATCATGCTTTCAAGTATGGGAGATTTTATAAATGTACTTATTGTGGCCGAAATGGTCATCTAGCTAAATTTTGTTATGATCGTATAAATGGTACTAATAATCATGTTTGGTTTAGGAAAGGTGCTAACCCCCTTGGACCCAATAAGATATGGGTACCAAAATCCACCCCTATTGCATTTGATGTAGGTGTGGGCTCTCACTTAACGTGAGAGTAATTGTGTTTTGATGGTGGATGCATTTGTGCTTGATGGACACTATATTAGATGCATCACTTTCAAGGATGTTTGGTGGGAGGACCACCTTGGTTTGAAGACTAAGAGATTACCCTATTTGCTTTGGTAACAATCTCTAACTCCTATTTTATTCACATGCTTTCATATAAATATTTTTTGCATGTTATGGTTTCAATGCTCATTATGATTGATCATGTTTAGATTCATGCTTTGGTTTATGTGCTTGATTTTGTACTTCATGATTTTGATTACTTGTTTAAATATAGTTTTCATTAAAACTTGTGTAAATACTTGTACAAGTAGTGAGCTACACTTGGTTACTATGAGTTTGTGCTTCATTGCTCACTTGTACTCATTACACGTACTTGTATAGCCTAGTTTTGATGTTCTCTCATTTACACTTGTATTTTCTATTTTTGCACATAGTTTCATGATAATGTGTTAGCTTCATGTATATGTTACTTTTGTCTAAACTAATAAATATACATGTACATCTTTAAGCCACTTGCCTTTATGCAATATACTGTTGTGGATTTGTTTATACTTGGATAAGTATGTATACTCTAGTTTATACAAAACATACATATGTCTTGAGGTTTTTTTGTTTTGATGAAAATTAAACTTCTATATTTTTCATGTTTGTAAAGGAATTTGATTTGAGCTTAAATGCCTTATTTTCATGATTTTGTTGATTACATGATTCTTACACTCTATATTTGGTGTTTACTCATGACTTTATTTTCATGAGCATATATGTGCTTTATAGACTTTGAGTGTAAATTATTCTGTGATTTTCATGTTTTCATGGGATGTATAATTTGGTTTTATATTTTGAAGGATTTCTTACTAGTTTATAAAAATATCTTTAAAACTAGTTTCTATTCTTCAAATGGTAAAGTTTTCAAACTATGCCTATTTACTTTCAAATCATGATTTTTGAAAATCCCTACCTTCTAAGGGCGGTTGGATGGGCGACCATGCCTTGTATACCCTTCTTGAATATCTTTTAAACTTGTACATGATAAGGGTGGTAAGTTTGAGTTATACACTTGATCCTCATTATATTTCTATTGGTATCAAAATTGATATTTCATATATCTATATACTCATATGTATTTTCTATATATGCCTCATATTTCAATTGGTATATCCATACATACATATATATGATTTGATTATGCTTGTTTAACATGTCTTTACAATTTTTTTTTGAAAAAGTACAAATTATGTTTGCTAAGCTTGATTTAGCTCATCATGTCAATTATTTTTTATTAGTATTTATTACAAGCTTATGCATTGTTTCTTTTAGTATTTCATAAAGGGGGAGAAAATTTTTGTTTTTAAATTGGTTTTATATAAAATTGGTATTGGTTGTATTTTCAATTTGTATCAGTTTTCATTTTAAATTGGTATCTTACTCCCACCATTTATGATGTAAAATACTTTGGTTTGATATATGCTAACATTTTCAATATTAGTATCAATGATCTTAAATTGGTATTATTCTCCATTTGGTATCCTTATTGCAAAATGATTTTAGTGTTTATCTAAAAATTTGATTTTTACCTTTAATTGGTATCAATATGTTTATCAAAAATTTAAATTGGTATAAAAAAACTTAAGTTTTGATCTTTAAGATTTGATGATATGACAATTGATTGTTTTTTTCCTTAACTCCTTTGTTAATGAATTGACAAAAAGGGAAAGAGATATTTGAGTTTATGTATGCATATATGCATGTTTATATCTTATTTATGCATATATTGTTTGTTGGTTGTTTCCTAACCCTTTTGATATATGACAAAAAGGGGGAGAAGTATTTTTCATGTTTTGGTTTCATGTTTTGTATATGTTTATCTCATATATGTAGGTTTCATGTTTTGTACATGTTCATATATGTATATGTTTTCATGTTTTATACTTGACAAAATAGAGCATTATTTGAGGGGAAGCTTTTACCTCCCTCCTATATTTTGTTTTACAACTTATATGTTTTGTCATCATCAAAAAGGGGGAGATTGTGGCCCAAAGGTTACAATCCCCGGGTTATGTGTTTTGATGATAACAAAGCATATAAAAGCTATTTGGTACTAATAGAAGTTAAAGAATGAATTTCAGATTGATACAGGTATTGATGGTTCAAGAGTTCTCAAGCATGGGATATTAGGGTCTAGCTCAAATGTTGCTCAACATCAACTATCAGAGACTCTTGCTTATAGACTCATATAGTTTATTTTGTTAAAGAATAGTATATACGTTTGAAGCTCAAACACACACACACAAATTCAATACGTTTGGTTTTTAGTTTAACCGGTTTTGGATTTCAAGTACATATATCGGGTTTTAGATTTGAACCAGTTTTAGTTCTGCTGATCTGCTTAACACCCTTTTATATTTATTATCATAACTTTTTATTCTTATATTCAAATAATATGATTTAACTTGTATTTTAAAGATAACTTTTAGAACTAAATTTCTTATTCAATAATCATTTTTAGATTCAAATTTTAAAGATGTCAAATATTTGGTTGAACTCTATTCTTATTCTAAAAACAGCTTACAGTTTTTGATCTGACATCTGTCAGTGTTTTATTGATAACTTTCTAATAAAACATGATATTGAGTTGATTTTAGTTGCATTAAAAAGAAGACTTAAATATTTACAAATTATTCCTATTATTCGGACGTTTGCAGCCTGAAAAATGTGCTCAAAGTTGACCAATCTGCCAGATTGGCAGTAATGGCTAATTTTCTGGAGGCTGATTTTTAACATGTTTTTAAAACGTGTTTAAGTTTAAAAAAACGTGGTTAGCTATATTAGAGGGTTAATTTCTTCCTCTTTTATTTAGGTAAAAGTTTTCTATGTTTACTCTTCCTAAATCCTATATAAAGGGGTCATCAGGGTAGAGGTTTTTACAACAACAAATTCAAAGATTAAAAGTTTTGAGTTTTCTTGAGAAAGAGCTTTTGTTTAAGTTTTGGGCTATTATTTTCAAAAGTTTTCTGAAACTTTTTGGTTCTTAAAATTTCTCTTCTGTTTTCATATCACTTACAGAACCTTGAGCTTCAATCGTATATATTATTCTCTAAGGTTTTTGTAAGGAAAGTTTTTTAAGAGAGAGTTTGTGGTCTTTTGATCATCCGGTGCTTATTGTAATTGTTGCTACTCTACCTCTGAACTAGAGGAGTGTGATTGAGGAGTTGGGTACTCCCTAGTGGTTGTAATCCTTTGTAGAAATTCTAGTGGATCGAAAATCCTTCTGGGTGAAGGCGGGGACGTAGAGCTGGGTGCTTGAACCTCGAAATAAATCTCTGTGTGCGATTGGTTTACTTGTGTTGTTTACTTTCTATTCATTCATTCTTATATTGTCGATCTATACTCTCACAACAAGATTGCATTGCGCACCTCAAACTCTTATTTAGAGGAATTATGAGGAAGGAGTTCAGAGCCCTTCACGGGGTATTCGGCTTCTAATCTTGCTTTGAATGATCGTTGCATCATCTCATTTTTAAATTTGTGCATTGATTAGCATATTCACCTATTCACCCCCCTCTAGGTGATATCATCCTTTCTCTCTCTCAGTCTCCCTCGTTCTCTCTCCTGAAAATTCTTTCTTCTTTCTCTCTAGCTCCTCTCTCCATAAAATATTCTCTCTCTCTCATGGTAATCGTGGGTATGGCCCAGGCGTGTGTGCACGTGTTTTGAAAGTTCAAGATTTTGTGGTGTTTTCTGAAGATTTTAGGCGAGTGTTCCCGCCTCTTTTGGGGTATCGCCGCTTCGACGGGTGATTGTATTTTATTCATGTAAATTGTGTAATTTCTGTGATTGTATATTTGTATCAGTATATATATTCTTGTATTCTGTAAAGGAATTTGTATGTGGCCGAGTGCCGAGGATTGTATGCAGTAGCTCTGTGACAAATGCATGTATAGCATAGTTTAAATAATGTACATATACTCTGCCTGTGCTATGTTTTATATCTGCTCTATTATCATGCGTGGCCGATCCTTCATGGTCGTTTAGCTCCGGACTCCCTACTCGGCCTTTGGGCTCTACACTCAGCCTCCTGGCTTCACCATTCTACGGTAGTCTAGTTATTTTTATGTTGATATGTGTGCTCATGTGGTACTAACATCTCATGCATGTACTATACCCAGCTTTCAGGCTGCGTTGGGTTTTCTATACCCAACCTTCGGGTTACGTTCAGCCTCCGGGTTCCGTTCAGCCTCCGGGTTCTTAGCTCTGCCTGATTGGCGTGTTCAGCGCTCAGCACTTTATCACTGGACTCGCTAAGACGGAGCTCTGTCGAATTTCAAACTCGCATTTAAAGCTGAGTCGTTCTGATAACTCCGCCAAGCGCTTTAGAGATTAAACAATATTCGCTAGACGTGCTTCCAGCTTGCTTAGCTCTGCTTGATTGTTCGCTTGTTTGCTCGCTTGATTCCTGTATTACTCAGCCTCCGATTTCACCACTCTACTGATACCTTAGTTACTACCTGTTATATGCGTATGTATGATACTGACACTTCTGCAAATACCTACTCTGCCTTCTGGCTTATTAGCCTATGGGTTCTCACCCATTTTCTCGAAAGAAGAGTGTTTTCAGACCGTCAGGTCTTTCAGCTACACTTGGTAGGCGGATCTAGCGCTCAATGCTTTACTGCTGACTCCGTTCGAGCGTTGTTACGCCATGAGCATAGCTCCGCCACGCGCGGTAGTATAGCGTTCATACACTCGCTCCATCGTTGCGTTTAGCTGTGCCGCGAGCGGTAACCACGCCGAACGTGATGGCGTCTAGTATTGTACGTTAGCTTCGCTCCAGCTTGTTTAGCTTCGCTTGGATGTACACAGATTGCATGCTCGCTTCTCTAATTGATAATTTAACCATTATTCTTTCCTTGATGATTTTGAAGAGTTTGAAAACTATACTTGTATTGTTTTTCAAAGCTGTATCATTTTTTTGTGTTCGTACCGATCTCTTGTATCGGTACCGTTTTCCTGTATACGTACCGATCTCCTTTACCAATACTGTTTTCTTGTATTATGTAATGCGATAGTGATATCTACTGCACTATTACTTGACATGTTATTACTTGACACCTGACTTCTGCATGCTATCACCTAACTATTGTTTGTTATCACCTGACACCTGTTTGATATTACTTATTACCTACCACCTGATACATTACTGCTTGCTTGTGATTATTATATTTTGAGAATCCTGTTTACTGCTTGCTTGTGATTATTATATTTTGAGAATCCTGTTCTGCTATCCTATATTATATACAGTGACCTGTATTTCTAGTACTTATGTACTCCTGTAACTCCTGAACCTGTCCTGTTCTTGCTATTCCCGTAATGTGATAATTACATAATAATAAACTATAAAAAGGCTAACTTACATCAGGTAAGGGAGAAACTGATGGACTTCAAGTGATGAATATATTTACAGTGGTATTAGATATGTTGTGTAGCTAAAACTTTTGGATCTACCTGAGGGCCTCCAGGTGTTTGAGGGGAGCGCTGGCTCCCTACCTCCTGTTACATCCATGAATGGGCATAATATAACACCCACTTCCTATAGGCCTTACAGCTGGTTCCGTACACCAGCAACAGAACACCCTGGGTCGTGGTCTCGGGCATCTACGAGACCCATTGTAAACATAACCCATTGGTCTCCTCATTAGTTTCTAATAACAACTTTAACTTACTCATATATGGATGTATGTGTGATGGGACGCTAGGGCACATACCTAGATATATGGTTAGGACGAGTAATAATAACAATAAAGTGCTAATTAATAATTTGTTGTTCATTTTGCAATTTAGGTTATATACACTCGGATTACGGTAACATGGGGCATAAGGTATATAGATGAGGGTTTCTTTGTTTGGATTATTCCTTCGATGTACTTGTCACATGAAGCCGTAAACTGAGTTAGTACAACTGATTTTGCTTGTGTTCGGTATTATCAATTTTATCGGTTTTATCAATTTTTATGTTGTTTTCTTAGTTTAGGAGACAATTCAGGTTATATGAACTCAGGATATGGTGACGTGAGGTATAGGGTATATATATGAGGGTTTCCTTATTTGGATTATTCCTCCGACGTACTAACCTCACGGATCGATAATTTGGGCTTATATAATTGGTTTTACCACATTTATTTTACTTGCTACCTCATTCCTTGCTCCTGTGTGTTTGTGCTCACGACACGATTTTCAATACATGTTCTTGAACTCGAATTTATCAATACACGTGTGCTTGTCCATGCACACCACTTGACATTCACCATACCACTTGTTGGAAAGTTCTGACTCCCCTGAACCTGCATGTTCAGATCTTGGAGTTTGGACCGTGGTGGACTTCCTGGTGATCAGAGTTGCGCAACGGTAGCGTCATGGATTAGCAATTGACCGTCCAGAGCCCTATCCTTCCAGCCCCCTTGCTTGTCTCTCAAGTTTTTCTTTCGTAACTCGTGAGCATCTTTTGTACTGTTCATTATTGTATATCTCTTTGTATCCTCGCATTTGCGCCTATCTGTGATGTAATATTCTTGTAATATTATGTCACATCCTGTGATAACTTTATAATTGTACTCATATGTTGGAATGTATAATGCACCATATACTTTTGTACTCTAATTCTTGCCTGTATTGATGCTTAGCGTATATTTGTGAGGGTATTTTTGACCTACGTATATACGTCGCAGTAATGTCTCCATATCCGCTGGATCGAGGTGTTACATAATCTATCAATAAACACATAAAAAAATCAAACAACAAAAAAGAAAAAAAGAAAAATAAAAACAAGCCTATACTAGGATTAATCTAGTCCAAGACGACTCCTAACTGGTCGACTGTCCACGAGAGGGACATTGCAGTAATCGGCCCACGAGCTAATCGGACAGGTAAAGGCAAAATTTAGTATGCGGTATCCGTGCTTAAGCAACAAGGCTTAATTATGCCAAACCACAAAATCTTCAAGGCTTAACCTCTTAATTCCCAATACTTAGCATCGATTTAACAAGAGTCCGGTACTATCAACTTCTTCCCGAGGTCAATCTCTTAATGAGTCTGAGATGTCCCTAGGGGCAACGTCTAGCAAGTTTTATTTAGGAGTAGGTTATATGAGTGGGGAGGTAGTTTTTGGGCTAAGGGAGAGTAATGACTGATTTGTCACATACATTGCATTCATGTTGTCACTTTACCACACTTGTTCGCTAATAAATGATATTAATAAGTGTCTTTTTTATTTGATAAATGTAGGCCCAAATGCTCAAAGGAATAAAAGAAGAACAAGCCCAAAAGCCCACTTTATTCTGAATTAATTCAGAATAAATTCGAAGTGAAAAAATCTGGGCTATATGTTGGCATATCAAGGGGTTGAGAAAAACTCTCCTTGAATCGAGGAATCGAAGCCAGAAAATCAAAAGCCGATTCAGTCAGCGGTTGAAGCAGCAACAAGAAAACCAGCAGGAGATACGAGCCCCACTTCAAACCAGGAGCCTCCTCCCCTTTGGTGTGGCCACGTGGCCACACCAGGGCCGCGAAAACGCGGCCCAAGCCGCGTTTCTGCGGCCAACTGATTTCAGTTGGGGGAGCGTTTACTCCCCCAACGTTCCCGGAATCCTGATTCTTTAGTTTTTGGCTATAAATACCTCTTTCAGCAGAGAAAAAGGCAGCGAAGACTAGGATTAAATTTTGCACTTATTTTCTTAGGATCTAGGTTCATTGTTAGCTAGAAAGAAAGTTGTAATCTTGCTTTTTAAGTTGTAGTCCAGTTGTAAAAACTTGTGAGAGAGAGGACTGAGAGCTTGTACTTGAAGGTTGAAGTGACATCAATACAAAAGTCGGGCCGATTTCTCTTTCACTTGCAGTACGGTATGCTTTATATTATGTCGTTATTTTCTTCGCTTTCCATGAGTAACTAAACACTTTTTCTGGGCTAGCTATCGACTCTCTCTTATTTTCTTCTCTTCTGTTTTTAAAAGAAAAAGACCCGATGACTCATATGCATGCCTCCCATAAAAGCCTTTCTTTTTAAAAGTGTTCTTGAAGGCACATGAGGATGGGTATGGATATTTGATTCACCATTCTTTCTTGAACTTCTTGTGAATCATTTTTAATTCATTCTTGCTTCTTCGCGCTTTATGTTTTAATATCCGATTCCAACTCTTTCTTGAAGAAAAAGGACTCAAACCTTCTGCATCTTATGTGCTTTACTCAAAGCTTTCTAAAAAAAAAGCAACTTTAAGTTTTGCAAATGATAACTTGAGGGACTTAATACTTTAAGAGAAGAATGAACAATTGAGTAGGAAGATAGTAAGCCCAGATTTGATTTCTTATTATAAACAACATCACAACTCTTAAAGCTTTTTCTAAAGATCACCTCCTCCAAATCCTTTTCTGAAAATTGAAATTTCTCATTTTCATCTCTTTTCCTTACATTCTCTTTTTCCAAAAAAAAAACGAACACAAACTCCTTGCTTTTAAAACGACTCATCGAAACGCTTCCATCGCATCCCTCCTTGTGGACACGACCCGTTAGCCACAAGCTACATGGTACATTCTTAAACTCATTGGTTGTTTCTTTATTTTAGCAATCAACGACTTTCGCACCTTATCTTTACTAGGGTTTGGCCCTTAAGTTCGACTCGTGCACGTGTGTAATATAGGCAATAATAAACACTTAAGCAAGTAAATTACCCACATATTTCTCCTAAGTTATATGCAATGCAATATGTACACCTCGGTTCAGCACTCAGCACCAGAACAAAATACAGTAATATGAAATTAAAATTTGAAACGTGCCTACAATGCAAAATAATGCTGTAACGCCCCGATCCTACGGTACGGAGACGTTACTGCAACGTATATACGTAGGTCAGAAATACCCTCACGATATACGCTAAGCATCAGTACAGGCAAGAATCAGAGTACGGAAGCAAGTGGTGCATTATACATTCCAACACATGAGTACAATTACAAAGTTATCACCGGAGGTGATAAATATTACAAGAATATTACATCACAGATAGGCGTAAATGCGAGAATACAAAGAGATGTACATATATGAACAGTATAATGGCACTCACGAGTGTACAAAAGGAAAACTCAAGAGGCACACAGGGTCCTGAAAGGATAGAGCTTCAGATGGTCAGGAGATCCAAGCTACCGCTGCACCTCTTAGGTCAGCAACCAAGAAATCCCCTAGCTCCAAGCTCCAGGACCTGGACATGAGGATCCAGAGGAGTCAGAACTCCCCAGGCGAGTGGTGAGGCGAAAGCCAAGTGGCGAGCATATCTAAGCACATGTGTATCGATAAATCCAAGTCATAAATAACCATTGAAAACCGTGTCGTGAGTACCAGCATACAGGAACAAGAGGGATATAGCAGGTGACTTCCAGTAGAGAATACACTTGGTATAATAAGATAAGAGTAGGTAAAGAGATGAGAAGTAGAGTAGATAGGACAACACCAGATATCTCCTAAACTAACATAAAACCGATAAAACCGAATAAAAACCGATTACGAGTAAAACCGAATACAAATGGTCTATATTAACTTTCTACTTTAATTAGGCTATCTAAGTTGTAGGTTTTAGTATGCGTCCCATTTCACATACTTCTACTTACAACTTATAGAGCAAGTTATTTAGAAACTGATGAAGTTTTGATGAACCATGTTTAGAATGGGCCCCGTACATGCCCGGGACAACGGTCCAGGAGTATCCGGTGCTGAGCCAGAACGTACCGCTAGGTACCGGGACTTATGTACGCCCGAACAGGAATAGAGTATCGCAGATCCCATAGAAATAGGTCTAGGGCGTGTGCATACTCGGCAGGAATAATCAGGAGTAGGGGTGCCAGCACACCCCACGGAATCCCTGGTGGCCGCCAGGTGATCCCTCAAGTATGTGGCCACGCGTGACTCGATAAGACCACCATAAACATGACTATTCAGGACTCATCAGTTTCCCCGAACCGGGTGCAAGTTGTCTTATTGTAATTATCATGTCATTATCAATTTACGGGAAGAGCAGGAGCAGGACATGATCAGGAATTCAGGAGTACAGGTTACTGTATATAATACAAGATAACAGGTCACTGTATATAATACAGGATAACAAGGCAGGATTCCCGTAAATGTGATAATCACAAGTCATTAATATAACAGGAGTACTTAACAGGCATAACAGGAGTCATAACAAGCATAACGGGAGTTCATAACAAGAGATCATGTACTACATTCCCGTAATGTGATAATCAAGAGTAAAGAGTTATTCGTAACAGGTATCAGGTTTTATCACGCCAATGACAAGTGTTCATGTAGATGACAGGTGACATAACACGAGTCAGTGTCAAGTAGTAGCATGTCGGGTGTCAGGTGATAACATATCAAGTGTTAAATGATACAGACAGGTATATGTCAAGAGTTTACATAACAAGCTTGTATATGACAAGTGTTAGAGTAATAGTTGAGCATAATCAAGCGGAGCTAAGCGAGCTGGAAGTACAGACAGCAAACAGTATTTAACACTGGAGCGTCTGGCAAGATTACCGGGACAACTCGGCTTAAAGTGCGAGTAAGAAATCCGGCAGCATCCCGCCTAGACGAATCTAGTGGTAAAGTGCTGAGCGCTGATCATGATAACCAGGCGGAGCTGAAAAACCTGACGGTCCCAATCACTTCCCTTTCGAGATAGTGAGAGACCGGAGGCTGAAGGCTGAGGGACCAAGAACGCTCGGGGTTTAAGCGCACTCTCGGTGGCTGCCAGCCATCCCAGGAGTGGGCAGAAACCCAGAGTTCAACGACCACGAAGGGTCGGCTACGCATAGTATAAAGCAGTAAAATACATATAAACATGGAATAAAATACATGTCGACCCGACGAAGCGGGGAAACCCAAATGGAGGCGAGGACACTCGCCTAAATCACCGGAATGCCGAAAAGTCCGAAATCTATGGAACTCGCGCACGCGCCATAAAATATAATAATATATAATTATTTAGAGAGAGAAAGTGAAGAGGAGAGAGAAAGAGTGAGAAACCTAGAGAGAGAAATATATGAAAAGAGAGAGTGCACAGGTAGACGCGGGTTTTGAGAGTGAGACGCGAGGGTCGCAGACGCGGGGGTCGCGTCGCGGGAATAGCAGACGCGGGAATCACAGACGCGGGAATCGCGTCGCGAAGGCGCCACAAACGCGGGGTTCGAGACCTGCGTTCAAGTCAGGGCACGAGGAGAACGCGGACGCGGTCGTGGGTTCTGCGTCGCGTTAACACGAGAAGAACACAGACGCGGGCATAAGCTCCGCGTCGTGTTGATACAGGAACGCGAAGGCCGCGTTAAGAATTGTTTGGACGCGGGAGTGAGATCCGCGTCAGCAATCGATCAGAGAAAGAGAGTGACAGAGAGATGGGAGACGCATGGATAGGGAGCGAGAGGAAAAGGTGATTTTGTTGTGGTGGTGTTATTTGGTGAAGAAGATGGATTTTGATGGAGTAATAAAAGAAAGTGAAGGAGGTGATGTTTTGATGGTGAAAGTGATGGTGGAAGTGAAGATGGTGGTGGAAAATAGTAGAGGTGATGGTGATGAAAAAGGTTAAGAAAGATGGTGGTGATGACGTTTAGTTGTTGTCGTTGCAATTATCACCGGAATGATTACCGGAATAATCGTGAACGATTACCGGAATAATCATCGGAGATGTTGCCGATGAATAAGAGCTCGGCCCTAATCCAAGGAGGGTGGCCGGCCTGGAGTTGGTGGTGGGGTGATTAGTCACATATATTGCATTTACATTGTCACCTTACCATACTTTTTAGCTAATAAATCCTATTAATAGTCTTCTTTTTCTTTGTTAAATGTAGGCCCAAGTGCTAAATGAAAGAAAAGAGAAAAACAAAGCCCAAAAGCCCACCCAATTCTGATTAATTCAGAATAAATTTGAAATGAAGAAATCAGGAAAAAATCTTAGCATATAAGGAAGATTGAGAAGAATCCTCCCTGAATCAAGCTGAAGAAATCAGGGAAAAATCTTAGCATATAAGGAAGATTGAGAAGAATCCCCCTGAATCAAGATGAAGAAATCAGGGCAAAATCTTGGCATATAAGGAAGGTTGAGAAGAATTCTCCCTGAATCAAGCACAATCAAAGGCTGTTTTGTCAACTTTTGAAGCAAAAATAAGAAAATCAGAAGAAGATACGGGAAATACATTAGACCAAGAGATTCCCCCAATCTTCCTAGGATCTTCTCTTTTTGGTTTTTTGCCTATAAGTACTGGTTTCAACAAAGAGAAAAGGGCGAAGACTAGGATTAAATTTTGCACTTATTTTCTTAGAATCTAGGTTCATTGTTAGCTAGAAAGAAAGTTGTAATCTTGCTTTTTAAGTTGTAGTCCAGTTTCATAAACTTGTGAGAGAGAGGACTGAGAGCTTGTACTTGACGGTTGAAGTGACAGCAATACAAAAGTCGGGCCGATTTCTCTTTCACTTGCAGTACGGTATGCTTTATATTATGTCGTTATTTTCTTCGTTTTCCATGGATAACTAAAAGGTTTTCTGGGCTAGCTATCGACTCTCTTTTGTTTTCTTCTCTTCTGTTTTTAAAAGAAAAAGTCCCGATGACTCATATGCATGCCTCCCTTAAAAGCCTTTCTTTTTGAAAGTGTTCTTGAAGGCACATGAGGATGGGTATGGATAGTTGAATTCACCATTCTCTCTTGAACTTCTTGTGAATCGTTTTTAATTCATTCTTGCTTCTTCGCGCTTTATGTTTTAATATCCGATTCCAACTCTTTCTTGAAGAAAAAGGACTCAACCCTTCTGCATCTTATGTGCTTTACTTAAAGCTTTCTAAAAAAAAAAAGCAACTTTAAGTTTTGCAAATGATAACTTGAGGGACTTAATACTTTAAGAGAAGAATGAACAATTGAGTAGGAAGATAGTAAGCCCAGATTTGATTTCATATTATAAAACAACATCACAACTCTTAAAGCTTTTTACAAATCACTTTCTCCAAATCCTTTTCTGAAAGTTGAAATTTCTCTTTTTCATCTCTTTTCTTTCCATTCTCTTTTTCCTAAAAAACGAACACAAATTCCTTGTTTTTAAGCAACTCATCGAAAAGCTTCCATCGCATCCCTCCTTGTGGACACGACCCGTTAGCCACAAGCTACACGGTACATTCTTAAACTCATTGGTTGTTTCTTTATTTTAGCAATCAATTTTTGGCGCCGTTGCCGGGGAGGGAACGGTGTAGTTGTTTTAACAACTTTTGTGTGTTTGTTTCAGGGACTCGAAGACCAAGATCTAGCATTCAAGCTTTGCCAAGAAGACTTGAAAATTCTGTGCCCCTACTCTCGAAAGTAGGAAACAGAATTTCAAGAAATTGCTTTGCAAATCTGAAATTTTTTTGGGACTACTAAAAATTTTGTTTTGCAGGACATATTGCTCGCAAAAACTTTAGTTTTTATATGTCATATTTGTGCTAGTGTTTCTATCCAACATCCCTGTTTTTAAGTCAACAGTAAAATATTCGTTGAAAGTTAAAAATTGATTAGACATTTGCATTCTAAGCACAAGTCTTTTCAATTCTTTTACTTTACTGTTGAAGAGAGCTGGAGACAAGGTATGTATGCATAACATATAGTTTAGGAAACATTCTTGGGTGATTTTGCTTTTGAATGCTACTTTCCTATATCTTGCACACTTGCACGAATCAATTCTAAGGGCAAAACCCAAATCAAGATAAGGTGGGGAAGTCATTACCCTTCCTTAGCCCACAAATCATCTCCAAGCACGCACAACCTAAGCCTAATTAAAATTTGATAGACGTTGACCTTAGGGACATCTCGAACTCAATAGGAGATTATCTTAAAGAGGAAAAGTGTTGGAAATTGACTCCTGTAAAATCAGTGTCAAGGAAAGGGATTGAGGGCCGAAAGCCCGAAGATTGGTGGTTACTTAATTAAGGAACGTCTTTTGACGGAAAACCTCCCACCAATCTTGCCCTGACCTGGCTGATTAGCTTGTGGTCAAGGTCTACATTCTACCTCTTGTGGACAATCAACCAGTTAGGAGTTGTCTAGGTCAAGGATACCTTAGACTAGGCTTGGTTGATTTTTATTGTTGACTGCTGTTTGTACTTGTTGTGATTGTGATTGTGTTTGTGTATGCAAGTGTGGTCGAGAGACCCCAATTCATCTAGGTTGACTAGGAACACATCACCACCTAAGTTTGAACCAAGACCAGATCCGGTAATGGCTCAATCCACATCACTGCAGGATAGGTTCTACCCCATTAGGACCTCACTTCCATCGTGCATTTCACTTCCATCGGTTGGTGACTACAATTTCGAGCTCAAGCCTCAATTCATCAACACACTCCCCAAATTTCATGGTTTAGAGTCCGAAGATGCCTACTTCTTCATAAGAGAATTTGAGGAAGTATGTCTTATGATGAAAATCCACACCTTGTAGACGATGCTATTAGGTTGAGATTTATCCCGTTTGCACTTAAAGACCTAGCAAAAAAGTGGCTCTACAGCTTAGCAGCCGGTTCCATCACATCTTGGGATAGTTTCATCAAGGTCTTCTTGAAGAAATTCTATCCTATCCATAAAACCGCTCTCATTAGGAAGACGATCATGCAATTCAAGCAAGAGCCTAGTGAACCGTTCTGGAGGTACTTTGAATGCTTTAAGGACCTCCTTGTCTAATGTCCACATCATGGAATAGAGAAATGGCGACAATGTCAAATTCTCTATGACGGTTTAGACTATTCCACCAAAACTCTCTTAGAAAGTATGTGCCAAGGGGGTTTCTTGCAGAAAGATGAAGATGAGGGATGGGATTTGTATGAAAATTTAGCTGAGAAAATCATCCAATGGGAATCTGCGAGTGAGACCCCTAAGAATCCTAACTCCATCTCTTCAAAAGGAGGTCTCCACTCTATAGAATCGTCCATCGCTAATGAGGCTAAGTTAGCTAATTTAGCTAGAAGACTGGAAGCTCTAGAGACGAAAGAACCAAGTCCAGTCAATCAAGTCAGCCCGAACCAATTTCCACCCCCGGGCTGCACTTACTGTCAAGCCATGAACCATGTATTCGAGGAATGCCCAGTGTTTCAGGCTCAGCAATCCTATCACGAACCGATGAATGCGGCTTTTTCAAGGCCGAACAACAATCCTTACGCACCAACGTACAATCCCGGCTGGAGAAATCACCCTAATTTCTCATGGAGCCAGAACAACAATGACAATTCACGATTCAATCATGCTAACCACTTCCATCATGGTAACAATTCTTCCAATCATCAACCCAACTTCTCCAATTTCCATAATAATTCTCCCAACCATCCACCAAGCTTTCCAAATTATCAACAGAACTTTCCTAACCAAGCTCCACAATCCTCCTTCCAGAATCCTCAATTGGAAAGAAGAATGACTGACTTTGAGAGAAACATGGAGAGATATATGAAAAACCAAGACTCTCTCATGCAAACCATTCAGAGGCTAGAAGTTCAAATGAGTCAACTAGCCAACCCACAAAATGAGAGACAAAAGGGTACCCTGCCTAGTCAGCCAATCACCAATCCGAGGAACTCCCAACAAGCTCATCTGGCTGAGGATCCTTCATTCAATCAATGTAATGCTGTGCATACATTGAGGTCAGGAAAGAAATTTGATAATCAAGTGTCAACACCCACCAATCCTATTCAGCACAACCACAATCAAGCTTCCACCTCATCCAATCCAATTTCTTCTAATTCGGACGAGTCTGAAAAAGACAAGTCAGCCAGCCAGGTGCACCAGCCTATAGTACCATTTCCGAATAGGCTGAAAAACAACAAGCAAAACCCGCACATGGACAAGATAATCGAGATGTTTAACAAGTGAAGATAAATGTGCCACTTCTTGATGCCATCCAACAAGTTCCTTCCTATGCTAAGTTTCTTAAGGACATATGCACCAAGAAGAGAAAGACTAATGTTCCTAAGAAAGTCTTCCTAGCCACTAATATTAGTGAGCTATTTTCGGGTCCTATCCCTGTCAAGTACAAAGATCCAGGTAGCCCCACCATTACCTGCACATAGGACAAGCTGAGATTAGTCGTGCACTTCTTGACTTGGGAGCAAGTATCAACTTGCTTCCATTCTCTGTTTATCAACAACTCGGGTTGGGTGACCTTAGTCCAACTCGAGTCACCATCCAACTGGCTGACCGTTCTATTAAAGTTCCAAAAGGGAAAATTAACGATGTCCTGATTCGGGTAGGAGAGTTCATATACCCTGTCGATTTCATAGTTTTGGAGACACAACCTGTGTCCAACTCCAATCGTAGGGCTCAAACTCCGGTCATCCTAGGTCGACCATTCCTTGCCACTGCTAATGCCATCATCAATTGCAGGAATGGGTCTATGAGGTTAACCTTTGGAGACATGACTAGAGAAGTCAATGTCTTCCATCTAGGAAAACAACCCCGTGACATCGAGGACCAAACTTTTGAAGTAAACCAAATTGAGAACTTGACAAGTGAACACGGAGAAGAATTGAAATCAGAAATGGAGATTGACTTCGAGTTAGAGTCTGATGACTTTAATCTCGATCAGGTGGTAGACTCTGCTATAAATTGGGCTTCAAACCCAATTTCACCTACAATGGAGCCAACAGATTTGACTAGTCCTTCTAGTGAGCCTGCCTCTTCCTTAGAATTGAAAGCCCTTCCTGCGCATCTCAAGTACGCCTATCTAGGCGAACAAGAGACCTTTCCCGTCATCATTGCCTCTCATTTAAATGACGGGGAAGAAAAAGATTTGAAAGATATTCTAAGGAAACATAAGGAAGCCATCGGGTGGACTATGACTGATATTAAGGGATTAAGTTCAACCATCGTTCAACACCGCATCCATCTCAATGAAGACGCCACACCCAAGAGAGACCCGCAGCGTAGGTTAAACCCTATTATGCAAGAGGCTGTTCATGCTGAAATCATAAAACTCTTAGACAATGGAATAATTTATCCCATTTCGGATAGCCAATGGGTCAGTCCTGTCCACGCGGTCCCAAAGAAATCTGGTTTCACCGTTGTGGAAAACGAGAACAAAGAGTTGGTTCAAATTCGACTTCCCACGAAGATTCGAGTTTGCATTGACTATAGGAAACTGAATGCTGCAACTCGTAAGGACCATTTTCCACTTCCCTTCATTGATCAGATGCTTGAACGTTTAGCGGGTCACGAGTACTACTGCTTTTTGGACGGTTACTCGGGCTATAACCAGGTCCCTATCGCTCCTGAGGACCAAGAGAAGACTACGTTCACATGTCCATTTGGGACGTTTGCTTATCGTCGAATGCCATTCGGCTTATGCAATGCCCCAGCAACGTTTCAACGTTGCATGTTGAGTCTTTTCTCTGATATGGTAGAGCGCTTCTTAGAAATCTTCATGGATGATTTCTCCATCTACGGAGATTCATTCACTCAATGTCTCCACCATCTTAAACTCGTCCTCCAACGCTGTGCTGAAAAACATTTGACACTAAACTAGGAGAAATGCCACTTCATGGTGAAACATGGAATTGTTTTGGGTCATGAAATATCCAAGAAAGGAATAGAAGTGGATAGAGCCAAAATCGAGGTTATTGCTAAGCTTCCCATGCCCAAATGCGTTAAGGACATTAGATCCTTCCTAGGACACGCTGGTTTCTACCGTAGATTTATCAAGGATTTTAGCAAAATTGCTAGGCCCTTGACTAATCTGTTAGCTAAGGATGTGTCCTTCACGTTCGATGCTGACTGCATCACTTCTTGGGAGAAGCTTAAGAGAGAGCTAATTTCTGCACCAATCATATCTGCTCCGGATTGGTCTAAGCCGTTTGAGATTATGTGCGATGCTTCTGATTTTGCCATAGGCGCTGTCCTAGGACAACGTATTGATAACAAGCAGCATGTGATCTACTACTCTAGTAGGACTCTCAATGACGCTCAACTGAACTACACTATGACCGAGAAGGAATTCTTGGCAGTAGTGTTTGCCTTAGAGAAGTTTCGTCCCTACCTACTAGGGTCCAAAACTACCATCTTCACCGATCATTCTGCACTTAGGTATCTCATGATGAAGAAGGATGCCAAGGCCCGACTCATTCGTTAGATCCTCCTTCTTCAAGAATTTGATCTCGAAATTCGAGACAAGAAAGGTGTAGAAAATGTCGTTGCTGACCATCTCTCACGGATTCCCAATTCTCCATGCAACGAATTACCCATCAATGAGGATTTTCCTGATGAACATATCTTAGCTATCTCTAGGGAACCTTGGTTTGCTGATATAGTGAATTACTTAGTCACAAACCAAACTCCGTCTCATTGGTCCAAAAATGAAGTTTACCGGTTCTTATCCCAAGTCCGGTATTTCTTTGGGAGGAACCGTATCTTTTCAAGTACTGTTCCGACCAAATTATTAGGAGATGCATTCCCGATGAGGAGGTTAGGAGTGTTCTGTCCTTCTGTCACGAACTTGCATGCGGTGGACACTTTGGTTCCCGCAAGACTGCTGAAAAGGTGCTACAAAGCGGGTTTTATTGGCCCACTCTGTTCAAGGATGCCTATGATTATTGCAAGACGTGCCCTAGATGCCAAATGGTAGGTAGGATCTCACATCGAAATATGATGCCCCTCAACCCGATTCTAGAAATAGAACTCTTTGATGTTTGGGGCATCGACTTTATGGTCCATTTCCTAACTCATTTGGGAACCAATACATATTGGTTGCTGTGGACTACGTGTCCAAGTGGGTAGAAGCCATTCCTTGTAAAACTAATGATAACAAAGTTGTCATAAAATTTTTGAGAGAGAACATTTTTTCCCGCTTCGGAACCCCTCGTGCTATCATCAGTGATAATGGCACCCACTTTTGCAATAGATCTTTTGAAGCCCTTATGCGAAAGTATGCCATAACTCATAAGTTGTCCACACCATATCATCCTCAAACCAGTGGGCAAGTTGAGGTTTCAAATAGACAAGTCAAACTTATATTGGAGAAAACTGTGAACCAAAACCTGAAAGATTGGTCCTTAAAACTTGTAGATGCTCTATGGGCCTACAGGACCGCTTTCAAGACGATTTTAGGAATGTCTCCCTATAGGTTAGTCTATGGCAAACCTTGTCACTTGCCCGTTGAGTTAGAGCACCGAGCCTTATGGGCAATCAAGCAGTTGAATTTCGATTTGACTAAGGCCGGTGACCTTCAAAAATTACAAATTTCCGAATTAGAGGAATTGAGAAATGAGGCCTATGAAAATGCTAGGATCACTAAAGATAGAGTGAAGATTTTTCATGACAAGCACATCATAAGAAAAACCTTTGTCCCTGGTCAAAAAGTCTTGCTCTACAATTCTAGGCTTCATCTTTTCCCAGGAAAATTGAAATCACGATGGACTGGGCCATTCGTTGTAAAGACCGTGTTTCCACACGGCGCAGTTGAGATCAGTGACCCCAAGAATGGAAATGACTTTAAGGTAAATGGTCAACGCCTTAAACCTTTCTTGGAATCGGTGCCGGTAGATGAAACGGTAATGGGTCTTTTTGACCCAGTGTATCAGTAACTTTCCTCCTTTCCATTTTATTTCATGCAATTATACATTTCTTTCATACATTGGGGACAATGCATGAGATAAGTGTGGGGGAGGGTTCTAACATAGCTGATTAAAAAAAAAAAAGAAAGAAAAAAAATTATATTAAAAAAAAAATTTGAAAAGGGTAGACAATATTTTGATATATTTTTTGTAAGAATTTAAGTCAATTTTAAGGAATAGGAGAATCATAATTAGGATTTCTTACACTTGGTCGAAGTAAAATAACTTGTTTGATTTTTAGGGTCAGGAGAAATTTGGGAAAGTAATTTAGTCTTGATATTTACCTTAATGACATATGCACACAAAATACACTTACACACTTAGGGTTTGAAACAGAGACTCTTATGCCTTATAAAAAAAAAAGTCTAATTGTTGAGTAGCTAGGTGCTTTGGCCTAAGCAAGCCTTAGTATTTATGCAAAAGATAATTAGACAAGTTTGAAAAAAAAAGGGGTATTCTCTGATTAAGCTGGGTATTTATGCCTCATGAAGCATAAATATTCACGCCTAAAAGGGGTACCTCGTATAAATAATGTGTATCCTCTGATTAAGCCGGATATTTATGCCTCATGAAGCATAAGTATTCACGCCTAAAAGGGTTACATAGTATAAATAAAAACCTTGGTTTCGTGGCCTTATCTGCTCGGGTGTTTAGGTCCTTAGGGGTGTTTTCTCACCTGGTGCCCTAAAACCGTCCGGTTTGGGTGTCACCGACTGAAAGCTCATTACATGGGCAGATTAGAAAGCCTAATGAAATTGAGGAATAAAAGTTCACAAAAAAAAAAATAATAATAAATAAATAAGGCATAGGAGTTAATGTTGAAGAACCCTTAATAAACTTCACAATCACGATGTGCATACGACTCAGGGTAAATTAATAGACTAGATGAGAAGTACAATTTGACTCCTCACTTTAATTGATGACATGTTTTTGAATAGAGACTAAGTTTAGGGATGAAAGATTTGATATTCCTATAACTTATAGATTACTTAAGCTCTCACAAATATACTTCAAATATTTTCTCCTTTATAAAAAAAAAATGCTTTTCGAAAATACTAACTTTTTTCTCTTTCATTTCGGATTTTGTGGGTGTAATCCGCTGAAAACCCTCACGAGACAAAATTCGTCCTCTAGGGGAAACCTAGAGGTTTAACGGCTTGTTGCACATGCTCAGTGCAATCGAGTGACCTGCGAAAGTGGTCTAATAATCCTTAGCATAGTTTAGTTGTTTTGCTCGAGGGCGAGCAAAAGATAAGTGTGGGGGTGTGATTAGTCACATATATTGCATTTACATTGTCACCTTACCATATTTTTTAGCTAATAAATCCTATTAATAGTCTTCTTTTTCTTTGTTAAATGTAGGCCCAAGTGCTAAATGAAAGAAAAGAGAAAAACAAAGCCCAAAAGCCCACCCAATTCTGATTAATTCAGAATAAATTTGAAATGAAGAAATCAGGAAAAAATCTTAGCATATAAGGAAGATTGAGAAGAATCCTCCCTGAATCAAGCTGAAGAAATCAGAGAAAAATCTTAGCATATAAGGAAGATTGAGAAGAATCCTCCCTGAATCAAGATGAAGAAATCAGGGCAAAATCTTGGCATATAAGGAAGGTTGAGAAGAATTCTCCCTGAATCAAGCACAATCAAAGGCTGTTTTGTCAACTTTTGAAGCAAAAACAAGAAAATCAGAAGAAGATACGGGAAATACATCAGACCAAGAGATTCCCCCAATCTTCCTGGGATCTTCTCTTTTAGGTTTTTGCCTATAAGTACTGGTTTCAACAAAGAGAAAAGGGCGAAGACTAGGATTAAATTTTGCACTTATTTTCTTAGAATCTAGGTTCATTGTTAGCTAGAAAGAAAGTTGTAATCTTGCTTTTTAAGTTGTAGTCCAGTTTCATAAACTTGTGAGAGAGAGGACTGAGAGCTTGTACTTGACGGTTGAAGTGACAGCAATACAAAAGTCGGTCCGATTTCTCTTTCACTTGCAGTACGGTATGCTTTATATTATGTCGTTGTTTTCTTCGTTTTTCATGGATAACTAAAAGGTTTTCTGGGCTAGCTATCGACTCTCTTTTGTTTTCTTCTCTTCTGTTTTTAAAAGAAAAAGTCCCGATGACTCATATGCATGCCTCCCTTAAAAGCCTTTCTTTTTGAAAGTGTTCTTGAAGGCACATGAGGATGGGTATGGATAGTTGAATTCACCATTCTCTCTTGAACTTCTTGTGAATCGTTTTTAATTCATTCTTGCTTCTTCGCGCTTTATGTTTTAATATCCGATTCCAACTCTTTCTTGAAGAAAAAGGACTCAACCCTTCTGCATCTTATGTGCTTTACTTTAAGCTTTCTAAAAAAAAGCAACTTTAAGTTTTGCAAATGATAACTTGAGGGACTTAATACTTTAAGAGAAGAATGAACAATTGAGTAGGAAGATAGTAAGCCCAGATTTGATTTCATATTATAAAACAACATCACAACTCTTAAAGCCTTTTACAAATCACCTTCTCCAAATCCTTTTCTGAAAGTTGAAATTTCTCTTTTTCATCTCTTTTCTTTCCATTCTCTTTTTCCTAAAAAACGAACACAAATTCCTTGTTTTTAAGCAACTCATCGAAAAGCTTCCATCGCATCTCTCCTTGTGGACACGACCCGTTAGCCACAAGCTACACGGTACATTCTTAAACTCATTGGTTGTTTCTTTATTTTAGCAATCATGGGGTGATGGTTTTGTGGAGAGGTTTGTTGTGGTGATAGTTTTGGAGAAAGTAAAGGAGAAGGTGGAGGCTTTGGTGGAGTTGTTGAAGTTGTGGTGGTTTAAATGGAGATGGAGGAGGAAGAAGATGAAGATAGGGAGTTAGAGAAGTTGTAGTGGTTGTGATTGTGGTGGAGATGAAGGAGGAGTTGGTGGTGGTTAAAGTTTGGTGAAGAGAAAAATGAAGTGGAAAGATGAAGGAAAGGTTTATATAGGAATTGGATTTGTGAAGGTGATGTAAAAAATGTTTAGAGAGGGGGTTTTTTTGTAAAATGGATAGGGTGAGGTGTCCCTCTCTTGGCCGGCCATGGTGATGGGAGAGAGGTTGGATATTTTAGAGAAGATATTTTTGGTGGAAAGTTGTAGAAGATAATGGAAGAATGGAGAATTTTGTAGAATTTGGTGGAAGGAAAAGGAAGGAAGGAAAAAGGAAAAAGGAAAAGAAAATGGAAAAAGGAAGATATTCTCTTAGAAGAAAAAGTGAAAATAATTAGAGTGGCGGATTCCCGGGATTCAGTTGCGGATGCGGAAAACTTTCGGAAAAATACCGAAATCGTTCGAAAATCAAGTATCTCGGAACGACCCGCAAAAATTCTCAAAAATCAAGAATATTATTCTAAAAATCATGATGAAATTTGTTTCAAGAAATTATTTATAGTTTTTAAATTAAAAATCCTGGAATCGGCCGCCAATATCGGTCGACACCAAATCTCGCAGAAATCTGATAAATTCTGAAAATTTTCAAAAAAATGAATTAAGATAGTAAATATTATTCTAAGCAAATTTGTGAAAGTGGTTTCTCAAAATTTGACACCGTTTGCAAATTAAAAATCTAGGAATCGGTCAGCGGCACTGGTCGACACCAGTTTTGAAGATTTTCATTTTAATTTAGGAAAATTCTAGAAAATCACAGAAATTCTAAAATATTGGAAAATGATGTTTAAAACTGAAATCGATCAAATCTAAATACTAGAAAGACCAAATTGAGCAATTCACTAGGATCGGGTTCTCGTTCAGACTAGGGCTGACTCCGAGTCCGTGAATCCGGATCCAAGACAAAACGATCATATAAATAATTCATAATACAAAACAAATACAGGAAGTAGATCAAAAAATATGATCGAAAAATCTGAATACGCAACTAAGTACGTATTCTGGGAGCGGGGTGTTACATTCCATCCACCTTACAAAAAATTGCGTCCTCGCAATTTCGATAAGGGGTAAAATGAACACAAAGGGGACATGGACGGGAATTATACCAATTTAAGATATGAAGCACTATAGGTAGGGTTCTCAAGTTGACTAAACTGTAATCAGAATATAGATCTCTTCATCACCTCTGGCTGTATAAGTTTTTGAACGGTACCAAATAATACTGATCTGATGTCGTTGCTTTGCAATAGAATTCCTGTTGTACTGCATACTTGATAGCCCTCCGAGAATAAGCCAGAATACTGAAGATAAAGGAAACCCTGATAGTCCTGAGCATAATAAAGAAGATCGATAATTGAGAATTCCGAATACCAGGCGTCAATCACTCTGAAAGACATAGCCAGGAATAGAGAGTATGGATCAATCCTGAGAATACCCGAGCTTCATAGAGTTGGCCAAAGAGATCATATAATCGCTTCATTCAGAACCAGCCACTACCCCTCTAGTATATCCATATCTTAAGTTGGTATAAAGGCTTCGAAAACCAAAACAGGGGAAAGATGGAAGGGATTAGGAATCAAAGGAAGAATGATTAAGAAAAATAGATAACTCTGCACTTGTAGTTGGAGTGTATAACCAAGACTCAAGCATTCCAGTTGCAAATTTCTTCACTATTAATTTGTCGACTGGTTGTACTGAGGATGTGAGAGCCTAGGCTCTGATACCATCCTGTAACGCCCCGATCCTGCGGGTACGGAGACGTTACTGCAACGTATATCGTAGGTCAGAAATACCCTCACGTATATACGCTAAGCATCAGTACAGGTAAGAATCAGAGTACGGAAGCAAGTGGTGCATTATACATTCCAACACATGAGTACAATTACAAAGTTATCACCACCAGAGTGATAAATATTACAAGAATATTACATCACTGATAGGCGCAAATGCGAGAATACAAAGAGATGTACATGTATGAACAGTATAATGGCACTCACGAGTGTACAAAAGGAAAACTCGCGAGGCACACAGGGGTCCTGAAAGGATAGAGCTTCAGATGGTCTGCTGGAGATCCAAGCTACCGCTGCACCTCTTAGGTCAGCAACCAAGAAAATCCCCTAGCTCCAAGCTCCAGGACCTGGACATGAGGATCCAGAGGAGTCAGAACTCCCCAGGCGAGTGGTGAGGCGAAAGCCAAGTGGCGAGCATAGCTAAGCACATGTATATCGATAAATTCAAGTCATAAATAAGCATTGAAACCGTGTCGTGAGTACCAGCATACAGGAACAAGAGGGATATAGCAGGTGACTTCCAGTAGAGAATACACTTGTTATAATAAGATAAGAGCAGGTAAAGAGATGAGAAGTAGAGTAGATAGGACAACACCAGATATCTCCTAAACTAACATAAAACCGATAAAACCGAATAAAAACCGATTACGAGTAAAACCGAATACAAATGGTCTATATTAACTTTCTACTTTAATTAGGCTATCTAAGTTGTAGGTTTTAGTATGCGTCCCATTTCACATACTTCTACTTACAACATATAGAACAAGTTATTTGGAAACTGATGAAGTTTTGATGAACCATGTTTAGAATGGGCCCCGTACATGCCCGGGACAACGGTCCAGGAGTATCCGGTGCTGAGCCGGAACGTACCGCTAGGTACCGGGACTTATGTACGCCCGAACAGGAATAGAGTATCGCAGATCCCATAGAAATAGGTCTAGGGCGTGTGCATACTCGGCAGGAATAATCAGGAGTAGGGGTGCCAACACACCCACGGAATCCCTGGTGGCCGCCAGGTGATCCCTCAAGTATGTGGCCACGCGTGACTCGATAAGACCACCATAAACATGACTATTCAGGACTCATCAGTTTCCCCCGAACCGGGTGCAAGTTGTCTTATTGTAATTATCATGTCATTATCAATTTACGGGAAGAGCAGGAGCAGGACATGATCAGGAATTCAGGAGTACAGGTCACTGTATATAATACAGGATAACAGGTCACTGTATATAATACAGGATAACAAGGCAGGATTCCCGTAAATGTGATAATCACAAGTCATTAATATAACAGGAGTACTTAACAGGCATAACAGGAGTCATAACAAGCATAACGGGAGTTCATAACAAGAGATCATGTACTACATTCCCGTAATGTGATAATCAAGAGTAAAGAGTTATTCGTAACAGGTATCAGGTTTTATCACGCCAATGACAAGTGTTCATGTTGATGACAGGTGACATAACACGAGTCAGTGTCATGTAGTAGCATGTCGGGTGTCAGGTGATAACATATCAAGTGTTAAATGATACAGACAGGTATATGTCAAGAGTTTACATAACAAGCTTGTATATGACAAGTGTTAGAGTAATAGTTGAGCATAATCAAGCGGAGCTAAGCGAGCTGGAAGTACAGACAGCAAACAGTATTTAACACTGGAGCGTCTGGCAAGGTTACCGGGACAACTCGGCTTAAAGTGCGAGTAAGAAATCTGGCAGCATCCTGCCTAGACGAATCTAGTGGTTAAGTGCTGAGCGCTGATCATGATAACCAGGCGGAGCTGAAAACCTGACGGTCCCAATCACTTCCCTTTTGAGATAGTGAGAGACCGGAGGCTGAAGGCTGAGGGACCAAGAACGCTCGGGGTTTAAGCGCACTCTCGGTGGCTACCAGCCATCCCAGGAGTGGGCAGAAACCCAGAGTTCAACGACCACGAAGGGTCGCCACGCATAGTATAAAGCAGTAAAATACATATAAACATGGAATAAAATACATGTCGACCCGACGAAGCGGGGAAACCCAAATGGAGGCGAGGACACTCGCCTAAATCACCGGAATGCCGAAAAGTTCGAAATCCGTGGAACTCGCGCACGCGCCATAAAATATAATAATATATAATTATTTAGAGAGAGAAAGTGAAGAGGAGAGAGAAAGAGTGAGAAACCTAGAGAGAGAAATATATGGAAAGAGAGAGTGCACAGGTAGACGCGGGTTTTGAGAGTGAGACGCGAGGGTCGCAGACGCGGGAGTCGCGTCGCGGGAATAGCAGACGCGGGAATCACAGATGCGGGATCGCGTCGCGAAGGTGCCACAAACGCGAGGTTCGAGACCTGCGTTCAAGTCAGGGCACGAGGAGAACGCGGACGCGGTCGTGGGTTCCGCGTCGCGTTAACACGAGAAGAACACAGACGCGGGCATAAGCTCCGCGTCGTGTTGATACAGGAACGCGAAGGCCGCGTTAAGGAATTGTTTGGACGCGGGAGTGAGATCTGCATCAGCAATCGATCAGAGAAAGAGAGTGACAGAGAGATGGGAGACGCATGGATAGGGATAGAGAGGGAAAAGGAGATTTTGTTGGTGGTGGTGTTATTTCGTGAAGAAGATGGATTTTGATGGAGTAATAAAAGAAAGTGAAGGAGGTGATGTTGTGATGGTGAAAGTGATGGTGGAAGTGAAGATGGTGGTGAAAAATAGTAGAGGTGATGGTGATGAAAAAGGTTAAGAAAAGATGGTGGTGATGACGTTTAGTTGTTGTCGTTGCAATTGTCACCGGAATGATTACCGGAATAATCGTGAACGATTATCGGAATAATCATCGGAGATGTTGCCGATGAAGAAGAGCTCGGCCCCAATCCAAGGAGGGTGGCCGGCCTTGGAGTTGGTGGTGGGGTGATGATTTTGTGGAGAGGTTTGTTGTGGTGGTAGTTTTGGAGAAAGTAAAGGAGAAGTGGAGGCTTTGGTGGAGTTGTTGAAGTTGTGTTGGTTTAAATGGAGATGGAGGAGAAAGAAGATGAAGATAGGGAGTTAGAGAAGTTGTAGAGGTTGCGATTGTGGTGGAGATGAAGGAGGAGTTGGTGGTGGTTAAATTTGGTGAAGAGAAAAATGAAGTGGAAGGATGAAGGAAGGTTTATATAGGAATTGGATTTGTGAAGGTGATGTAAAAACTGTTTAGAGAGGGGGTTTTTTTGTAAAATGGAGAGGGTGAGGTGTCCCTCTCTTGGCCGGCCATGGTGATGGGAGAGAGGTTGGATATTTTGGAGAAGATATTTTTGGTGGAAAGTTGTAGAAGATAATGGAAGAATGGAGAATTTTGTAGAATTTGGTGGAAAGAAAAGAAAGGAAAGAAAAAGGAAAAAGGAAAAAAAATGAAAAAAAAAGATATATTCTCTTGGAAGAAAAAGTGAAAATAATTAGAGTGGCGGATTCCGGGATTCAGTTGCGGATGCGGAAAACTTTCGGAAAAATACCGAAATCGTCCGAAAATCAAGTATCTCGGAACGACCCGCAAAAATTCTCAAAAATTAGGAATATTATTCTAAGAATCACGGTAGAATTTGTTTCAAGAATTATTTATAGTTTTTGAATTAAAAATCCTGGAATCGGCCGCCAATATCGGTCGACACCAAATCTCGCAGAAATCTGATAAATTTTGAAAATTTCTAAAAAATGAATTAAGATAGTAAATATTATTAAGCAAATTTGTGAAAGTGATTTCTCAAAATTTGACTCCATTTGCAAATTAAAAATTCAGGGATCGGTCAGCGGCACTGGTCGACACCGGTTTTGAAGATTTTCATTTTAATTCAGAAAAATTTCAGAAAATCACAGAAAATCTAAAATATTGGAAAATGATGTTTAAAACTGAAATTGGTCAAATCTAAATACCAAAAGATCAAATCGAGCAATTCACTAGGATCGGGTTCTCGGTTCAGACTAGGGCTGACTCCGAGTCCGTGAATCCGGATCCAAGACAAAACGATCATATAAATAATTCATAATACAAAACAAATACAGGAAGTAGATCAAAAAATATGATCAAAAAATCTGAATACGCAACTAAGTACGTATTCTAGGAGCGGGGTGTTACATTCCATCCACCTTACAAAAATTGCGTCCTCGTAATTTCGATAAGGGGTAAAATGAAAACAAAGGGGACATGGACGGGAATTATACCAATTTAAGATATGAAGCACTATAGGTAGGGTTCTCAAGTTGACTAAATTGTAATCAGAATATAGATCTCTTCTGCACCTCTAGCTGTATAAGTTTTTGAACGGTACCAAATAATACTGATCTGATGTGGTTGCTTTGCAATAGAATTCCTGTTGTATTGCATACTTGATAGACCTCCGAGAATAAGCCAGAATACTGAAGATAAAGGAAACCCTGATAGTCCTGAGCATAATAAAGAAGACCGATAATTGAGAATTCCGAATACCAGGCGTCAATCACTCTGAAAGACATAGCCAGGAATAGAGAGTATGGATCAATCCTGAGAATACCCGAGCTTCATAGAGTTGGCCAAAGAGATCATATAATCGCTTCATTTAGAACCAGCCACTACCCCTCTAGTATATCCATATCTTAAGTTGGTATAAAGGCTTCGAAAAACAAAACAGGGGAAAGATGGAAGGGATTAGGAATCAAAGGAAGAATGATCAAGAAAAATAGATAACTCTGCACTTGTAGTTGGAGTGTATGACCAAGACTCAAGCATTCCAGTTGCAAATTTCTTTACCATTAATTTGCCGACTGGTTGTACTGAGGATGTGAGAGCCTAGGCTCTGATACCATCCTGTAACGCCCCGATCCTGCGGGTACGGAGACGTTACTGCAACGTATATACGTAGGTCAGAAATACCCTCACGTATATACGCTACGCATCAGTATAGGCAAGAATCAGAGTACGGAAGCAAGTGGTGCATTATACATTCCAACACATGAGTACAATTACAAAGTTATCACCAGAGGTGATAAATATTACAAGAATATTACATCACTGATAGGCGCAAATGCGAGAATACAAAGAGATGTACATGTATGAACAGTATAATGGCACTCACGAGTGTACAAAAGGAAAGCTCGAGAGGCACACAGGGGTCCTGAAAGGATAGAGCTTCAGATGGTCTGCTGGAGATCCAAGCTACCGCTGCACCTCTTAGGTCAGCAACCAAGAAAATCCCCTAGCTCCAAGCTCCAGGACCTGGACATGAGGATCCAGAGGAGTCAGAACTCCCCAGGCGAGTGGTGAGGCGAAAGCCAAGGGGCGAGCATAGCTAAGCACATGTGTATCGATAAATCCATGTCATAAATAAGCATTGAAAACCGTGTCGTGAGTACCAGCATACAGGAACAAGAGGGATATAGCAGGTGACTTCCAGTAGAGAATACACTTGGTATAATAAGATAAGAGCAGGTAAAGAGATGAGAAGTAGAGTAGATAGGACAACACCAGATATCTCCTAAACTAACATAAAACCGATAAAACTGAATAAAAACCGATTATGAGCAAAACCGAATACAAATGGTCTATATTAACTTTCTACTTTAATTAGGCTATCTAAGTTGTAGGTTTTAGTATGCGTCCCATTTCACATACTTCTACTTACAACTTATAGAGCAAGTTATTTGGAAACTGATGAAGTTTTGAAGAACCATATTTAGAATGGGCCCCGTACATGCCCGGGACAACGGTCCAGGAGTATCCGGTTCTGAGCCGGAACGTACCGCTAGGTACCGGGACTTATGTACGCCCGAACAGGAATAGAGTATCGCAGATCCCATAGAAATAGGTCTAGGGCGTGTGCATACTCGGCAGGAATAATCAGGAGTAGGGGTGCCAGCACACCCCACGGAATCTCTGGTGGCCGCCAGGTGATCCTCAAGTATGTGGCCACGCGTGACTCGATAAGACCACCATAAACATGACTATTCAGGACTCATCAGTTTCCCCCGAACCGGGTGCAAGTTGTCTTATTGTAATTATCATGTCATTATCAATTTACGGGAAGAGCAGGAGCAGGACATGATCAGGAATTCAGGAGTACAGGTCACTGTATATAATACAGGATAACAGGTCACTGTATATAATACAGGATAACAAGGCAGGATTCCCGTAAATGTGATAATCACAAGTCATTAATATAACAGGAGTACTTAACAGGCATAACAGTGGTCATAACAAGCATAACGGGAGTTCATAACAAGAGATCATGTACTACATTCCCGTAATGTGATAATCAAGAGTAAAGAGTTATTCGTAACAGGTATCAGGTTTTATCACGCCAATGACAAGTGTTCATGTTGATGACAGGTGACATAACACGAGTCAGTGTCATGTAGTAGCATGTCGGGTGTCAGGTGATAACATATCAAGTGTTAAATGATACAGACAGGTATATGTCAAGAGTTTACATAACAAGCTTGTATATGACAAGTGTTAGAGTAATAGTTGAGCATAATCAAGCGGAGCTAAGCGAGCTGGAAGTACAGACAGCAAACAGTATTTAACACTGGAGCGTCTGGGAAGGTTACCGGGACAACTCGGCTTAAAGTGCGAGTAAGAAATCTGGCAGCATCCCGCCTAGACGAATCTAGTGGTAAAGTGCTGAGCGCTGATCATGATAACCAGGCGGAGCTGAAAAACCTGACGGTCCCAATCACTTCCCTTTCGAGATAGTGAGAGACCGGAGGCTGAAGGCTGAGGGACCAAGAACGCTCGGGGTTTAAGCGCACTCTCGGTGGCTACCAGCCATCCCAGGAGTGGGCAGAAACCCAGAGTTCAACGACCACGAAGGGTCGCCACGCATAGTATAAAGTAGTAAAATACATATAAACATGAAATAAAATACATGTCGACCCGACGAAGCGGGGAAACCCAAATGGAGGCGAGGACACTCGCCTAAATCACCGGAATGCCGAAAAGTCTGAAATCCATGGAACTCACGCACGCGCCATAAAATATAATAATATATAATTATTTAGAGAGAGAAAGTAAAGAGGAGAGAGAAAGAATGAGAAACCTAGAGAGAGAAATATATGGAAAGAGAGAGTGCACAGGTAGACGCGGGTTTTGAGAGTGAGACGCGGGGGTCGCAGATGCGGGAGTCGCGTCGCGGGAATAGCAGACGCGGGAATCACAGACGCGGGAATCGCGTCGCGAAGGCGCCACAAACGCGGGGTTCGAGACCCGCATTCAAGTCAGGGCACGAGAGAACGCGGACGCGGTCGTGGGTTCCGCGTCGCGTTAACACGAGAAGAATACAGACGCGAGCATAAGCTCTGCGTCGTGTTGATACAGGAACGCGAAGGCCGCGTTAAGGAATTGTTTGGACGCGGGAGTGAGATCCGCGTCAGCAATCGATCAGAGAAAGAGAGTGATAGAGAGATGGGAGACGCATGGATAGGGAGGAGAGGGAAAAGGTGATTTTGTTGGTGTGTGGTGTTATTTGGTGAAGAAGATGGATTTTGATGGAGTAATAAAAGAAAGTGAAGGAGGTGATGTTGTGATGGTTAAAGTGATGGTGGAAGTGAAGATGGTGGTGGAAAATAGTAGAGGTGATGGTGATGAAAAAGGTTAAGAAAAGATGGTGGTGATGACGTTTAGTTGTTGTCGTTGCAATTGTCACCGGAATGATTACCGGAATAATCGTGAACGATTACCGGAATAATCATCGGAGATGTTGCCGATGAAGAAGAGCTCGGCCCCAATCAAGGAGGGTGCCCGGCCTTGGAGTTGGTGGTGGGGTGATGGTTTTGTGGAGAGGTTTGTTGTGGTGGTAGTTTTGGAGAAAGTAAAGGAGAAGGTGGAGGCTTTGGCGGAGTTGTTGAAGTTGTGGTGGTTTAAATGGAGATGGAGGAGGAAGAAGATGAAGATAGAGAGTTAGAGAAGTTGTAATGGTTGTGATTGTGGTGGAGATGAAGGAGGAGTTGGTGGTGGTTAAAGTTTGGTGAAGAGAAAAATGAAGTGGAAAGATGAAGGAAAGGTTTATATAGGAATTGGATTTGTGAAGGTGATGTAAAAATGTTTAGAGAGGGGGTTTTTTGTAAAATGGAGAGGGTGAGGTGTCCCTCTCTTGGCCGGCCATGGTGATGGGAGAGAGGTTGGATATTTTGGAGAAGATATTTTTGGTGTTTAGATATTTTTGGTGGAAAGTTGTAGAAGATAATGGAAGAATGGAGAATTTTGTAGAATTTGGTGGAAGGAAAAGGAAGGAAAGAAAAAGGAAAAAGGAATAGAAATTGAAAAAAAGGAAGATATTCTCTTGGAAGAAAAAGTGAAAATAATTAGAGTGGCAGATTCCCGGGATTCAGTTGCGGATGCGGAAAACTTTCGGAAATACCGAAATCATCCGAAAATCAAGTATCTCGGAACGACCCGCAAAAATTCTCAAAAATCAAGAATATTATTCTAAGAATCATTGTGAAATTTGTTTCAAGAAATTATTTATAGTTTTTAATTAAAAATCCTGAAATCTGCCGCCAATATCGGTCGACACCAAATCTCGCAGAAATCTGATAAATTCTGAAAATTTCCAAAAAAATGAATTAAGATAGTAAATATTATTCTAAGCAAATTTGTGAAAGCGGTTTCTCATACTTTGACTCTATTTGCAAATTAAAAATCTAGGAATCTGTCAGCGGCACTGGTCGACACCGGTTTTGAAGATTTTCATTTTAATTCAGAAAAATTCCAGAAAATCACAGAAAATCTAAAATATTGGAAATGATGTTTAAAACTGAAATCGGTCAAATTTAAATACCAGAAAGACCAAATTGAGCAATTCACTAGGATCGGGTTTTCGGTTCAGACTAGGGCTGACTCCGAGTCCGTGAATCCGGATCCAAGACAAAACGATCATATAAATAATTCATAATACAAAACAAATATAGGAAGTAGATCAAAAAATATGATCGAAAAATCTGAATACGCAACTAAGTACGTATTCTAGGAGCGGGGTGTTACAAATGCAATTGTCTAAACCGTTTTTAAAACGTCCAATTACTAATTTTTGTTTATTTTATTGCAGTATATAGGCAACAATACAAGAAACAGATAGCAAGAACAAGCAAAATATTATAGTAAGCTTACTCCTGAAAAATCTGGGGTCTTGGACCTTTTATTATGCCGCGCAAAGTCCCTACTAGCCCCGTTTTCGTGGGTCTGTCAAAGAATCATCTTCCTTGCCTTCGAGAGCAGGGAGCTAGGAGCCCAGAGAGTGTTCTACTATGATTTGTTTCTGCAAAGTTTGACATATACATAGAAACAGAGAAGAGAAAGCTAACAATAACGTGAATTCAAACCATTCCCATCCCCGACAATAGCGCCAAAATTTTGATCGGAGGTAAAATGTGCATGAAAATGTGTATGTTTAGAAATCAATGAAAGTGTTATGATGCTTTGGTTCCCTCGATACTACTGTGATAGCAAAGTGGCTATACAGGTCAAAACCACAAGGAGGAGAGGCGATAGAAGCATTAATGATCATGTCATGAGTGTGTTAACTAGTTTTTCTAGGTATCGAAAGAATCAAAAGTAAAAGAAAAGAAACAAGAAGAAGAAAGAGAAGGAAACGATGAAAACAAAGATAAAAACATGATGTTCGTGTTTGGAAAATGACTTCAAAAATAAAGTAAAAAGGAAAGAAAACTTATGGCTACTAACCACTAATTGTTTCACTAACCATGCTAACCTCTTAGAGCGATAGTTGCCTCACATGGATCCTTGGCAATCACAAGGCTTGGCTTTAAGAGCTTTTCAAAGCATGGTCCATAAGATTGTTGTCCACATCAATACTATATTAACAAGGTAAACAAGGTATAGGATACTATTAATCCATCAAAACTGGTTAGAGGCAAGCATGAAATAAAGTAAACATTGCAAGTTAGCTTATTAGAAGTTAGGAGTTAGAACTCATCATCATGAGCCATCAATGACTCTTGCAAGAGCAAGACTTTGTAGACGCTATTAGATTCATGTGGAATATCAATCACGTGTTAAATGATTAGTGGTTAGTAGTTAGTTAGCCACGAGAGAAAACTAACTAAGAATCATGTAAGAAGTTATAGAAGAAACAATAGAAAGAAAGGAGGAAGCTTTTATAGATTTATCACCTATCTATTACAAGAACTCTCTCTTTCTCTCTTGAATCTAACTCTAACCTAATACAAGATCTAAAAGAGAAAAAAATACAAAGAGAAAAGAAGAAGAAAATCCTAATGTACACTATGGAGAAAAAACCTTAATCCTCCTCTCCGCCCTCGTATTGTGGCTCATACATGCATTATTTATAGGCAAAAGGAGGCGTTGGATGACGAGACGAAGATACGTGTCAAGATTCAGGGCCAATGGCCTTGACTCTACTGCAGATCCGCTGCTTGGGCCGTGAATCTGCGGCCTAATCAGGGCAGAGGCACTGATCTTTTGCCACGTATCTAGCCCAGCTGTGAGAAGCTTCTGTATATGTTCTGTTTTGTGTATTTTGGATTTGTATTTCACCAAATACAACTTCAATTCGGGGATCTAATGTATTCTTCTAAAAGCTATTTGCCTTGGTCTCCAAGAAATCTGGATTAATTACCCGAAAATGGGTTTGATTAAGCTCTTATTCCAACTTTGCCATATCCTTTGTAATTGGCATATAAGAGACCAAAACATGGGTAAATAGTAGTTGTTTTATTCATAAATCAGCAGAAAAATGTGATGATAAAATGCAGAGTTGATGACTAATCAGTTTTTTAGCTTTAAGAAGTTAGATGGTTATTCTATTGTCATGAGTGATGATCGTCTGTGTAACATGGAAGAGATATGTATGGTCCTTATCAAGATGTTTGATTGAATGGTGTGGGAACTAAAGAAAGTGAGGTATGTACCTCAGTTGAAGAGAAATCATATCTCTGTGGGTGCCATGAAAGAATCGGTCTTAAAGTATCTGTTAGAGATGGAGTTCTCAAGATGACTAGAAGCTTGATTGTTATTTTGAAGGCGTCCGATGCAATAACCTATACTACTTGAAAGGTAGTACGGTTATAGGACAAGTGGTGACTTCTATCAATTCAGATGATGATTATACTCGGCTTTGGCATATAAAACTCGAACATATAAGAGAAAGTCTTTGCAAGCTTTAGCAAAGTAAGGTTTATTGAAAGGTTTCAAAACCTGTAAGTTGAATTTTTGTGAACATTACGTCATCGAAAAGGAGACGACGGTGAAATTCGACACCATAACTCATTGCACCAAGGAGATTCTGAATTATTTCACATAGATGTTTGGGGACCTATCAAGACAACATCTATTGGAGGTAACCACTACTTTGTGACTAATGATTACTCTAGGCGATGTTGGGTATGTACCATGAAGCACAAAGTGAAAGTCCTGGAGTTTTTTGTGGAGTGAAAGAAGAATATGGAGAAAAACATGGGAAGAAGATCAAAGTACTTCATTCAGACAATAGTGGGCAGTGGAGAGTACACTAGCGATCCTTTTCTATAGCTATGCCGGGATGTGGGCATAGAAAGCACTTTACAGTAAGAGAAACACGACAACAGAATAGTGTAACCAAAAGGATGAACATGACCTTACTAGAGAAGGTCCATTGCATGTTATCTAACACTAGTATATCAATATCCTTTTGGGTTGAGGCATTAGCATATGCTTGCTATCTCGTTAACATGCTGTCTTCATCTGCGGTAGGAGGTAAAACTCCTGTAGGAGTTTGGTCAAGAAGAGTTGCTCAGGATTATGACTCACTTCGGGTATTCGACTGTCCGACCTACTATCATGTCAAGGAAGACAAGTTGAGCCCGATAGCGAGGAAAGGTGTGTTGGTGGATTCAAAAAAAGCGTAAAATGCTATAAAATTTGGGACCCGAAAGACAAAATTTTATTGAGCAGAGATGTCATGTTTGACGAGGGTTCAATGATGAAGCCTACAAATTTTCAGCAAGTGCACAGTGAGACGACCGACAGGATATCACAGCAGGTGGAGAGTGATGCTACTTCGCCGTATCTAGAAAAGTCAGTATCATTTGAGATCATACCCGCAGTAACACATGGTAGTGATCATGTAACCGATCAGGATGATGATGATGAGGATCAAGGACAGGTTATAGGCAATGTCCAAAAATCTATTGCAGTTGAAAAAGCCCAGAGAAATCCACGTAAGCCCAGTTGGTTCACTACTAATATGATCATGGCCTACGCTCTCCCAATCATTGAGGAGGCGATCTCATCTACATACAGGGAGCTGAAATCAGTTTAGAGTCCAAGATGTAGAAGGATGCCATGATGTAAAAGATGAGTTCTCTACACAAGAACGACATTCGGGAACTGTCAGAGTTGCCCAAGGGAAAGAAGGTAATCAGTTGTAAGTGGGTATTTTTAAAGAAACATGGATCTCTCGATGGTGATACTGTACGCTACAAAGTCAGATTGGTAATTAAAAGCTATGCGTAGTGAGAAAGTATTGACTACAACAAGGTATTCTTACCCGTTGTGAGGCACTCATCTATTCGGATTTTGCTGGCACTGGTGGCACAGTATGAGTTGGATCTTGATTAGCTCGACGTGAAGACTGCCTTTCTCCATGGCGATCTTGAAGAGGATATTTACAAGTCTCAGCCGACGGGGTTCAAAACTGCAAGAAAGGAGAATATGATATGCAAGTTGAAGAAATCACTTTATGGATAAAAGCAAGCAATCACCCAGGCAATGGTATAAGCGTTTCGACAGCTTTATGATTGAGGTTTAATTGAAACACAAAAATATAATTTGGAATATGAGATTTGCTTGTGTGTGCTTTGGTTTCTCCAATACTCGGTGATAGCACTAGTAGCTATGCGGGTTGTATTCACAAGGAGGGAGGTGATAGAAGCTTGTCAGTAATTTACGAAATCGGTAACAAGTTCCTCTATGTTTCAAAAGAAGAAAGAAGAAAAAGAAAAGAAAAAGAGAAGAAGGAGAAGAAGATGAAAACATATGATGTAATGTGGAAAAATAATTTTGAGAAGAAATCAAATAAAATAAAAACGCATGGCTAACTTTCTACTAATTGGTCCCCTTAACCATATTAACCTCTTTGGATGATTGGTGCCTCAAAAGATCATTGACAAATCTTAAGCTTGATTGCAAGGAGCTTTCAAAGTATGACCCATGAAAAATGATTCACATCCAAGCTTAGCAAACAAGAAGCAATCTAATAATAAATCATCAAAACTACAAAGAGAAAGAATGAAATAAAAGAGAATTGCAAGTTAGCTTGTTAGCAAGTTAGGAGTTAGAAACCCATCATCATAAGTTATCAATGGCTCTTGCAAGAGCAAGGCCTATTTGGTACCACTAGATTCATGTAGGTCACAAATCAACCAAGAGTTAATGTGTTAATGGGTTAGTAGTTAGGTAGCGGAGAAGAAACTTAGCTACTCATCTAGAAAGCAATTAAAGAAACAAAAGCAAATAGATTAAATTAAAAAACTATGAAGATAAAGGAGGAACGTTGTATCAGATTGTCACTCTCTATACAATATCTCTCTTTTTCTCTTAAATCTCTCTCTAACCTAATCCTAGATCTACAAAGAAAGAGGAAATACAAGAAAGAGAAAAAGAAAAAGAAAAAGAAAAAGAAAAAGAATAGAAAATCCTAATCTAAATCTAGAAGAAGAAACCATAGCCTCTGCTCTCCTCTCTCGCTCTCTGGTCTCTTGGTGCTGTATTTATAAATATAGGTGACTTGAGCCCCAAGAAATGAGGCCATCCATAAAAAATCAGGGCCATTGGTCCTGATATTACCGCGGATCCGCGGCAACTACCGTGAAAATGCGACAATATTTGTGCCAATGGTCCAGATTTTTGGGCCATATGTTTGTGATGCTTTCTGTATTTATAATTATTTTAATTTGCCACGTAGCACAACAGATTGGCCTTTCAATTCGGGCTCCAAAATGGGTTTCAGTTTTGGGCTTTTAGAAGTAACTTGGGCTTCAAAAAATCTTTAAATAATTCCTATAAATGGGTTTATTTAGATCATTTTCTCCATTTTTCCCTTATTTAGTATAACCTGCACAATAATAACAAAAACTAGTTAATAGCAGGGTTTTATTTGTAAAATAGATGGGAAAATGCAAATAATAATGCAGAATCGATGAGTAATCACTTCATAAAGGCAAGAGGTACACACGAAGATATTATGACCTATATGTGTATTACAATAAGTTACCGAGTGGAGAGTTCATTATCTACTGTTGTTTGTGGATGATATGCTCATCGCTTCCAAGAGCAGATCTGTAATTGATAAATTGAAGAAGGACTTGTCAATCGAATTCGAGATGAAGGATCTGGGTGAAGTGAAGGTGTTAGGCGTGAAGACTGAGTGAGATTGGAAAGGTGGCGAGGTTAGCTTAACATAAAAAAAATTATTTGAAGAAGGTACTCCAGAATTCAATATCAACGATGATACGAGTCTGTAAGTACACATTGGCTCCTCATTTCAAGTTAAAAACTACTATGTCTCCTACTTCTATTGTAGATCATGAGTACATGACTCACGTACCCAATGCTAGCACCGTTGGTAGTTTAATGTATGCAATGGTGTGTGCAAGGTTCAATTTATCACAAGTTGTCTCAATGGTTAGCAAATACATGTACGATCCCGACATGGGTCATTAGGAGGCAGTAAAGTGGATTATACGGTACATCAAATGTACCATTGACGTTGGTTTGATGTTCGAGAAGGATTCTATTGATAAGCAGGAGTGTATCACATCATTGATTCCAACTACACAGGATATCTCGACAAATGCTGATCTACAACAGGATATGTGTTTACAATGGTCCAAGCACCAGTGAGTTGGCACTCTATTTTATAGTCTAGTGTCACATTGTCTACTACAGAGGCCGAGTATATGGCCATGATGGAGGCTATGAAGGAGGCAATTTGGCCTCAAGGGTTGCTTGACTGCTTGAAATTTATCAGGATCTGTTGAAGATCAATTGTGATAGCATAAATGCTATCTATTTAATAAAAAATCAGGTGTTTCACGCAAGGACGAAGCACATTGATGTCAGGTTCCATTTGTTCAGGAGATTCTTGAGGAGGGTGACATCGAGTTGCAAAAGATTCACATGAAGGAGAATCCTGCCGATATGCTTACCAATGTTGTTTGGGAGTGACATTTGTACATTGCAAGGAGTTATCCCATATCTTTTGAGTTGCTTGAGCTCGATGGAGCTCGTTTGGATGAACTATAGATGGCTTGATCCCCTGCACAGGGGGTACGTAGGGAACCACATTAGTGTAACCCGATGGAGTCAACATGGTGCTATGTTGTGTTCGACTAAAATTTGAGAAATTTTCATCAAGATGGAGAATTATCGGGAGAGTGTAAAATTTTGTTAATAGATTTTTTAGCTCATTGGAGAAGATAACGCAGAAATCAGAGTTTAATGGTGCTTGTAGAAGCTCAATTCTCAGTTGATGAAAGAGGGTCGGTCGACCGACCATGCACAGACGTGCACAAGGAAGTTATGGTTAACCGCCCAGAGGAAGCAGCGATAATAAAAGACAACAGTCGACCGCCCGGTCGATCGATTGAGATCTGATAGAGAGTTAGTTTTGGGCGTTTTGCCGAGTGGTCCACTGAGCGGTCGACCGCAGCAAGGAGCCGGTCGACTGCCTATTCGACTGGGATGCATGTTTTAGGTGTTTTCTATTTTGATTCTGTGCTCGTTTCTGATCTAAATTCAGATATGTTGGTTTTCTTTTCTTCAAGGATTCTTTAGCTATATATAGAGGGTATTGTCTCTATGTATTGTTTCCTATAATGATTGTTTAATATGATCTCTCTCCCCTTCTGTCCCGAGGACGTAGGCAATTGCCGAACCTCGTTAAATTTGCTTTCTCGTTTCTCGTTTTCTTCTCTTTGTTTGTTTGTTCGTACAATTGGCGACTAGTTTCTGGTGTGTTGCAACCCTCTGGTGTGAGTTCCTCCCAACATTTCCTCTTACACTTTCTTCCAATCCCAAAATAACTAGTAATTTTCTATGATAATAAAATAACTAGTAATTTTCTGAATCACTCTTCTTTCTGTTGTTGTTTCTTATTGTTACATTGTGTATGTAGTAAAGCTTTTTTTTCAAATTCATCTTCTAGATTTCTATGTTTCAAATGATAGATTTAGATTAGTTTACATTTATTATCCTTCCTTTTACTTTCAAACATATTTAAGATCATATAATGCTAAAAGTTTATTATGAATGTTTAATCAAGAGTAGTTTAGCTAATTGTTCTTTTTTGCACCACAACTGCTAACTAACAGCTAAACACACTTAACCTGAGCATCATCACACAGTAGGGGTGGATGATAACATACTTTTAGAAGAGCTCTCATTCTTTATTCCACAGACATCACTTTCATTTTGTTGTCCCTCAAACACAAAACAGCAGGAATATAGCTGACTCACTTCCTTAATCCAGCTCATTAAGGAAAATAGAAAAGGTCCAACATTCCTAAAGCACAAGACTATTTAAGGAAACCCTATCCTACTTTATTCTCCCAGGGATTTTTATTTTGGTCATCTCACCATAACTAAGGACTGCCAACTACCAACTGCCAACTGCCAGAATCTCAGTATTACTACTTGAGATAGAGCCCATGATTGGCTGCAGAGGAAGCACAGTCCATTGGTTGGAATCCGATTCTCTCCTTCTCTAAATCGTACAAAACCTCCAAATTTTGCTGCTGAAAACTCCCGAATACACCAGCTGGCCCATAGTCACCATCCTCCATGCTCTGAAATAGGAAGCACTTGGCCACCAATGAGTCCTTTGGAGCTGAGACAGCATAGAAGCAGTTCTCTTTGGGCAACACAACCTCTGCATTGCCTAAGAAATGGAAGGTTATGAGAGGAAAATCATCAACCACTGAGTTATTGACAACTGGAACTTTGTAACAAAGATCGAACCCAGTCCTGTCCTCGTCTTCACTTGATCTCTCGTATGTTATCTTTGATCCCAGCTCTGACAGGAGTCGCGAGTATAATGGCTCCGGGAGGTGACTGTAAGTTGTTCCCGAGTCGATTAACAACCCTCCATTCCCTTCTGTATCGAAGGCCCTCAAGCTTATTGGCACGTCGATTGAGCTACCATTGCCAACAGTGATACCTTCTAGGCCAATGTAGTAGTAGCTACGGAACACGGGGCTCTTTAGCATTTGTGTGAACTGAAAGCTTTGATTGGAAGAGAATGCAAGGTCACCTATGACCAAAGGACTGGACACGTTTGGGTTGTTGGCAAACTTGAAACCTAGGAAGCAATGAGAGAAGCCCTTTCGGCGGTACCCAAGTTGTGATGGGAGGGAAAGCGCTCCCTTTCCAAAACCTGCAATTCCTATGGGCTCTTTGAAGGACGACCCGACGCATCCAAAGCAGAAGTTGGAGTAATCTCTGGTGAGACCTGTGTCATAATCATTGATAGAGTAAGAATCATATATATTTAGCATCACGTATGCGCTTCAATTTCTTTGTTGGTGTTGTGTCGCGCGCGCGCTTGCTCTTACGCTTGCGTGCTGGTTGTATAAGCCTATCAAAAGAGAATTAACTTGAGTCACCTTGTCTAAGTTAAAATTTTAAACTATATCATGATATATATATGATAAACCATCAAAAATTGGATTCACACATGATGAAGTGCATGATAACCTGGACTTTGACCCCCATGAACCCGCAGAGTGTCTCTAGTCAGGCTTCCAAGGATCAATCCTCCGGCACCGTAGTTATAGGAGGAAAGAAGGACAAGGCCTAGGGCACGTTCCCTTGATGAGGGAGCTTAGGGAGCAGCCTGCAATCGCACACGGATCATAAGGGTTGTCTGAGCTGTGAATATCAGAACATAACGGGCTAGTGCAGAGATCTCGAAAGGATGAAGAGGAGTGGGAAGGAGAGAATGTGGAAGTTAGCTTGTAATTCTTGTACTCATCACACTCCATGCAATCAAAGGAGATGTTGCCACATGGGACCCAAGTGAGATCACTTCCAGTGTCCATGTAAGCTTGGATGATTTGTGGGGTGAGCCCAAGTTCAGTGAGATGAGGTAGCCATCTATGAACCCTCTCAATGGTTCCATCACGTAGTCTAGACTTGCTTGAGGTTTTGAATTATTGGAAGTCTCCGAGATAGCTAGGTTAGAATGGGTCATAGACAGAACTAGAGAGGTTGAGCTTTTCTTAGGTTTGGCTTGAGACAGGGAGAAGAGATTAGAGGATGAAAGGTAGAAGAGGAGAAGGGTGAACCCGAGGATTGTACGTGACATATTTGTGATGAGTTGCAGTGAAGTGTGTGGATACATATATACATATAGCTATGCAAGGCGCAGCATGAGCTATATATAGCCAGATTGAGAGCAATTACCAAATGCTTCTCCATCAAAGCAATCACGCTCAATCATTCGATCATGCATTAAATAAGAAGTACCGTGATGATCTCTTATATTAAACCATGGGAATCTTATTTTAATTAAGCATTCTTTTGGCCTCTAATGACTTAATTTACTCTACCATACTAATGTACAAAAGCAATGCCACATCAGCTGTTTTCACAGGTATGGGTCCATCTAGTGGTGATCGTAAATAATGTACGAAAACAATTTAAAGAATGGCTTTGGAGGATGATTAAAGTGCATGTGGGAGGCAGCTCAGGCAGGTGTTAAGATGCCAGAGGGAGAGTTTAAGGCCAATTGGAGCTCACAGTAGTACCTTTCAGCTTATGAACTATTTCAGGTATGCGCATGCTTCTCATTTCCTTGTTTTAATTCTTTGTTCGTCCCTTCACAAAGCCAACTAGCCACTTGAAATTAAAATCCAGCTAAGCCTTGTACTATACCTGCACTGTTTTAATGGAAGGGCCATCGTATTGGGGTACGCAAATTAGGCATGAACTTACACAATTGGATGCAAACATAGCTTTGTGAAGGTGGAGATGCTGTGGACTGCAGAATTTGAGGAGGATTGAAGAAATGCTTTCAATAGTGGGGAAAGCACTCTTTTGAATACATAGAGTTCTTGTGGGAGAAACCTCCATCTTGTCAGTTCTTGGCATCTTTAGAGTGAGAACATACAGTGTTGGACCATTGTCAAATGTAGCTAATGATTTAATGAGTTTGAGTAAGTTTTAAGCAGTGGAGAAAGCATGGGGACAAACTGTTGGGAGGAACCCATGCCAGAGGATTGCAACACACCAGACACTAGTCGCCAATTGCACGAACGAAACAAAGGGAAGAAAGCGAGAACACAAATCTAACAAGGTTCAACAATTGCGTACGTCCTCGAGGTAGAAAGGAGAGAGATCTTATTAATCAATCAATTACAAAATATAATAGTTGGGGACAATACCCTTTTTTAATAACCAGAAAATTCCTAAAGAAAAAAAAACCAATAGATCTGAATTCAGATCAGAAACGAGTTCAGAATCACATTAGGAAAATGTAGACCACGCCTAGAACACATGCTCGGTCGACCAGGCGGTCAACTGGCTCCTTGCTGCGGTTGACCCCTCGGTCGGCTGCTAGGCAAAGCACAGAGAGCCAACTTTCTTTAAATTCTGGTACTATAGTCAGTCGACCGGGCAGTCGACTATTATTTCCTGCTGCTGCTACTTCCTCTGGGCGGTCGATTGACCCTCTGTCTTCATCTGAGAATTGGGCTACTACAAGCACCGTTAAACTCCGATCTCCGTGCTATCTTCTCTGATGAGTTAAAAAACTCTACTAATAATATCTTACACACTCTCCCCCACAATTCTCCACCTCGGTGAAAATTTCTCAATCTAAGCCAAACACAACATGGCAACATGTCGACTCCATCGGGCTGGACCAATGTGGTTACCTACGTACTCCCTGCCCATTGGATCAAGCCATCTGTAGTTCATCCAAACGAGCTCCACCGAGCTTCAGCAATTTGAAGGATTGGAGTAACTCCTTGCAATGTGCAAACTTCACTCCCGGAACAACCTTGGTAAGCATATCAGAAGGATTCTTCTTTGTATGAATCTTTTGTAACTCGATATCACGCTCATCAAGAATCTTTCGAACAAAGTAGAACTTGACATCGATGTGCTTCATCCTTGCTTGATACACCTGACCCTTGCCAAATAGATAATAATTCATCACTTTTGATCTTCAAGAGATCCTGATCAATTCTTAAGTCGTCAAGCAACCCTTGAAGCCAAATTGCCTCCTTTATAGACTCCGTCATGGCCATATTCTCGGTCTTCATAGTAGACAATATGATAGTAGACTGTAGAGTAGAGCGCCAGCTCACCGATACTTGGAACAATATAAACACATATCCCATTGTATACTGATATTTGTCAGGTCTCTTGCATAGTCAGAATCAAGGTATCCAATACACTCTTGCTTACCTATAAAATCCTTCTTGAATACTAAACCAATGTCTATGGTACTTTTGATGTACATTAGAATCCACTTCATTGCCTCCCAATGATCCTGCTATGATTGGGCATCTATATACTAGCTATGGAGACAGTTTGTGACAGATCAGGCCTCGTACACACTATTGCATACATTAAGTTACCAACCGCGCTAGCATACGGTACGTGAGTCATGTACTCACGCTTTTTAACAGAAGTAGGAGACTTAGTAGTTTTTAACTTGAAATGAGGAGCCAATGATGTACTTAAAACTTTGTATCGCCGTTGATGTTGAATTTTTAAAGTACCTTCTTCAAATACCCTTTTTATGTCAAGCTAACCTTACCACCTTTGCGATATCGCTCAATCTCCATGCCAAGTACCTTCTTCGCTTCACCCAGATCCTTCATCTCGAATTCAAAAAATAAGTCCTTCTTTAGTTTATCAATTGCATATCTGCTCTTGAAAGTGATGAGCTTATCATCCACATATAATAATAGATAGATGTGCTCTCCACCTGGTAGCTTATTGTAATATACATATTAGATCGTAATGCCTTTGTGTGTACCTTTTGCCTCTTATGAAGCTGTCGAAATGCTTATGCCACTTTCTTGGCGATTGCTTTAATCCATAAAGTGATTTCTTCAGCTTGCATGCCAAATTCTCTTTTCATGCAGTTTTGAACCCCGTCAGCTGTGCATTGTAGATCTCCTTTTCAAGCTCGCCATAGAAAAAGGCAGTCTTCACGTCAAGCTGATCAAGCTCTACTCGTACTGTGCCACCAGTGCCAATAAAATTCGAATAGATGAGTGCTTCACAATAGGTGAGAATACCTCGTTGTAGTCAATGCCTTCTCGCTGCGCATAACCTTTAGCTACCAATCTGGTTTTGTAGCGTAAAATATCACTATCGAGAGATTCATGTTTCTTTGCAAATATCCACTTACAACCAATCACTTTCTTTCTCTTGGGTAACTTTAACAGTTCCCAAGTGTCGTTCTTGTGTGGAAAACTCATCTCTTCCATCATGACATCCTTCCACATCTTGACTCTGAATTGATTTCAACTTTCCTATATGTGGCCGAGATCGCCTCCTCAATGATTTAGAGAATATAGGCCACACTCATGTTATAGTGAGTCAGCTTGGCTTATGAGGATTTCTCCAAGGTCTTCTAACTGCAATGAACTCTTGGACATCATTCATTTCTTGTTCTTGATCCTCATCATCATCATCATCTTGATCAGCTACATGATCACCACCCTGTGTCACTACGGGTATGATCTCAAATGATATTGATCTTTCTAGAGACGGTGAAGTAGCATCAGTCTCCACATGCTGAGAGTTTATAGGCTTCATCATTGAATCTTCGTCAAATGTGACATCCGCTCAAGATACACTTTTTGTCCTCCAGATCCCAATTTTGTGGCCTTTTATGTCTTTCTTGAATCCAACGAACACACCTTTCCTTGCCTTTGGGCCCAACTTGTCTTTCTTGACATGATAATAGGCTAGACACCCACATACCCTAATGAATCATAATCCTAAGCAACTCTTCCTGACCAAACTTTCAAAGGATTTTTCCTCCTATCGCAGACGAAGACAACCTGTTAACGAGATGGAAAGCATATGTAAATGCGTTAGCCCCAAAAAATTTTGATGTACTAGCATTGAATAACATGCACCAGACCTTCTCTAGCAAGATCCTATTCATCCTTTCAGCCACCCCATTTATTGCGCTGTTTCTCTTACTGTGAAGTGCCATTCTCTGCCCTCATCGTGACATAACTGTAAGGAAAAATCTCTTGTGTTCTCTCCTCTGTTGTTTGAAAGGATTACCTTGATCTTCCTTCCCGTGTTCTTCTCTATATTATTCTTCCATTCCACAAACAACTTCATGACTTCTCCTTTGTGCTTCATGGTATATACTCAGCATAGCCTAGAGTAATCATCTATAAATATACAAAGTAGTGGTTACCTCCAATAGATGCTGTCTTGATAGGGCCCAAATATTTATGTGAACATAAACTCGGTGCAATGAGTCACGGTGCCGAATCTCATCCTGGTCTTCTTTCAATGACACAATAAAAATCTAATTTGCAGATCTTGGCACCTTTCAATAAACCTCGCTTTGCTAGAGCTTGTAAGATTTTTCTCCTGTATATCTGAGCCTCATATGTCAAACCGTGTGCAATCATCATCTGAATTTATAAAGTTGCCACTTTCCCTTTAACCACACTACCCTTCAAGTAGTATAGGTTATTGCGTCGGACGCCACTCAAAAAACCATCGAGCCTTTAGTTATCTTGAGAACCCCATCTCTAATAGAGAACCCCATCTCTAATGGATACTTCAAGACCCAATAATTTCAAGGCACCAATAAGATAAGATTTTTTTTTCAACTGAGATATGTACCTCACTTCCTTCAATTCCCGCACCATCTCATCAAACATCTTGATTAGGACCGTACTTATCCCTTCCATATTACATGGACGATCATCATCTATGATAGCAGAATAATCATCTAGTTTCTCAAAACTAGAAAACCAATCCCTATTGGGACATACATGATAGGCATCTCCTGTATCTGGCATCCACTCAAAATCACCTGAGTAATCAATAGTAGAAGCAGTGTTTGAGAACGAGAATACCATTGAGTCTGAGTCTGATCCACCTGCCTGTAAAGTACTATCCAATTGGGTACTAATCACCTTTGCGAGATTTGTCTCGGTCTTTGACTCTTTCTTCTTATCTTTGATCCTTAGACAATCAACCTTTTAATGCCCTAACTCTTTGCAGAAGGCGCATTGGCCCTTCTGACTGAAACTCCTACCTCTCTCGTCAATGCTTCTGCTGTTGTATTCTTGGAAGACTCTTTGTCTTTCCTTCTTAATTCATGATTGATAAGAGAAGTAGAAACTTCTTGATAGCCAAATGATTTTCTACCGTTGATTAAAGTAGACGAAGGTCTCGTAGTCCTTGCAAGAACAGAACTCAACAGAATCATTGCCTTGTCCTCCTCTCCGATCGATACATCCATGTTAGCGAAATCTGTAAGAAGTTTTGTGTAGTCGTTCATGTATTCCCCGATCGAGATTCCTTTCTTCAATTGGAAGCGATAAAGCCTCCTCTTCAGGTGCAAGCGATTTTCAATACTCTTTGTTAGGTTCTTTCTTTCTAGGATCTCCCATATCTTCCTTGCGGAAGTCTCGATCATCACATGGTACTTTATATCTTGTGTTAAATAAGATCTTATGACGCCACAAGCCATCATATTCATCTTTTCCTACTTCTTCTCGGATGTCTCCTCCGACTTTTCTTTCAAATGTAGAGAGTTTTCGAGGTTTGATGCCATCAGGGCACCCATCACCTCACATCTCCATATCCTGAAATTGTTTTGTGCCGTCAAACTTCTTGACATCAATTTTTGTTGGAGGATGACTCACGGATTTCACCAATGATTGACTATCTCCAGCCATCTTCTCAGTAGATTCCTCAAAGCAATGCAAAAAATAATTTGTGAAAATAAATCCAAATAGGAAAGATCAGATCTTTATCTCTAAACGAAACTGTAGATAGTCTCCAAAGTGATTTGCTCCACCCGAACGAACTCCATGTCGAAACTCGAAAAGCACTGATACCACTGGATGGGAGGAGCCCACACTAGAGCATTGCAACACACCAGAGACTAGTCGTCAATTGCACGAATGAACAAACAAAGGGAAGAAAGCGAGAACACAAATTTAATGAGGTTCGACAATTGCTTACGTCTTTGGGACAGATGGGGAGAGAGATCTTATTAATTAATCAATCAATTTAATAAAATAATTGGGGGACAATACCCTCTTTATATAGCCAGAGAATCCTGAAGAAAAGAAAACCAACAGATTTGAATTTAGTTTAGAAACGAACTCAGAATCACATTAGAAAACTACAGATCATGCACGTAACACGTTTCTCGGTCAATCAGGCGGTCGACCAGCTCCTTGCTGCGGTCAACCTCTAGGCAAACACATAGAGAGACTCTTGCACTACAATCGGTCGACCGGGTGATCGACCGCTGTCTTCTACTACTGCCGTTACTTCCTCTGGGTGGTCAACCAGTGGTTGATCGTAACTTTCTTGTGCACGTCTGTGCTGAAAGTACACCTAGATGGAGAGTGAATAGGTGTAAGGCTAATCTAATGACAAATAATTCAAAATTAAAACTTAATTGAAACACACTTAAGTAATCAAAGAGTGTAGCCGAATTCCCGGTGAACGGCTCTGGACTATCTCCGCTAAATTCCTCTAAATAAGTTGAGGTGCTATTTGAAGCTCTCTTGGTTGAACACAAGTATGGCACCAATCAAACCCAAGCATATATATGATATGAACAATAAGATGCAATGCACAATGTAAAAGAAAAGAGAGAGAGTTAGAGATAGTGGATCAAACGCAAACACAAAGATATGTTTCGAGGTTCGAGCACCCAGCTCTACGTCTTCACCTTCACACAGAAGGATTCCACTATAACGTCCACGCAGGACTTCTCACACAGGGAACCTCTACCGAGGATTTGGGCAAATACAACTAGGAGTACACAACTCCTTTCTCAAACAAATACAACCTCTACAATTAGAGACAAGGCACAACAACTATCACCTCTACACTTAGAGGGATGGGCACTTAGCCAAACATCAATCAACCTCTCACTAGAGGGATTAGACTCAAAGCCAACACTCCAACAATCACCTCTACACTTAGAGGGATACCAATCATAACTTTCACAATCACCTCTCACTAGAGGGTTATTAGCACAATCACCTCTCACTAGAGGGATATCACAAAAAATGGAAGGTCTACAACTCTTGGTGGTATCAACAAACCAAAACAATTTTTCTTACTAAAACATGATCCTATAGATAGGATAGATATGTAAAATCACGTAGAGGGGGGATGAATAGGTGATGGCTAATCTAATGGTAACTAAATGCGGAATTAAAAACTATTTAATGCAAACTAAAACTCTTTACACTAAACACCACGTATAACACAAGAGTGTAGCCGAATTCTCCGTGAAGGGCTCTGGACTAACTCCTCAAGATTCCTCTAAATAAGAGTTGAGGTGCCGCGTTGGCTCTCTTGGTTGAATACAAGTGTTAGCAAACAATCACCAAGCATGTAACAATTAAGCATAATAAGAATATCAAGCATGTAAAGATAAACACAATAGAAGCATGCAAGATATAAATAAGGAGATAGAGAGAGTGAGCAATCGCAAACACAAGGGATTTGTTTCGAGGTTCGAGCACCCTTGCTCTACATCCCCGCCTTCACACTTGAAGGATTTCCACTATAATCGATCCCCCGGATCACTCGGTGCCGCAACACCTACAAGCCCTCGGACTCTCTAGTCCCGTACACACCGCAAGCCCACTAGTTCGCCGAGGCCGCACCTCAAACAACAAGTTCGCACCTGAACTCGAAACACCACGAACTCACTTGTCCGCCTCCTCAAAGAACAAAGAAGAAGTCTTTGGTGATCACAACACTTTGATCACCTAAAATCCTCTCACACACAAATCCCTATAGGTAGATATAGCAATGGATGACTCAAGTGTTGAGTGAGAAAACAAGGAAAGAGATGGTGGAGGAAAACTCAAGAAAATCACTTTTAAAACACTCTTGGTAAACTCCCCTTTTTGATTGAAATATTTGGCTCTAAAACTTGTGGATATAACCACTGAAATGAATGGGAAAAACTAGCCCAAAACTATTCTTGAAATCTTAGAGAAAACAACCCCCAAATGCTTCAATTTATAGAGCTAGAAAAAAACTAGCCGTTGGGAGCCAGATGGCCTGACGGTCGACCGCCCGGTCGACCGCCAACGGTTAGATTTCTGACCGTTGGGGCAGCGGTCGACCGGCCTGGTCGACCGAACCTCTGGAACAGAGAGTAGACTCTCTGACGGTCGATCGTCCCGGTCGACCGAGGGTTTCCAGAGAGCAAAAGCTCTCTGGACGGTCGACCGTCCCGTCGACCGGCCGTCCAGCCAGATACTGGCGTGCACGCTGTGCACGTCGGTCGACCGATACGGTCGGCCGACTTCAAGCTACGGTCGACCGTCCCGGTCGACCGGCTGAAGCCAGTTCATGGATTTTAGGAAAAGAAAACTTGGTCATTTTGGTTCAATTAAAATCCCATAAAATCATGAAAAATCTACAAAAATAGTTTTTACCAATATACTTTGATAAACAACCATGCTTGCACAAAATCAAAGCATGTTACAAATAATTTGGACTATTTTTGTAACTTGGAAATATTGGCTTAAAACTAAAACAGTATTTTCTAGAATTGATTTTTTTTCAAAACTTGTTTTCCAAAATTTCTCCAAAATACAAAAATAAGATATTCTAAACTCATTTAAAGCATAGAGTGTATGGATATGATCCACTACACAAACATGGTGAAATATCTATGTTTTTGACATTAAGCTCTAAATACGGTTTTTGGTTAAAACATGTAAACTAGAATACCAAAAACAACACAACTCAAACCGGTATTTTTCAAAAAGAAAACTCTTTTGTATTTTTCTAAAATAAAAATTCTTTTATGAAAACTCATCTAATCAAGAGTGTGTGTGTATATGTATACTTGAGCAATCCACCAACTATTCTATCCTTTACATTTTGCCTAAAAAAAATCTTAACAAAAACAAACCTAGACACAAGTCTTGATCTTGAAGTCTTCACTTGAAGTCTTCTCATCTTCTTGACTTGGTCCAAAACACGATCCATAGAGCTAGACTCCTCTTGAGTACTTGATGTGGTCTAGATGCACAAGCTCTTGAATCAAACCGTGTTATCTCCAAAACTTGACTTTAAATCCTTTGTTGAAACTACACACCTACTAAGATCTTGATCATAAATTTGAAACTAATTAAACACAAGATCATTAGTAACATAACTACATGAGTTGATCATCATCAAAACTAGAGTGATAGGCCTTTGGGCCAACATTCTCCCCTTTTTGATGATGACAAAACTCATGAATTATATATACATGGATTAAAGTAAAGCTTCTAAGAAGCTCCCCCTTAACTCATGCATAACAAATAAACAAATAAATATGGAATGTATGCTCATAACATGTATGCAAATCTAGGAGATAAACATGCCAATCAAGCATAAAACAAATCAAATTCTTTTTCTCCTATTTGCAAAACAAAACATATGCATAAACATAAAAACTACTCCCCCTTTATGAATAAAGGAAGGAAAACATGCATATACTTCAAATACTTCTCCCCCTTTTTGTCAATCGTCAACAAAGGGGTTAAAGTAAAAACAAAATCAACAAATTTTCCCTCCCCCTTTTTGTCCGAAACATAGAAGCAATAAAGGGGTAATCATAAACAAATCAATAAAAGGTTATATGCGGTATACATTTATGAAGAGGAAGACGCTAAGTTAACTTTCCTACATATATGCATTACATGAAGAAGGGATGACAAGCCCAATTCACATAACACATAACCTGTAATGCATAAGAGGAGATGTGAAGCTCCCCCTACACACGTATATCACATAAGAAGAGTTGTCAAGCTCCTCAATACAGATACACTCAACATGAATCTATATGTAGAAGAGATGTTAAGCTCCCCTTGCATATAGACAATACAAATCAAAAATGTTTGATGTTTAATTGTTCAAACAAAATTTTGAATTTTTCTCAATAAAACAAATTTGAGAAATCTTAGTAAATCATAAAAAAATTTTTAAGGTACCACTTGTAATCAAATTTTAAGATACCATTGCAAAAAAAAAAATCATGTTTATACCAATTTTAAAATAAACATTACAAATTTGAAGTTTTCAAATAGGCAATACATATTGATACCAATTGTAAAATTTATAACAAATTTGAAATAGAAACATATTGATATCAAAAAAAAGCCATGCATAAGCTTTATTAAAATGTCAATTGAGATACCAATTGAAAATAAAGTTTTAACCTAAGCTTAGCATAAACTTTGTGCTTTAAATATGTAAACCAATTGTAAAGCAGCACACGAAAATCATATATATGTATGAAAAGAATACCATAGCAATTGACATTATGAAATAATGAAGCATACATATATAGAAAGCAAAATATGAGTATATACAAAATTATCAATTTAGATACCAATTGAAGAGATCCAATGATACCAATTGAAAATAA